>CM040238.1:245965185-246565185 GCA_022545495.1 Chrysanthemum lavandulifolium
ATACATAAAATTCGTTCGGGGGTAATACGGTCTTTTGACCCGTTTTTTTTTTCCACCTCAAATTTCAAGCGCACTTATCTCTTAAACGACAAACTTTTAGAAAAAACCGATTTCATTATAATTTATAAAATTTAATCCTCTTTAATTTGGTATAAATTTTATTAGAAATTTTTTATATATCAAATGGGTGTTAATTTTCTTAATTTTTTAAGCATTTTCAACCCTATTTTTAACCCTCATAAATGTCAATTCGTGAAAAACTTAAAACATGAAAGTTATAGATTTTCGTTCACTCTTTAAACATATTTTTGAATCACTCGAATACATGTCATATGAGTAAGATATCACCCGTTAAAGATGACGTTTTACTCATATTTGTTGCACACAATGTGTTTGATAAAATGTCTGGATTAGATTTTCATTATTAAAATTGCGTCAAATGCTCTAATTTTTTTACCACAACGCATTATTAATCATTTTATTAATGTAAGATTCGAAAAGTGAGGTTTTTTAACCTTAATTTTCTTTAAAAATGTATGTTTTGTTCATCAGTTAGTCTTTGTTCATCAGTTAATCATGTTCATCAGTTAGTATTGTTCATCAATTAGTCTTTGTTCATTAATAATCTTGTTCAAGACTAATGAGGCGAATGACAATATTAACTAATGAACAAGACATACTTCTGTTCATCAAATGAGATTTTGTTCATCACATGTCTTCCCATTTTACTTGTGTTCATCAATATCACCAGTTAGTTTTTATTCATTAGTTAACCTTGTTCATCAGTTAGTATTAATTGAAGAACAAGACATACTTCTGATGAACAAAAACTGATGAACAATATTTAATGATAAAAACATGATGAATAATAATTGACACTAACTGATGAAGAAAAAACAATAACTGATGAACAAAAACATGTTGAAAAACAATCGACACTAACTGATAAACAAAAACAAGCAGAAAAACAACCGATATTAACTGATAAACAAAACAACCTAATAATGATTTTTTTTTATTTAGTCTTGGTCATTAGTATTTTTTTTTAAATAAATAGTAATGTTCATTAGTTCATCAGTTATTTTTGGTATTGTTCATCAGTTATTTTTGATAACGTTCATCAGTTATTTTTCATAATGCTCAACAGTTATTTTTGATAGTGTTCATCAGTTGTCTAAAAGAAATCGCAATGTTCATCTTGTTAGGTCAACATAAGTTAACACAAGGATCAATATGTAAGAAATAAAGGTAAAGGTGATCGGTTGAACACTCACAAACACACGTATATAATAGATAAATGTTAGGCGTAGGATATTATGTGAAATGAACAACTAACCTTCAAGAGAAGGTTTACAAGAGTATTTATAGGGGAAGGGAGCTAGGGCAACATGTCTAGTCCCTTCCTTCCTTATTGGGCATGGGCCAAGGCTAATGGGCTTTCTACACAAGCTTTGCCATTAATACAAACATAAAAGCCTAGTTTAAACAACCTATTACATATTAATTACTAACACTTGAAATACAAGTTAAGAGTGATTCCAAAAATCTCCCCCAAAGTGTTAGTAGTTAAGTGATGACTCCAGCAATCTTGGATAAGTTGTTGGTGTTGATGTAATAGTAGTTGCTTTGACGTCTTCTGATATTCCTCTTTCTTGTGAGAAGAAGTGCCTTGATTCCAACAATCTCCCCAGTGTGAGGATCTTGTTTCTTTTGAAGTTTTCAGCTTTGACGTCTTCGTAATCTTTGTTCTTTGTTCTTTGTTCTTTGTTCTTTGTTCTGGTGTGGATATGGTGACGTTATGTTGTTGTTGTCTGCATCAGGTCCGCTTCGTTGCTCAGGTGTCTCCACATCTTTCTCCAACATGCTCACACGCTCTTTGACGTTGGATTTCAGTTTTGATGTAGTTCTCTTAGTTTTTAAACTTTGTAGATTCTTTGACTTTGAAGAAGAATCATTCAGACTTTTGTTGCCTTTCGAGAGAACTTCAATTTGTGTTGTTGTTGGTATGAGCATGTGGAGAATCAGCATGATCATCTCCCAGGAGCATCCATAAGAAGAAAACATGAGAATTGGTTAGTGAAAAACATCAATCGATCACCGTGGTCGTTTCCAAGAGAATTGACCACTACGATTGTTCTTCTGATGAATGTCTTGATTCCATTCACCTTGGTCGGGCGAATCAGCCGTCCAAATCCCATAAGGGACAGTTGGCATTACATTGAACAAGTTCAAGTAATGACCCACATCTTCAGGACTCGATTCTTGAAAGGAATCTCCTTAGCGGGAATTCCAGCACTTACAAGTTCGAACTTCGAGTGTATTAACAACATAGTGTGAAAACACATCTCTAATTCTTGCAAAGGTTGTTCCTGAACTAGAGTCCCTCAAGTAGGATAACACGATGTACTGAAGTACACCTGATTCGGTGAGTCGAGGTACACCAAGCATCACCCCACGATGTAGACCGTTTGAGACAACACTAAGCGTAACCCACAAGGAGCTACCGAAGTGACTGTTGTCGTGTTGTTTGATGTTGACCACGCGGAGTTTCCATTCAATAACCGAGGATCACGGTTGTGAACCCCTCATAAATGTTCTCGACAGATTGCTAAGATCTGTAGGACTCTAGAATTGCATCACTTGCGTCCTTAATGTTGAGCGACAAGTGATGAAATGTCAAGTGTTCCTAAGAGATCTTTTGATGAATCTCGTGGCTCTAGACTCAATAATGCGCTTTGGTTTTCTGGCGGAGACTAGGAGAGGTCTCCTTCTTCAATACCAAGCAATCTCTAAGAGAATGCCGATAGTTTACGTAGGGTTTCCTGTGAGAATGAAACAAGCTTCCGTTGAAAGAAACTTGAGTGGCTAAGAAGGTTTAGTGCATGCGTCATTGGGTCCATGACGACTTTAATCTTCAATATCGGTGTCATCTAGTGACAACCAGTAGCATATGTATTGAACCCGGTGTCTGCCCTAAGTTGAGTAATTTGGAGGGCTATTTCTTTTCACTCTTTTCTTTACTTTTCTTTTTAATTCTTCAACTCTTTCTTTCTCCGATTCTCCTTTTTTATTATCATACCTAAGGACTTCTAAATACTAACTATTGGTGGTGTCCTTGGGTAGATCCCTCCGGCTCTGGTGGATCATAGGACGTTTATTCCTAAACTTAGTCACCTTATAACTCCATGACTATCCTATGTTGCCATAAAACTATTTTCTCGAAAATCTCTCAAAGTGTTTATGAATTAAAACATGTTTGTAGCACTTCGAGAGTTTTGCATTTTCATAACTACTCCCCCTCCACACGTGCTTAAGTGTTTTGACAGAAATCTACACGGTGAAGGAAGAGCTCGCACTTTTGAATTGATCGACTCAAGATAGAAAATTCCCCGTGAGACACGGTTACGTTGTATAGTTAAAGAGTTGCATTGTCAACTTTTAGGTGACAACTAGCTCTAATAACTACCTTGAAGGTGTGGACAAACCTTGAAAAGGTTGTCAAAACCGTCAAAGTTCATGTCTATCAAGAGATTCTCGAAGAGGTACAATCTACTCGGATAAGTCTTGGAAGACAAATCTTTTCGATGTATGACAGTTCAGATCTCGTCAATTCATGGGTTAAGTCTTAGCACACGATGATTCATTCATATTTACAATATATTTGTATCACACAATTTTTCTCCCCCTAAAAAATGGCATATAAGTGTTATTTTTGATGAAATTTTGGATATCGAATATGACCATTTCGAGTTTTGTGGGAAGATTTCCACAAATAACTTTTTATGAACAAAGATTTTTAGCAAATACTCCCTCTCAACAAGTAATATTGACTTTTGAGGTTTTGAAAACATAAGGGGAAGTACTTGTTCTTTTGAGCAAAACTTTTTAAAATGATAAAAGTTTGATAAGTTTTACTCAAAAGTAAGAAGCTTTCGCTCCTTTTGTAAGGATTGTGGCACTGATGCGTACCACAGGGTCCTTTCATTACAAGAACGGGTTGTACACTATTATGTGTGCACAAGCCATTGTAAATATACAGATCATATAATCCAGATGTCAATCAAGATAGTTTAAAGAGTACCAGACAATTAATCAAGTAGACCAGGAGTTCTCTCTTGACGTTGATATCCCGTAAGCGAGAAACTCTGTCTTCCACCTACAAAGCTTTCAAGGTTCTGCATCTGATCTCGATGAAACAATCCTTCATCCAACCTCTTGATTATCTTCGTAACATCCCTCCTTTCCTCAGAATTTCACCTCTTCTTTGACCCAATTCCTTGCTGTATCGCCTTCAACCGATACGCTAACCCATCACGAACCTTCTTCAATGTATGATCACAGAATTTGTGAACCTCGTTGTACGCCAAGAAGCAGTTAGGGTGAAGTTCACTGCGGTAAACAACTCCAAACTTTGGTCTCTTCAAAATGGTGTACTGAGAGAGTTGGTTTATGTCGGGAAATGTAGCAACGGTTTTGTGAGGTTGACTTGTTTCTGGTAAGATTCCACAGCAAGTTGAAGATTTTCAACACGTTCCTGGATCACTCTGCTTCGAATGAATATCAACAATGTTGTGATGTACTGGAGCTGAATTTTGGTGGAGAATTGTCTCATCCGACCTTGTACCTTAGCAAGGTACATGTCTTCGATGTCGTTGAGCGACAACCTCGGAGAATCAGCTTCAGTAAAGTCATATTCTTGCTCGTCTTGGCGTTTGACTTTTATCTCCTTCAAGAATGAGTAATCCCACTTTGTAGCCAGACTGATATTCATGATAGCAACGATCCTTTTATCACTAAACACCTCCTTGTTTGACTTTTGAACTTGGCAGCTTCAGTAGTATAGTCTTCTCTTTTTTGTCCAATGGTGAATTCCATATTGAGCATCAATGTCATAATCCACCACTTTGTCAACGAACATTCTGGTGGCTTCTTCTTCGATGGCAACATTGTTGGAGAAGACTGCTGTTGAGATGTTAAAGGTGAGTGATGTAGCGTATTTCTTGTTGATGTCGCTACCGTGTTGCAGAAATTCTAGGTCATTTTTGAAGAAGTATTGGTAGGGAAACTTGGGTTGCTCTGGTCGGCCAATGGTTGGTAACGGTTTGGTCCAGTCAGTGTAGTATGGAGTGTTATCCTTTCATGTGAAGTCGATGTTTGATTCGGGGTTGAGCCAGTCAATGTTGTTAGACATGGCTCGAGCGATGTTGTCGAGATGATATTCGACTTCAATAGCGCAGGCGGAGCTGTCTTTTAGCAGTTGAAATGCATCATTCTTGATTCGACGTAGCTCCCATTTCGTCATCTTTTTTGCCTTAAACTTGTCCTGGATAATCTTAACATGCTCCATAGTACGATCATCTACCGGTTCTTGGCCTTCCGGTAATCGGGGTGTAGCATCAACTAGTTTGCTGAACCATTCATATTCTTCTGTTTCATCTTCATCTAACCAGGAGACGACATAGTTGGATCTCTTCTTCTTTGGTTTGGATGATGGTCCTGGTTGTTGCTTAGTTGATGGTGGATATGAGGGTTGTTGCTGAGGCTCAGGAATTTCTTCGTCGTCACCACCGGTGTATTGGAAGTGATCACCAGTTTTGTCCAATGGTGGTGGAGACTCAGAGTCCTGAGGTTTATCAGTTGCAGGAGGTAGTTGAGATGCTTTAGTAGTGGTGGTGGTCTTTGGTGGTGGTGGAGGCATAGATGAGGACTCGTCTGTTTTCTTCTGACGTTTAGCCTTTGGTTCCTTGTCTGCATCATCATCGTCTCTTGGTCGCTTTTCCTGACCAGCTGCTTCCTTGCAAGTTGTCTTCAGTTGATATGCAAGCAATGCCTCAAATAGTTTTGATTCATCAGATGTGAAAGTTGGAGATCGAGGAGACATCTGCATTATCAGCTGTGAAATCAAATCAGCTTCAGTGACATTAGGAGGCTGAACTGGTCGGGTTTGCATAACCACCGGTGTTGTTGTAATTGTTTACCTGACCAATGTCTTCAGATATGGGTATAGTTGTTTTGCAAACATTTCTTTAGTCACTCCAGGGACAGTTTTGAGAAGGAAATGATGAGTATAGTCCCTAATTTGCTCGTCCATTTCTCCTTTTATGTCTCTGTTGAGGAATAACTTGATCTGTTCTCTTTCCTCCATGAAATTATTCATCTCATTACCAAGTAAGTTGACCCTGTCAGCAAGTTGATTCAACTTTTTGTCAACTGCGTTTCGTCTTCTTGCTTGCTTGACAACCTTTTGGATCTGGTCTTGGCACGAGATGCCCATGTATCAGTGGGTTTCTTGACCGACTTGGATGATGATCTGGTGGTTGTTTCTTTAGATGGTGGTGGTGAAGAGTGATATGATGATTCAGTTGTGGATGGGTCTTGAGGTGGCTCTAAAGATTGTTCAGGTTTGTGTTCAGGATTGTCTTGGATGTAACTGTCAGCTTCAAGTCGAATCCTTTCTTCCTCATCAGCTTTAGCCCGAGCTTCTTCATCAGCATTTTCCTTAGCTGCTTTCTCCACATCTTCATCTGTGATCTTCTCAGTCTTTTCCTGTTTGTCTTCCTCAAAGTCGAATGGAACCTCATACTCTCGCTGCTGCTGCTCTGTAGATTCCTTAGTGGTGGCACCAGTTGTCTTATCGGGTTGATTAACCGCATCAAGAACTGGTGTGATGAGAGCTCCACCACTGGAACCTCCAGGGCCTCTGGTTTGTTGAAGGTTGAATTCCTTAGCAGCATGCTCTAACCTCAGCTGCTTAAGAGTTTTGGGGTATTAATGTTCATCCTTTGGGTCTTTATCTTCATCAGAACTTTCTTCTTCTTCTTCTTCAATCACTGGTGTCTTCCCTTTGGCTGATTGGGGACTTGGTGGTTTGTCTTCTGACCTCGGTGAGGTTGTTTCATCTGTAGCTGTTTCGGAATAATAAACCACCTCTTCAGACTTAGTTGCTTTAGATTCTTCGTCCTCTAGAATAGGTTCTGGTTCAGGATTAGGACTAGCGACCTGATATGGGACTCTTTTCTTGAAGCTTGGATGCCTTTTTGGATATTTATGAGAACTCCCAGTGCTTCCGATACTATCAGTGCTGCCTGACCTTCTAGTCTTCTTGGTAGGAATAGCAGAAGTCTTCTCATTCATAAACCCGACTTTACCTGCACTCACTACTTCTTGATATCGTAGATACGACGAAAGACTCTTGATAGTGCCAGTGAGAAAGCAGTCAAGTAATATTGCACCTTGCTTGCGTGTCGATGAGTCTTTAAATCTAACAACGTTCAATGTAGGCTCATATAACACGGAATGATTCTTGGGGTCGTTAATTCTCATGGGGATGTCCCGATTTCGCCCGAGAATGTTCTGAATCAACAACTTCGTATATCTGATATAGGGGACCTTTGACCCAGGCTTCTTGAGATGGAACATCATATCTTCCCATGTCAGGCTTGCATAGTCAATGTGTTGTTTGTTGACCATTCCCCAGAAAGTTTGCAGGTGCATAAGTTTAGGATGCTCATGACCGCTGTCTCTTCTAGACACAGACTTTGCGATCATAATGTACAATGTCTACCAAGGTTGAGGAATGTTCTTCAGATCGACAGTGGAGTGTTTGGTGATGACTCAGGCAGCTTCATCATAGCCAATGTCGACCATGACTTGCATTATGGCCTCTTCATTCGGAGTTGGTACATAGTCAGCAGGCTGAATAGCAGGCAGAAGAAGAATAGTACGAAGATCTGCTACCGTGACAGTGACTTCCTTGTCGTTGAGAGTCACTTTGACAACATCTTCTCCATCAATCTTTTCAATTGTTTCCCAGAATTGATGGATATAGATTTCAGGAACTGTTGCTGAGTTGGTAAGCATATTACTATAGGCATGAACTTTAAGGATATCCACAACAACTATGCATGATGATTCTGAGCAGGTGAAGTTCTCAAAATCGACCATGAGATTGTTCTTTCCAATTGATTTGCTGTAACCAGTTGGGAAGATATCTTCCATTGTGAGTTCATTTGAAGCATTGACATTTTCCATGATGACGTCCATTTCGTGATTTGAAAGGTATTGAGACAAAAGAACCAACATTTCGAAAGACATTATGATAGTCAAAAGTTGATTTTATTGTCCAATTATTGAGGTTGTTATGTTAATGAATGTTACAAGTCCAAGTCAGTTATAGTCCAATAGTCCAAAGTTGACGTGATAAGTTACGTGAGTATGTTAATTTTGAATTTTAAAGTCCAAAGTTTACTTAATCACACAACGTTTTAACTTTTTGTAGCTTATTAGTGACATTTTGGTTTTGTGATATTATGAGTAACTTATTACAAGTTTGTACGCGTAACATTTCAAAAAATTAAGTTTACAAATTGGCTTAGGCGTAAGCAAGTAAGCTTATGCGTAAACATGACCACCTTAAGCGTAGACGTAAGCTTAGGCGTAAGAGTAACTCTTAGGCATAAGATTGGATTACGCGTAGGAGTATACTCTTAGCCTAAGGTGTTACGCGTAGGCTTAGGTAAAGGATTTTAAGAGTAAGGTTTACTCGTAAGAGTAGCCCTTAGGCGTAGAAATCCAAGTTTACGCATATCCTTCACAGGATACGCGTAGTCCCATTGTAGACCCTTACGCGTAAGATTTCTCTTATGCGTAACATCTACACATAAGGTGTTCCATTATGCTTAAGCCAAGAAACCTTATTCTGAATCTCGTACGTGTAGAAGCCTGAAACAGTTTAACCATAACACTCATATTAACATGTATTCAATCACTTTCAAGATCACATTGCATCTCAAATTTTAACCAGTTACGCGTATAATAATAGCTTAGGCGTAAGTTTGTTGTTAAACCCTAAACCTAATCTTACGAGTAAGGGATTAAGCCATGGAAATTCATCCAAACTTATTCAGTATTATCTTAGATGCAAAAGAAGATCATTTCAGCAAGTTTTATATCAAAATTACCCATTTGAACGCATGTAAGCTTAATCTTTTAATTTTGTTGTATCTGGGCATGATTCAATGGAGTATATGTTCAATTAAACATGTTAAGAAATTAACTTAAGCATCTATATAAGCCAAAACACTCACATATGAAAATGCCTAAATCCACGCATAAACCCTAATATTCGAAAAAGATTAAAACATGATTCTGGGTTGAAATTTTTGATGAAACTGGGTATAACACTTGATTTCAAACACTTTGACACTTTGCATTTCATCAAAACACACAATGTTAATTTCTTGTTCATACGCCTATGCTTAGAACACCAAATCATGCATTATTCAAAATCTAACCGTTGGTTTTGTTTAAGATTAAAAACCTTTGTTAGAAATCACATTTAGAAACGTTTTCCACTTACAGATTTCAAGTTTGAAGCACGTAATTGATCTTTGAATCTTAGGCATGGATGAGTTTGGTTGAGAATTAAATGTGTGTAGTAAATGTTATAATTTGTTAGGTGAAGGTTTTTATTAAAAAGTAGTTTTACAACTTTGACAAGTTTGACCCCTCCACCATAACAATTTTCAACCAAGACCCATAACTTCCAATTTGGTTTAGCAAAACATGATTGTTTGGAAAGAAACTCGACGATACTCCCCATCGACTTTAGAAATGATGAAATTTTACAAATACGAGTCCAAGGAGAGTAGTAACCAAGAAACGTATCCACCATTTCAGAAGAAACAACATTTAATGGTAACATACAATACAAGGTTTTATGAGACTGAAAAATATTTACATTCTCACCCTCAACACTTGTTCGGGAAAAATAATGAAAGTTTTGATAGAACAAAGTGTTGTTGGAAGATTTGTACTTGGAATGTTTGAAAGAATTTAGAAAGAAGAATATTTTTGTATTTTATCAGATTTTATATTTTTCTATTTTTGTTTTTGAAAAGTTTATTTACAAAAGAGGTTTTAGTATTTGACTTGTTTCAAGATTGTGTTAATAGTTCGTCCAGTTCCTCTGGAGTCAAACACCTCATGCCAATCCGGTGGATCAAATCAGTAAACCTAGCAGGATCCAAGGCTTTAGTGAGAAGATCCACCAGTTGGTGTTCAGTACCTACAAAATATAATTCAACGGTACCCTTTTCCACATGCTTGTTTATGAAATGATATCGAAGATCGATGTGCTTGATTTCGAGTGTTGAACAGTGTTGCACGAGATCGCAATAGCACTTCGGTTGTCACAGTACACCGAGATTCTGTCAAATAGGTAACCATAGTCCTTGAGTTGTGTTCTCATCCAAATGACTTGAGCACAACACGCCGAAATGGCTACATATTTTGCTTCTGTTGAGGACAACGATGTACAATCATTTTTCTTTGATTGCCATGACACCAATTTATCACCAAGGAATTGCAAACCACCTGAAGTACTTTTTCGAGAATCTAAGCATATTGCATGATCAGCGTCTGAAAAAGCTATTAGTTCAAAACCATAATCCTTCGGATACCGGATTCCCAAATTAATGGTTCCCTTGACGTATCGGAGGATTCTTTTAGCCTCAGTGAGGTGATGTTCAGTTGGTCTTGACTGATAACGGGAGCAAAGATATATAGAAAATACAATGTCAGGTCTACTGGCTGTTGGATACATGAGAGACCCAATAATACAGTCAACCAATTTCTCATATAAATCAGCGTCCAGTTTGTTGGTATGTGCCATTGGTGTGGCATAGGTATCACAGCTTTGCATTGCATGTTTGTTTAAAATTTCAAGAGCATATTTTGACTGACTTAAGAAAATACCACGGGGTGATTGATGAACTTGAAGTCCTAAGAAGAACGTAAGTTCACCCATCATTGACATTTCAAAATGTGTTTTCATTAGTTTTGAAAAAGTGTTTGAGTACTTTTTATGGGTTGACCCAAAAATTATGTCATCCACATAAATTTGAAAGATTAAAATGTGTTCCCCGTGATATTGTATGATATTGTATAAACAGTGTTGGGTCTAGGGCTGTAATCATGCAAAGCTTTTATCAAGCAGCTCGAGCTCGAGCTTGACTCGATCAAACCAAGCTTTTATCAAGCTCAAGCCCAAGCTCAATCCCAATAACTTGGCTCGAAACATATAACAAGCCAAGCTCAAGCTTTTGATAGCTTGGCTCGAGCTTTTATCAAGCCTTAGTATATATACTTTTATATATTAAATTCATATAAGTAACTAAGGTCTTATTTGAATATTATTCTAATTATAAGGATTTACTTAATAAAATTATTTAATATACTCTTGAAGGACTTTTATATGGTAATAAAGTAGTAATTATTTGTAACAGTGACATCTTAGACTAGTGATTTTGCTTACTTGATTTATATCTAGAAGCGAATACAAGTTTCTAGTTATGAATCGTGAGTATTAATAGACCAAAATATATACCACTATTCGATAATTTTAGCTTTTGTTTATACTTAGGATATCGATGACAACATTAATTAGTACTTTGGCTTATGTTTCATTCTAATGTTGGACTTAGTACGAAAATGTTATTGTTGGTTTTATTACTGTTAAATTAATTTAATTTGGTTTTCAAATGTGGTTTTAGTTTGTATTACTTTATAAATATATATATTTTGATGACTATGTCGTCTATCAAATACATATTTTTGTATAAATTCAAGCTTTTCAAGCTTTGCTCGAAACCTATTCAAGCCAAGCTCAAGCCTGGATGATTAAAGCTTGACAAGCTATCAAGCCAATCTCAAGCCTACTATTTTTGTTTCAAGCCAAGCTCAAGCCTTGTCGAGCTCGAGCTCGGCTTGACTCGATTACACCCCTAGTTGGGTCGACTGATCTTTTGACAAAATTGTGAGATAGGAGAAAGGATGATAACTCATCATACCATGCCCGAGGGGCTTGTTTGAGACCGTAGAGAGCCTTGTTCAGTTTGTAGACGTGATTAGGAAACTCTGGATCAACAAATCCTTCTGGCTGACTAACATATACCATTTCCTTCAGTTTACCATCCAGAAAATCGGGTTTGACATCCATTTGATAGACCGTGATGTTCATGTGAGCCGCAAATGCCAGAAAAATCCGTACAGCCTCAAGTCTAGCTACCGGTGCGAATGATTCTTCAAAGTCAATCCCCTCTTCCTATCTATAACCCTTAGCCACCAGACGTGACTTATTTCCGATAACCATACCCTCAGCATCTAACTTGTTTTTCCAAATCCATTTAAGACCAATGACATAGACCCTTGTTGGTCTTTCAACCAATTCCCGTACTTCAAAACGTTTACACTGATTCAGTTCTTCTTGCATGGATTCAATCCAGTTGTCATAAGTCATTGCTTCTTTAATGTTTTTGGGTTCAGATTGACAAACGGTAAGTGCATAAGTGCAATGTTCACCACCAGTCTGAAGGCGTTGTCTAGTTACGACAGGTTGATTCGGGTTGCGAATAATGTTCACAAGAGGATGATCTTTAGTCCAACGATGTGTGGAGGGTTGATGTTGATATACATTATGCAGATTAGGTGGATTCAAATGGCTTGTAGATGATTCCGCAACATCTGAAGTTGCAGTTTCATTAGCGAAAGGGTTAAAGAACGCATGATCCGTGCTAAACCGTCAAGTTTTATCACTCAAGCCGCCCACTCGTGAATGGCTGACCGTAACAAACTTAAAACAGCTTAGACACAAATGCAATGAAGATCGAGGAGAGTATAGTGTTTCCCGTGTCGTTTAGTCCCAACGAAAGTGTGCGAGAATAGTCAAACGATATAGTGATCGAGATGATTTGAATGGAAAGAGATATGATTGATTTATACCTAAAAAAGTACATAAACTACAAAGGCTTAAATGCAAATTAAAGAGAATTAAAAGATAAAAATATTAAATAAACGCTATCACTATTTTTACAATGATGTTTTGTGATTTTATAAAACAAAATGACTTAAATAAACTATTTTAACTAAAACTTAAACTTAAATTACCTAAAAGCGTAACTTAAAATGAAAACGTCGTTATTTATAAAAATTACGCGAGTGCAAGCAAAAGCGTAAAATTTAAAAATAAAAGTCCTACAAGTGTAAAAACAATTTTCTTACCTAATATATGACAAAAGAAAATTTTAGGAAAAAGCCGGGTATTTTTCGACTCTTAAATTATTTATTACAATTAAAACCAAATAACACTAATTAAATTATTAAAATACTAAAACATTTTGGAAAAATCGAAAAATTCATAGAAAGTACTTTGAGTTATGCTTAATCTGTGAAAAATGAGAAAGCAGTGGGTCGCTTTGGAAATAAGCTCAAAATAAGCTAGAATAAGCTTAAAAGCAAAACTGACTAAAACGTCCTTAAGTAATAAAAGTTGCAAAGTTTAAACGAAAGAAGTCCCAAGGGCGCTGGTCATACAGGTACACACAAACGCTCTCATAAGGGAGAGGTCTCAGGTTCGACCCCTGCCTCTCCCTTTTTGCAAAATCATTTTTTTTTTCTTGATTTTTCTTTTGTAGGTTAAAGATGCAATCAAAACAAGAAAGTTTTGTAAAAACTTGGTTATGAAAACTTACAAATAAGCTGTTGGAACAGCTTATTTTTAACTGATTTTGGACATAACTTAAACAAACACCCCTTTAACTGTTTTAAGCACAAAATAAGCACAGAAAAGCAATTTTAGAGAAAGAAGAATAAGCTAAGACCAAGTAAGCTAAGCTAAATACAAGTTAAATAAGCTAAAGATAATAAGAGAATTAGCAGTTAGCTTAGTAAGCAGAACTAGAGAATCTTAAAAAGCTAAAAGGATAGAAATAAGCATAAGCAAGCTAAAATAAGCACTTATAAGCAGAAGCTACACTAAAACCTAAGCTGATTAAACTAATAAGAGAATACAAACCTAATTAAGCTAACTAACAATACCAATAAGCACTTGAAACAAAAAGTTACATGCTTAGCTGCTATGTCACTGCAGCAAACAGGCCAAAGAGGCTCACTTTGGAGCTTATTTGAGATAAGCTAGAAAGTGAGCTGGGACCTGAGCTTCTAGCTTCTTGAAGCACACCTAGCCCACTTGCTATTTCCCCCAATAGACACCCTCAATAAGCTGTTTGCAGCTTATTAATAAGCTGAGAAAAACCCTTGTGGACAGCACACCCCTGCACAGAACAAGTAAATGCCCAAACCACCCACTTTGAACCATTAGCAGACTTAGTAAAACATTTTTTTGAATTTTTTTCTTTTGACCACAATTAAACAAGCTGGTTGACTTGTGATTTTTATTTTTTATAATTTTTTAACTTGACTAAAATTACACTAAAACTGCTATGCAAAAATTGAGGAAACTCATTTTTTCTTTGAAACAGATTAAACTTCAAACTTGTAAATCTTGGTAAAACTCTTTTCCAATCTTAAGCACTTTACATAAATGCTTGTACTAAACTGACTTTTAGACTCAAGATGGGTCAAAACTCTCTTTTGACCCATTTTAACCCACAAACCAAACAGTCCTTTATGTAACCAAAACATATGTTTAAAGAAAACTTTTCATTAAACATTGAAATTTTGAACTTAAATGGACTTCTAAAAACTGAATTACTTATACTAAAAAGCTTTTAAACACAAATTACACTAAAATTAAGATGAGCTTTATCAGTTGACTTTCCTTGACTTTACATGAAAATTTCTCAAACTTGGAATTAAAACTTGAAATTAGTTCCAATACACTGAATTAACTAAGGTTCATACATTAATACTTGAAATTACAACTTAAAGTTTATCTAAGACATAGAAATTTTAAATACGACATACAAGGAAAAATGTAAAACTAACTACTTGCTTATTTCTTGCTTCTCTTCCTCTCTTTTATACCCAACTAGCTTCCACGTGTCCTTCTGATCAAATCCCATCAATAAAATTGGCCATTGGATGCTTTGAGTACATATTGGCCATTAGATCATTTTTTGGCGGGAAAGATTGTTTTGAGCAGTGAGCTCTGATTTTGCAACTAGGGGGGGTGAGGTGTAGGTGTAATGATTATGGAGGAGGGGGGAAGGGATAAGGTGGGAAAAGGTGGATGAGAGAGGTGTTGCAGGGTGTAGCAGTCAAGTGGTGGGGAAGAAACACAGTGGGCGGCAAAGGCTATGGGTTTGACTGAGTTTTGACCAGGGTCCAAAAGTGATAATGACAGGGGGGTCATAATGCTAAATGGCAGGGGTCCAAAAACAGTTTTGACAAGGCTTGGTTATCTATTTCAAGGACCATTTTTGCAATTTCTGAAAGATGAGGGACCAAACCTGCCATTTTCTCAAAACTGTTTCAAGGGTCACTTTTGACAAGTTTCAATAGCACAAGGACTATTTTTGATATTTTCAAATTTTCAAAGGACCAAACTTGACATTTTTCAAAGTTTAGGGACCTAAGTTGTAAATTTGCAATTTTTAAATCTCAAGGACCAAAACTGACAACTTAAGAATCCCTAGGGACTTAAAATGATATTTTTCTTTATTTTGATTTACCAGGGACTATTTTTGACAACTTTTGAAACTTGGGGGACTAAAACTGCCAATTATGCAAACTTGATACGTTTTCACCGATTTTGATATTTTGCATTTAAAACACATAAAACACTTATTTGTGATATTTTTATCATTTTGATGCGTTTCGAGTGTTTTCGGATGTTTTGCGTTTAAATGGTACAAAATGATGAGTATTTACACACTCATCAATCCCCACACTAAGATATTGCTAGTCCCTAGCAATGTTTTGAGAAAAATTAATGGATTTTATCTCTTTACCAAAAGCCATTACTTCGGAGTAGCCAAATGTTTGAGTTCAAGTAAGAACCTTGGTACACTGATAACCAAATGATTTTGAGCTAATCACCGACTTTCAACGGATTTGATTTGTCTTTACCGAAGCCGTTTGCTTCGGACTAGCCAACTCTTAGATAAATTATCAATATTATCTTTGGTGAGTGATTACCAATTATGGTTTTTAATTTGCCTTTACCACAAGCCATAAACTTGCGGGCTAGCCAACTCTTCACTTTTAAGGATATGGTGGTGAATACCATACAATTTTGGGCAAATTGCAAGCCGTCAACGGATTTGAGATATCTTTACCAAGATCCGTTTGCTCTGGATTAGCCAATCCTTATGTGGGTTAGACATGGTGGATGATTACCATTTGTTGTGTTTAGTACATAGTACTTCCACTAATTTTTTTTTTAAATTTGGCCATTTTGGGGAAAAAGGGACTAAAAGGGTACATTTATGATCAAAATTAGCGAATTTCCCCACACTTAGAAATGAATATTGTCCTCAATATTCAAAGTACGGGCTGTTATGCGAAACTTAGAACGTAAAAGATAACATTACTAGCTAAGTGTAGAAACAAAACAATTATTCTCTTTTTAATATTTACAATTTTCATTCATTTTTAGATCTATATACAACATGTGGGGCATCTCCCCACACTAGGGTGGTACACGGTGAAAACCCATGTTTAACTATCGTTTTTGATTACCGAGTCGCTAGCTTGACTCGACCCAATTAATTTGTTCATGGGAAGTAAGTGGAAGAGACAATCTCCATCGGACTTTCATTCAAGATGTTTGGATAAACATTGAAGTGCGTGAAAGTTCCACACCGACGAGATATCTGACATGGACCCGGCTCACAAATGGTACATGGAAATGCCGGGTCAAAGATAATGTCTTCATTCCGAAGGAGTGAAGAACAGGAGAAGTGATAGAATATATGAAGAAAAGAAAGAAAATCATGATAAAATCATGACTAACTTTTCATCCTCAATAGGAGAATTCATAGTTTCATGAATCTCATCGAGTTAAGCTTGCTTGATCAAGACATATTATGGGTGTGTCTAGATCAAAGTGGAAGTTATCATACTCCGTGGAGATATGATATGAGTGAGTTCACCGCGAACTCCTCGTGAAGAGAATCAATCACAAGATGTAAATTTGTGAATTCTTGTTCCATAGACTCATCACTATCCTCAATCGAGTATCAAAGAGTGGATTCTCGAAATTAAGGTGAATTCAGGGTCGAATTCAAATAGAGGATTGGTGAAAGTAGTTTTGAATGTTTCAGAACAAAGTGATTAATATTCTCTATTAATTTGTTGGGATAAGAAGTGAGTGAGCGATCATTATCAAGGAGACTTTCGGTCTCCCGGATCGCCTTTGAAATCAAAGAGACTATCATTACTTTCCGATGAAAGTGGATTGATGTGAGTGAGTTCATCGGTGAACTCCTCAAGATGATGATCGACATCGGGTGGGAGTGATGCCTCAACATACTCGATGTTTCCATGAGAAGTACAATCGTCGCTAACATCGGAGAAAGTTTCAAAATGATCTTTTGAACACTCAAGAGGGAAATAGAGTCACATATGATCGAAGTTCCCTGTGACTCTCTCGGGATTGGGACAAGGTTCTCAACACTAGACTTAATGAATTCGTCCGATTCCTTTTCGTGAACAGTGTCAAGATGCTCGTCCCCATGTTCGAGAGTGAGTGGGAGCTTGGTGTGATAGCGTTGTTTGAGATGGAATCTCAGCTGCTGGATATCAAGCGATGAACTTGATGAATCAAGTGTATCCTCATCATCCTTGTCATCGGGAATAAAATGAAATTGAGAGCTAGATCTGCGCTTTTTCTTTTGCAATTGATTCCTAATAGATTTTTCAAAGGCAATTTGGAATTTTATTTTAGCGACCGCTTCTTGACTAGCAATTCTTCCATGGATTTCTCATGTGAATTTTGAATGACAGGACATTGTGGGAGTGGAGATTTGTCAAAACCGGAAGGTTGACATTGATAATCATTATGAGGACCCCACAATATACACAAGAAAAGCGGGAACATTATGAAATCTTTGTTTTACACAACTCCTCGGTTCTTTTCACCGACTCGAAGCTCTAGATAAGTGTCTTGTTGGGTTTGTTGAGGAGTTTGATTCATTTGGCCTTGTGGAGGTTGGTCGTGATATGGATAGTCGTAATTGTTACAAGGGAATGGATTCCTGTTTGACAATCGAGTGAAATGGGAACCTCCACAGTTCTCACAACAATAAAGCTGTTGAGTGCGGGACCGTGAATTATATAGATATTGGTCATAACCAAAGTTCGAGCATCACCGGAGAACTGTTCATAGACAAACGTGTTTCGGATTGACACTCAAATCCTTGGTGAGGACCTCCACAAAATTCACAGCAGTTATGTTGGTTATATGAAGATAGGTCGGGTGTGGTGGGTAATTGGAAAAATTTGAGGGTCGTTAAATGAGTTCGGATTAGGATCATAATCAAATGAATTCCTCGAACCTCAAAACAAACAACTCCGCTACGAATATCATTACCACCTTGTACACATGTACACCAACGATGTGGTGAACCAAAAGAGGCTCACCACAACCGACACAAGGAAAAAACGATTTCATTTGAGAGTTATGAGAAGGAATCTGTTTATTCAAAGAATCGACAAAACCAACATGGTGATCCGAATGACTATCAAGTCTCGAAGAACATTTTGAAAAATCCGGAGGTGGGACAAGTGGTGTGCTCTGAGAGCTAGCAATTTCCACCACTTCCGTTATGGTTTACGGTTCTAGTTCTTGAGAAATGTGAAGATTAGGCAAGTCATTCTTGCTAGTCATCGGTCTAAATTCTGCATGTTTGCTTTTAACCGTAAATCGTGAAAGTTTAGGATCAATTTTAGACGACTTAGGAGCAATTGAGGGGTTAGATCTTTGGATAACCGTAGGTTGGACGTGTTTAGCACCTCCATTATCAGAGGGAAGTACTTGGTCCTTTGTCACCCCGATTTCTCGTTCCATTTCCCTACGCAGAATTAATGGATCATCACGAACAACACGAATTCTTGACATTTGCGATAAAGTCTCAAGTTTTCAACTTCGTCCCGAGTCGTCGTAGTCGAGAGATTCCATGAGAATAGAAGAAGTTAGAATCAAATGGATAGAGGGTAAAGGGATAAAGAATCAAAAGGGTAAGAGGTAAAGAGGAATATTTTTGGTATTTTTGAAAACATGTTGTAAAACAAAGAATGAAAATCTTTTGGGTTTTGATTTTTATAAGAAAATATAAATACATATAGATGGTATAAACAATGAGTGAATATTCAAATCACTAATCTGCTAAACGGAAGATAATTAGCACAACTCCCCGGCAGCGGCGCCAAAATTTGATCTGTGCTAAACCGTCAAGTTTTATCACTCAAGCCGCCCACTCGTGAATGGCTGACCGTAACAAACTTAAAACAACTTAGACACAAATGCAATGAAGATCAGGAGAGTATAGTGTTTCCCCAGGTCGTTAAGTCCCAACGAGCTGTGCGAGAATAGTCAAACGTATAGTGATCGAGATGATTTGAATGGAAAAGAGATATGATTGATTTATACCTAAAGAAAAGTACATAAACTACAAAGGCTTAAATGCAAATTAAAGAGAATTAAAAAGATAAAAAATATTAAATAAACGCTATCACTATTTTTACAATGATGTTTTTGTGATTTTATAAAACAAAATGACTTAAATAAACTATTTTAACTAAAACTTAAACTTAAATTACCTAAAAACGTAACTTAAAATGAAAACGTACGTTATTTATAAAAATTACGCGAGTGCGCAAGCAAAAACGTAAAATTTAAGAAATAAAAGTCCTACAAGTGTAAAAACAATTTTCTTACCTACTATATGACAAAAGAAAATTTTAGGAAAAAGCCGGTATTTTTCGACTCTTAAATTATTTATTACAATTAAAAACCAAATAACACTAATTAAATTATTAAAATACTAAAACATTTTGGAAAAATGAAAAATTCATAGAAAGTACTTTGAGTTATGCTTAATCTGTGAAAATGAGAAAAGCAGTGGGTCGCTTTGGAAATAAGCTCAAAATAAGCTAGAATAAGCTTAAAAGCAAAACCGACTAAAACGTCCTTAAGTAATAAAAGTTGCAAAGTTTAAACGAAAGAAGTCCCAAGGCTACCGGTCATACAGTACACACAACGCTCTCATAAGGGAGAGGTCTCGGGTTCGACCCACCTCTCCCTTTTGCAAAATCATTTTTTTCTTGATTTTTCTTTTGTAGGTTAAAGATGCAATCAAAACAAGAAAGTTTTGTAAAACTTGGTTATGAAAACTTACAAATAAGTGTTGGAGCGACTTATTTTTAACCGATTTTAGACGAACTTAAAAAACACCCTTTAACTGCTTTTAAGCACAAAATAAGCACGTAAAAGCAATTTTAGAGAAAGAAGAATAAGCTAAGACCAAGTAAGCTAAGCTAAATACAAGTTAAATAAGCTAAAGATAATAAGAGAATTAGCGATTAGCTTAGTAAGCGAACTAGAGAATCTTTAAAAGCTAAAGGGATAGAAATAAGCATAAGCAAGCTAAAATAAGCACTTATAAGCAGAAGCTACACTAAAACCTAAGCTGATTAAACTAATAAGAGAATACAAACCTAATTAAGCTAACTAACAATACCAATAAGCACTTGAAACAAAAAGTTACATGCTTAGCTGCTATGTCAACGCAAGCAACCAGGCCAAAGAGGCTCACTTTGGAGCTTATTTGAGATAAGCTAGAAAGTGAGCTGGGACCTGAGCTTCTAGCTTCTTGAAGCACACCTAGCCCACTTGCTATTTCCCCCAATAGACACCCTCAATAAGCTGTTTGCAGCTTATTAATAAGCTGAGAAAAACCCTTGTGGACAGCACACCCCTGCACAGAACAAGTAAATGCCCAAACCACCCACTTTGAACCATTAGCGACTTAGTAAAACATTTTTTGAATTTTTCTTTTGACCACAATTAAAAATTTGGTTGACTTGTGATTTTATTTTTATAATTTTTAACTTGACTAAAATTACACTAAAACTGCTATGCAAAAATTGAGGAAACTCATTTTTTCTTTGAAACAGATTAAACTTCAAACTTGTAAATCTTGGTAAAACTCTTTTCCAATCTTAAGCACTTTACATAAATGCTTGTACTAAACTGACTTTTAGACTCAAGATGGGTCAAAACTCTCTTTTGACCCATTTTAACCCACAAACCAAACAGTCCTTTATGTAACCAAAACATATGTTTAAAGAAAACTTTTCATTAAACATTGAAATTTTGAACTGAAATGGACTTCTAAAAACTGAATTACTTATACTAAAAAGCTTTTAAACACAAATTACACTAAAATTAAGATGAGCTTTATCAGTTGACTTTCGTTGACTTTACATGAAAATTTCTCAAACTTGGAATTAAAACTTGAAATTAGTTCCAATACACTGAATTAACTAAGGTTCATACATTAATACTTGAAATTACAACTTAAAGTTTATCTAAGACATAGAAATTTTAAATACGACATACAAGGAAAAATGTAAAACTAACTACTTGCTTATTTCTTGCTTCTCTTCCTCTCTTTTATACCCAACTAGCTTCCACGTGTCCTTCTGATCAAATCCCATCAATAAAATTGGCCATTGGATGCTTTGAGTACATATTGGCCATTGGATCATTTTTGGCGGAAAGATTGTTTTGAGCGATGAGCTCGATTTTGCAACTAGGGGGTGAGGTGTAGGTGTAATGATTATGGAGGAGGGGAAGGGATAAGGTGGGAAAAGGTGGATGAGAGAGGTGTTGCGAGGTGTAGCGATCAGTGGTGGGAAGAAACACGATTGGCGGCAAAGGCTATGGGTTTGGTGAGTTTTGACCAGGGCTCCAAAAGTGATAATGATGGGGGTCATAATGCTAAATGGCGGGGGTCCAACAGTTTGACAAGGCTTGGTTATTTATTTCAAGGACCATTTTGCAATTTCGAAGATGAGGACCAAACACGCCATTTTCTCAAAAGCTGTTTCAAGGGTCACTTTTGACAAGTTTCAATAGCACAAGGACTATTTTGATATTTTCAAATTTTCAAAGGACCAAACTTGACATTTTTCAAAGTTTAGGGACCTAAGTTGTAAATTTGCAATTTTAAATCTCAAGGACCAAACCGACAACTTAAGAATCCTAGGGACTTAAAATGATATTTTTCTTTATTTTGATTTACCGGGGACTATTTTTGACAACTTTTGAAACTTGGGGACTAAAGCGCCAATTATGCAAACTTGATCGTTTTTCACCAAATTTTGATATTTTGCATTTAAAACACATAAAACACTTATTTGTGATATTTTTATCATTTTGATGCATTTCTGAGTGTTTTCAGATGTTTTTGCAGTTTAAATGGTACAAAAATGATGAGTATTTAGACACTCATCAACGCATTTGGATCATAATCTGCGGGTGCAGGTACATCTTGATTCAGAAGATCATCAGCTATATTAGCGTCAATGGATGCGGTTTGTTCGGCTGTTGTTTTAGAATCAATTGGAGGTACTTCATTAATAGTTGTTGCTGTTTCAGGTGTATCTGGGATAGGATTATTATCAGGTTGAGCAGCGGAAACATTTGATACATCTGGAGCATGTTGATAAATATCATCACTAAACAGAGGAGCAATAGCTGTTCCATTTGACGACGAGTAAGCCGTAAGCTTGGTTCAGCTGATGATGGGGTTTGGGGGAAGTTTAGACGGTTATGTCCGGGTTCCAAGTTGTTTTGCTCAGAAGCCATTTCTGTAAGCTCATCAAAATTAGCATGAATCGTTTCCATAATCTCTCTTGTACGACAATTCCAAATCCGGTATCCTTTTGAGTTTTCACAGTATCCAACGAAGACTCCAATGTCAGCTTTAGCTTTGAGCTTTCCAAAGTCATCATGATCATTATTCGGGTAACAGAGAGCACCAAATACATGAAAGTGTTTGAGATTCGGTTTGTGGTTATGGATAAGCTCATAAGGTGTTTTGTTGTGGCTTTTGGTTATCATAGAACGGTTCTGAGTGTAGCATGCAGTTGACACGGCTTCTGCCCATAAGTACTCTGGAAGTTCTGCATTAATTAACATCGTTCTTGCAGCTTCCACTAACGTACGGTTTCATCTTTCAACAACTCCATTTTGTTCTGGTGTTCGTGCAATTGATTTTTAATGCTCAATTTCCACTTTCTCATAGTATTCTCGAAGAGTTTGATTTACAAATTCAGTTCCTCTATCTGATTAGATTTGTCTGACTGTGTTCCGGAGATGAACTTGAATTTTCGTGAGAAAGGTGATGATCATCTGTGGAGCTTGATCTTTACTTCGAAGAAAATAAACCCAAGTCCATCTTGAGTAGTCATTAACAATTACTAGGATGTAGTGTTTGCCATTAATCGTCTGCACACGAATTGGGCCACACAAATCCATGTGAAGAAGATGAAGCACATGCTGAGAGCTGTGTTCCACCTTTGAAGAAAAATGAGCACGAGTGCTTTTTCCTTGTTCACAAGCTAAGCATAGATGATCTTTAGAATACCGAAACCTTGGAAGACCTTCTACTAGTTTGTATCGTGCAAGATTGGTTATGGTTTTAAAGTTCAAGTGTGAAAGTCGTCGATGCCATAGCCAAGATTTTGTTGACGTTGCCTTAGAAAGTAGACAAATGGGAGATGAAGCAATCATGTCTTGCCTTGAGATTGTGTAAAGGCTTGATGTGCGGGTTCCAGACATGAGATAGTTTCCTTGTAGATCGCGAATGAAACAAGTTTTCTCCCTAAAAGCAACTTCCAAATCACCATCACAAAATTGACCGACAGAAAAGAGATTATGACCGAGACCTTCCACATAATAAACCCTGCTAATTTCGATATTCCCATTGATGTAATCTCCGTAGCCCATGATAGTTGCGAAGTGATCATTCCCGAATCTGACAGTGCCGATGAACTTTGAGACAAAGTTTGATAACAGTTTGAGATTGCCTGTCATGTGTCGAGAACATCCGCTATCAACAATCCAAAGGATGATCTGTATCACTGCATTACACACAGACGACACGGGTGGAATAGAAGTAGAGGTGGAACCCGAAGAGTTAGAGGTTCGTTACAATTCTGATGACACACACATATTAATGATTTTAGGAATCCATTTAAATCCGGGTGTATTTTGTAACCATCTCTGCCAAGTCCAACTAGTTCGTGCTTTGGTCTCAGTGAATGCACTAGGTGATATTTTCTTCCTAGGAGGTGAAGTGGGTTCTATGGGTACATCAATGATCGTAGCAGAAATACTAGAGGGCGGTTTACCTAGCACAGACTTAGAAGCATTAGTGGGCCTAGAGGTAATCTGTTTTCTATTATTCCGCTTACGAGATAAGATAGATTTAGCAACACATTTATCATGACAACCAGCAAACATGCTTTTACGACAACAAACACAAGATGCTTCAAACATAACATTCAAAGTCCTTAATGATTCAGCATTCGTTACATCACTTTTTCTATTACATTTGTCTAACACAATGTCTAAAGTGGGTGCAACTTGAGTGTTATTCAAAGTCCTAAGGTGTTCTTCTACTTCAGAGGTCATTATTGTTCTTCTCTTACGTTGCAACTTCCTATTCTTCCTGTTTTTGCTCTTAAGCTGTGAAGTGCTAACGTTGGGAATAGAGGCAACTATTCCTGTATCGGTGGAAGGAAGCACATTAGTATCTTGTGGTTTGTCATTAGGCATTCTAGTGTCAATTTTAAACATTCCAGGTGCAAGGATATGTGTGTTACTATACTTATCTTGTTCATACTTCCCTAACTTTGCTTTTAACTCAACAATAGTGTGCAACAATTCTTGATTTTTAGAGCGAACGTTTCCACTAATGTTTAAGACTTCTTTAGTGTATGCAAGATGATTATCAAGTTCTTGTGATGCCTTAGCACGAGTCTTTTTGAGCAAATAAAATATGACACTATTCAGTTTTGACTTTGGCAATTTCTTGTTCATATTTTGAAATTTGACATTTTAAAGACACGTTGTCATCATCCAGTTGTTCAAGTTTTGGATCGAAAGATTTTTCACGCAACTGGTTGATTTTGTTTTGCAAAGCAATTTCTTGATTTTGACAATCTTTTTGACATCATTGAAGACGACGTTTTGCATTCGAAAGTTCATTTAACAAACGCTCATTTTCAATTTTCAAAGACTCGATTTGAGGCACATTATCGATATTCTCAACATTATCAACAGAGTCAACATCAATATAGTCAAATGCATATGCAACCATATGTAATAACACCACATTGATGGTATCAGCACAGATAACATCTTCCAAGAGTCGATCAACATGATTTCTTAACATTTTCTTTTTACGTTTAGTATTTGAAATCAATGTTTCTGTTTTCTCGAAAACTGTTTTCATAAGCCCAATCTCCTTCTGAAGATCCCGTTCCCAATAGATTGCACACATTTTCAAATTTCAAACATGGGGTAAAAGTCTTTTCTAAAAAAATATCTCTTTGATTTCGCGCATGTGGCGATTGAAAATGCTCAACTTTTATTTCAGAATTAACTTCAATTTCACGTTCCAAAAGTTTGATATCAGACATGAATGTATCAAAATATTTAAGAACTTGACATTGTTCGGGTAATGATTTTACTTCACTGAGGGAAGGTAAAGGACCATTAATTTATGCAACATTGTGTCGAGGACCATCGTTAGAAGAGGACTCAGGAAGTGGTGTGATAACCCAAGGTGTGTTAGTAGGATCTTGTTGTTTTACAAACGGTATGATTTTAGAGTAATCGAATGGTTTGCTATATTCAACATTTTCCATTTTTAGTCGACTCTCAACATTAGCATCTGTTTCCTCATCACGATTATATTCAACAACACTCGTAATTTAATCATCAATTCTATGTTCTGCACTGTAAACTTGAGGATTTGGTTTGAATGCTCTACATGAAAAACTTGGTTTGTAATCAGCAAGAATTGGTCCATATCCATCTGGATTTGGTTTAAAAGAAAACTTTTGAATTGCTGTGATTGACTCACCATGTTTGTAGACAACATTTCGAAACTCTTTGATTTTATTTTGTAAATCGACAATTTCATCAAGATACTCATCTATTTGTCTCCTCGAATGCTTTTTGTACTCACAAAACTGTTTTTGTTAGGAATTAGAAAATTCCATAGTGAAGTGTCGGTCACCCCAAGTATTATCTAGCATAAGTTAGCTCGTAGACATATCATTAGTTACGTTATTTGTTAGTTTATTAGTTAGTTTTTAGCATAGTTTAGTTTAGTGCAACACCGTGGAGGAAGGACAGGTCTTTACCCACTGTATACCTGATCCACAGGCCGATAGGAGGTCGTGTATTGTGTAAGTATAAATACCCCTTCCATCCATGGAATGGGTGGTGCTTCTTATTCAATCTAACATTTCCTTTGTGTAAACCTCTAGCAAGAACACCCTCTCTCTCTACATTCTCTCTCTAAAATGGTAAACATGTATTTTGATCATCCAAGACCACCCGAATCATCAACACAATATTATTTCGATCCTACAATTGGCATCAAAGCCTAGGTTTTGTTGTTTTTTATGATTCTTATGGTCTTTGCTTGGTTCGTATGGGTTTGGGTTTAAAGTTTGATACTGGTTTGATGGTCTATGTTGGTTATTGATGTTCATTGGTCTTATTCAAAAATGTTTTAAGTCACGTTGGTTATTGATGTTTTCATGGTTTGTGTTTCACATGGTAAATCTTTTTGTTACAAGTTTTATAACTGTTTCAATTGTAAAACTGTATTTATTAATGTTTCTTAAAACCATTTGTGTGATCAAACTGTTTGTTTTGTGGTCTTATTCGTGAATATCAATATGAGTCAAAGATGGGTTTCTTTTTTCTGGTCAGTTTCAAGATGGTAAAAACAGATGCAGTCATAAGTTTTTTTTTCATTCTTCGTAGCGAGTTGGTCGTTTCTTCATGGCGACTTGTCTTGACAAGTCGTCCAGGCTCAATGTATCCACTGTCTTAGCGAGTTAAAAAGGTAACAACTTGTCACTAATTAGCGACTTGGTTTGACAAATTGGATAGCGACTTGGTTTGGAAAATGGGTAGCGACTTGGAAAGAAAAAATACTAGCGACTTAGACATTGGTCATTAGCGACTTGTATTTACAAGTCGTAGCAACTTGGTGACTTGTGACTGAAAAGGTTATGCTAGCGACTTGACATATGGTTAGCGACTTGGTTTTTTAAGGTAATAGCAAGTTGAGTTATTTGACTATTGAGTCAAATAAAAGTTTTAGCGACTTGACTCAACTTTGGCTAGCGACTTGGACAGAAAAGAAGAGATGAAGAAGAATATGACTCGACCACGACCATTACAAACCATATACCATCAAGACTCATGACCTCTGGTTGAGCATCCATCATCAGTTCTACTACATCTACCAACAGCAAATCCGGTCTATCCTAATCCCATCTCCAACTCTACATTTAAACATGACTCGAATTTAAACAACCCTCTTCAACAGAAACATGACTCGAATTTAAACATTAACATACATGTGATCTCAGATTCGTTCCATTTTGTGTTTAATCGTTTATAAATTCTTGTGGTACTTGTATCCTCATCGATCACTTTCGAAGCAAACCTTCTTTCTCATATCCGAATAATAAAGAAAAGAGATATAACAATATCGTTAAACTCGTTTCTTTTATTCATGAAAGACCAACTCAAAACATAAGTAGCTAATTAAACCTACCTGTATATCCATGAATGATTTCGTGACCATCAACCTCTTGCCATCCCCGTGACATATTCGTTCTACACCATACCATCTCTGTGGTTATGTATGTGATATGTCGTGAGAGTCTCGAAGCCAAGCAAGGGGTAAATCATTTTCTTTTGTAAAGTTGGGGTTTAATTGATGGTATATTATGGATTATTTGATGAAAAGTTTGTGAGTTGGGGCGGACTGAAAACACTTGTGTGATTAGGGTTTGATATGAGGAGTCTTTGGGTTTGAGTTGCAGATTAGAATGGGGGCGTGTTTTTGTGTGAGTAATATTAGGGTTGAATGGGTATTTGTGGCTTTAAATAGTCCGAATTATTAGGGTATGTTTCATGGGCTTTTTGTAACTCATATCGGTTTTGGTACATCAAGGGTTGTCTTGGGCCATTCGTTTATCAAATAAACTTGGGCTATGCATTGGACCTCTACGTGAACTTTGCTTTCCAATTCGTTAATTTGATTATGTTATAAGGTGGTATCTTGGACAATGGATATGGTGCATGTGTGGTGATAGCCAATGATTATTCTCACATAAATATTGGATTCACTAGCTTCTTTAATTTTGATAATGAGACTATGGTTGCATATTGGTTTGGATGGGTTATTTGGTATACTGAGTTGGATCAGACAATCTTTTGGACCAAATCATATTTTCAAGTTGATGATTATTCCATGACCAAACTTGGGCCCATTGATGATTATTTTGCTATTTAAGATGTATAAATTGTAAATTGATAATGTGATTTGATGATGGGATCGGGTATGATGATGCGATTTGATGTGTTATGCGGGTTGATACTTTGGTTTACACATTTTCACGATGAATATGATGTCTCGGCTTGGTTTGATGGTTGAACAAAGTTGACTTGGGGTTGTTTGGACGGTATCTCTTATTTGGATTTGAAGTGAGATTTTCCGGGCGCGTTCACTTATTTCGTCTTCTTTCTTTCTACCGTTTCGCGAAGATGACTTGTTTGGGCATTTATAGAGTGTGATAAAGACTTGGCTATTTAGTTTCGTTTGTGATTCTTTCTCGCTTAACCCATAACGTAATTATCACTTCGGTGTCTCACGCAGTTGAGGATATGTCAAGAGGTTTTGTACATTGGGTACACCGTTTCATTTTCACAAGGATTAGTACAAGGTTAAGTAACGAATCTGGGGAATTCTACTTCATGATCAAGTTTGGTATATCGAGTTTACTTCTCCATGTGGTCACTACAATAGCCGACAGATTGCGTGAATGATGTGTTTACCAAAGTGTTGTTTGGATGGTTGATGATGTTGATGATGTTGGATGTTGAACCGCTGATGAACCGCTGTATGTTCCCCTAACACAGATATTCACTGAAACCAAAGTTGTCATAACACATTCAAGCTGACATTGTTTACGGTTTTGTCTTGATTTTGTAAAATCCCTGAAAGAAACTATTTCTTGGTTTAAATCATAGACTTGTAAAATCCCGTGACAATGGAAACATCACGGTAATAGTAAAGTGCATTTCGGATCTATCTTACGGTTTATTCTTGGTTTTGTAAAATCCCGCGAAAGAATCTATTTCTCGGTTTAAACCATGGAATTGTAAAATCCCGTAATGATGGAACCATCTTGGAGAAGAGAAAGTGTAATTCTTGATCTTCTTGATGCTGGTGCTACGGTTTCTGCTTCGAAGAAGGGATAAAAGGGTGTACTTCATGAATTGGGTATGTGTTTGGGTTGTCTTCATGGCAGTTTGGTTATTACATGGTTTTACGGGGTTACGTGCTTTTAACTATGATCGGGATGAAACCATTATCAAAGTTCATTTAATTGTCAAAGAAGGCTAGATTTGGGCAGATCAGAAGATGTAACAACGGCGTTAATTCAGTATTATTTATTTGAGGTTGAAGTGAAATATCACGGGTGAGTGTACTTAGTATCTGAAGGTATCGAGGATGGATGGATGAAGATTCTTCAAGATCCTTGTTCAAGCTTATCATTAAAAATGAAGACTTGGAAATCTAGTTATTGTTGGGTGTCTTTTACCTTTTCTTTTTACCACTTGGGGGAATTGGGCTCTTACCACTACAAAATAACTATCAAGGAGTTACATTGTAGTGCTCAGTGTCACATTGAATTGTGGATTCTCAAGAGGTGATGTACGTCTATTACTTGATGGTTGGTTGGTTGAAGAGTATAGAGTACTTAGAGATTCAATGGAGCATGAATTCTCGGCACCGCTCTTTGTTACACATGTGCAAGTTTAAGTCACGAGTTCGGGTTAGTTTACTTCAGGGTCAAATTCATCATATTGGGTTTTCTCCATCAGCTGTCACGACAAAGAGCCTACTGAATGATAATGGGGTTGATTACTTGTTTTGCCAAGAGATTGAAAAGAGAGAGATTATGACGTATGAACACAACAGTTCATGCCTCGTTCTCTAAAGAAAAGAAAAGTGTATGTTTCAGTGCGCTTTATCTTGGAAAGAAGAGAAATCTTCTTATGACGTTTGAACACAACAGTTCAAGCCTCGTTCTCTAAAGAAAAGAAAAGTGTACGTGTTAGTGCGCTTTATCTTCTGAAGAAGAGAAATCTTCTTATTATGACCATTCTCATCAACATGCTTCATACTTTTTCCATGTGCTTCAATCATCAAGTGAACCGGGCTACCATTGATTGTTTTCTTATTCAACTTGCTCTACTATAAGGACGATGGCGACATCATGTGCTAATTTTGCGGGGAAGAAGTATGAATAGAATACATTTAGATGAATTCACTTATTTGGTCAAGAATGGCAACTTCGTCTGCAATTCTTGAGGGGGAGAAGAAGTATGATAATTCTGTATGGTTGATTGTTATCTAAGAATAAATGGTCAAACGGCTCCAAACTCATGTAAGAACCGAGCTTCTTCTTATCGGGTCATCTTTACATGGAGTTTCTTCTAAGAGTCGTTGGTTGACATCTTCACTCGGATTGATGAGTTTATCGACAAAGTGCTTCCGGTTAATGCTTCACGTATACATCAACATGATGATTCGAACAATCTCTCGTTCTTGTTTGATGTGATTGGTAGTTTGGTGTTACCATCTTGTGTGTTCGTTGCGGCACGATTGTCGATTTCCTTGATGAACATCTTTATGTTCTTGTTTGATTGGGAGGATTTTAGTTAAGAGGATTAGCAAGATGTAAGTTAATCGGGATGCTTTTTGGTGGGATGCTTTTGGTGTGAGTTGAAGATGTTAACTATCTATTCCCCACCGCACAATCTTGAAGAAGGTCGAGTCTACAATCTGTTCTACATTTTCTGCTGCATGTTAGAAGGCGAAAGGCGAGTTGCATTTGATTATCCAAAGACTTCTTCATATTCGGGCATTGTCGGTTTAGGGAGAGCACTAATTGGGGAGGGTGAAATGTCGATTTAATCCCAATTAGACTTGCTCACATTATTGACATGTTGATTCTCACAAAGACTTCAAGCGTTCTTCTCAAAAGATTTCTAGTATTTGGGCTTACAAAGAGTTGCTGATTCTGAAGTGTCAAAACCAGCAAGGGGAAGGAGATAAGCATCTAAACGCGAGTAAAATTGATGAACTTAATACTTCTAAGTAATTGAAGATATCCCAGGAAGACAAATGTTATTACCGCAGATAAACTCAAGGTTTTACTCATGGCGAGTAAACTTGATGAACTTAATTCTTCTAAGTGATTGAACATATCCCGGGAAAACAAATGTCATGACCGCAGAGATAATCAAGGTTTTACTCATCAAGGCGTTTAGTGTTCTTATTCCAACTATGTGGGGGAAGAGATGGAAGAGTTAGTTTCTGAAGATGAAAGAGGTACACAAGTGTGTGATGATTTTGATGTTATCACAATCATCGGGGAGAGATTGTGTACATTGGGGTTGCTCATTTGTTTTACTTGAGGGCTTAATCGGTGATTCGAGATATAATCACTTATTCGGTGTTGACATCCAGAGATTGTCACCCCAGAGATAATCGATGATTCGGCTGCTTCTTCAATGTTATCGGTTATTCTCTTTGGGCATTGGTGCCGGGTTCTTGAGCTTCATACACTTTCTTGGGGAGAAAAGTATACATCGGAGTTATTCTTTGGCTATTGGACTTAATCTGCTACTTGATGGTATAAGTTTCTTTGTCTTTGGTATGTGTATTCGGGTTCGTGAGCTCTAGTCTAAGAGACCGTGACATCAATTCATCTACTTGGGGAATTGTTCTCTTGACACCTTTTTGGAATGGATTGCGTCGGACTTGGTGGTTATGAAATTTGAGAAGATTATTTATGAGTGAGATGATACGTTCTTTGTTCTTGTTGATGATATAACCCCGACGAAGAATCTCGACTATCGGTCTTAAAAGGAGCGGCGGATTTTATGATAATGGTGTGCTTCTCTGCACTGGCTAAAGCAAGCTTGAAATAGAGCTTGAATCGCTCATCTAATGGATTTTCGGTTTTGGGGAAGCGCCAAAGTCTCACTTTCGGATGGTTCAATTTCTTTCTATTCAAGAGCCCTTGGAAGCTTTGGTGGTGAATGTTTAAGAGATGATGACTTCTATCTTCTACAACGGGTCATTCGATATCCTTATCTCGGTACTCGTATCATCATCTTCTTATACTATATCATCATCTCTATCTTTGTATATATTTTCAAAAAGCAAAATACAAAATATAAAACCAGCAAAACCAAATACAAAAATATAAAACCAACAAAGAAAATAGAAAAATATAAAACCTTGAAAAAATCCATAAAATTAGAAAATTTGAAAAATACCAAAAATATTGTTTTTCTATGACATGTCTTCTGGTATCGATAACATCTACGGTCTTAGAAATGTCATTCAATAATGGCACGGGACCATAGATGAAGTTCGAGCAGGAGGTGTAAATATTTCTTTCTAAACATGTCTCCAAATCATGGCTTACAATTATTTCAGACTGTAACCCGTGCTTAAATAATGGCTTACAATTATTTCAGACTGTAACCCGTGCTTAAACTATGGTTTGCTATTATTTCAGATAGCAACCCGCTCTTTTAAAGAAAGGAAAGTGTTGCGCTAAACCAAATTTTCAAATATTTCGTGCACTTATCCTAAAACTAAATGAGGAAAGTATGTCGAAGGACCGCTGTTCCTACTCAAATATTTTTCCTTCAATAATTCTTCAAAAAAATATTTGTTTTAACAAAATGGTGGTTAATGAGTTGCTATTAAATCAATCAGTTTCAGAGTTTTTCGTAAAAATTGAAAACTCAATCAATGACTTCTGCGCTTTAAAATTTTCATAAAATGAGTAATTGATTGAGGGGGAGAATGTTTTCAAATCTATATCATCTAACGAGCTTTCTTAATTATCCTACGTGCTTAATTAAAAATGATATTTGCCTGTGTCGAAGGACTAGGAATTTAGGATATGATTGTTAGGTTTAGATGATTAGAGTTTGATTAACACATAAACCCCATGCCTTATATGATCGATTGTTATGTTGAATTGACTTTTATTAGTCGATTCTTTGTTTGGGTGATGTCTACCACCATATATATGTATGTGTGTTCACTAACGATGCGGTATATTGGTATATAAGAATGTTCGATCCGGATCCCACAATTGAAGATGATTGGATGCGAAAGGAAAGGGTAACTATATCTTGGTTGACAAATGAAGAAAGCGGAGCTTAATTTGACTTTCATGGAAAGTTGGCAAAATGCAACGTAAGAGGTCTCCTTGCATCGAGATGGTTTTCTTCTAAGTGATTGAAGAAAGCGAAGCTTAATTTGACCTCAGTTGGCATTCAAAATGCAACGTAAGAAGAAGTCTCACTGCATCTGCAGACGGTTTTCTTCCAAGCCCTACAACAACAATGGAAGCTTCTCAACCACCTAACGTATCTTTGTGCAGGATATCATTTTTAAACAATTTTGAAATAATTTGATTAAATTGTTTTGAAAATGGAAAATATTGTTTTGAAAATTAATTGGACTTAATTTTAAAAATCACCGGACTTCATTTTATCAAAACTTAAGTCACTCAATCAACGACTACAGTCATCGATTGAGGGGGAGAGTGATTTATAATAATATATTTTCAAACGATATTTCTTCACAAAAGTTTCGTGTTGTAGGATAATAAGTGGTGATCTAAGGATTTAATGTTATGTCATGGTATGATTTTCTTTAAAACTCAAAGATCTGTCAAAATGAAATTTTTTCTGTTCTTGTTTGATTGTGAAATTGTTTTATTTTACTAAAAGATCTCTTAAAACAATCATACCTGACACTAATAATCTTTAACGTCTTAAATTGGTCCTTATTAGTCATTTTTCAAAATTAAATTTTGCCACGTCTTTCCCCAAAATCTTTTAAATGATTTAAATCAATTGGAATCACAAATCTCAAAAGGTTTGAAATTTTTGATAGGGGGAGAGATAGTGATTTAAATCTCAAATCGGTTTTAATGGAATTGGTTTTAGTCCTTTATAGGCACTCCTGCCTCCATGTGCCAAACGATTACAAATATACAATGCACATGTTGAGGAGGAGGATTTATCCAAAAACAAGATGAGCTTTTAAATCAGGCACATATTATCCCATGTTTTCCAAACCGTATTAAATCACTTGGGATCCAAAATCTCAAAGGGTTTGATATTTTTGATCGGGGGAGAATTTGTGATTTAATAATGAAAGTTGATAAATGATAATCGTTTTGATTCAAAGTGTAGGTTCTCTCTAATATGTGCCAAACTCTTTCGTATATCGATGCACATATTGAGGGAGAGCGAATGGTTTCTTAATGGCCTTTGTATTCGTGGATGTGCTTCAAATGAACTCTTGCCTCTATGTGATAAAATGATTTCAAATATCCTATGCACATATTGAGGGGGAGAATTTACCAAGAAAATCAAATGGCTTTTTCTATGAAAATTGTGATCAATGAAAATATTTCAAAGTCCTCTTGCCTCCATGTGCTAAACAATTTCTAAATCATATGCACATGTTGAGGGGGAGGTTTTCTAAATGATCAAAACTATTAAGGTACAAAATGCTTTGATCTCGTATCACAAGTACCTTGATTGTTTTTCCAAATGATTTTTCAATTGGTTTCATGGAGGAATGAACTGTACCTAAAGACCGACCATTTTAATTTATGTATGGAGTTATAAGGATGGTGAGGTTAGGTATTAGTTCTCACGATCCGCTTGAACGGAGGGATCTACCGAGGACAATCCACTAGATGGTGTAGAAGTCCTTAGGTATGATGAAAAAGGACAAAATGAGAATATGGGAAGAGTGCGGATGAGGCGAGCTAGTCTTGGAATAAACCCAACAAGGTTCTAGTAATGAAGTCTCGGTAAGCCTTGAAGGGTTGAAGAATGAAAAGAAATGAATGAGAAAAGGGTGAAGAGAAATAGCCTCAATAATTCAACCTTAGGGCGAGAACGGGTTCAATACATATGCTACTAAGTGGTTACTAAGGTAACACTGGTATTGAAGACAAGGCGTCATGGACCAGTGACTTCCCAAGCCACTCAAGTTCCTCTTAATAGGGCTTGTTTCATTCTCACGGGAACCGACATAATCTATCGACTTTCTCTTAGAGATTGTTGATATTGAAGAAGGAGACCTCTCCTAGTCTCGACACAGAACCAAATATGCACAATTGAGTCTAGAGCCACGAGATCATCCACAACATCTCATTAGGACACTAAATTCTTGAAGACTTCTGTTTCACATAATGTGGAAAGTAAGAATATATTAAGAGTCCTACGCATTATCCTTGTGGTATTGCGGAACATCGAGTGATATGCATACATATTCACAATGAAGATGGAAAGCCTTACGAGCCAACATCAAACAAGCTCTGGTAGGTGGCATGTGAGATCTATTCTATAGATCAACCATGTGACAACTGGATAGAAACGATGGGGCGATTCACTCGTGAATCAACCTTGGTCCAGGAAATGGATTGACGGATGCTTTTAGAAAAACCGTTCAATGTGCAAATCTTTTCTTTTCTCTAGCACGTCGAATGTGTACTTATGTTTTCAAACACAAAAAGTATCTCTGATTGAAAAAATACTTTTAGAAAAACTGTTCGATGTGCGAATCTCTTCCTTTCGCTAGCACGTCGAATGTGTACTCTTTTCAAATACAACAAGTATTTTATATTGAAAATTGATCTTTCTCATAAAACCTTCATCGTATTGCAAAACTCTTTCTTCAAGCAATACACGATTGTTTTCAAATCAATTTTTCATCAATCATTGAATCTCAATTCGCTGGTTCACTCACTCTGTGTTGTCTTCTTTAAGACGTTCCGGTTTGAGAATAGCTAGAACAGCTGCGAAACCCTGTCAAGGAGATTCTTAGGAATCCTACCGATCACGAGCGGTGCTTGTCTTGATCAGCGGGAACCGTGGGCGTGTACCTCAATTCAACGAAAGTGATCAAAGACACTTCGTGCGCTTTATTGCTAGCTGTTGTTTGCGGTACATTTGGACGGTTGCGGTGATCGAATTGAGGAGTCAATCAAAGCCGCATGCTCACGGCATCCACACTTAATTTGAAGAAATCATGGTGGTGCATATCTACATAACACGGCTCGATATTTCATACTATGCTACGTCATTGTTGCAAATATCATGAACCAATAAGGCTTCGCTACTCGATGGAAAGATGTCATGATTAAAAATGTGAGCATGTCGGTCCGAAAGTCACAACTTCACATGATGGCAACACAATAAAGGGTGATCCGAGATTTCTTGTGGTGATGATCTCAATGAAAGCTCGAAGATCATCAAAGATGTGGATCGGACCAAAGACCTCCACTAAAAGTACTAATCTATCACGGACTTTGAAGAATCGTTGCTAAAGCACAAAGATTGCGAAATGAAGAATTCAAGTCTACGAGCTTAAGGCGAAGTTAAAATAGAATGCTAGGATTCGAAATGTAAAACATGGGGTGACCTCCCTTAGGGGGAGATTGTTAGGAATTAGAAAATTCCATAGTGAAGTGTCGGTCACCCCAAGTATTATCTAGCATAAGTTAGCTCGTAGACATATCCTTAGTTACGTTATTTTGTTAGTTTATTAGTTAGTTTTTAGCGTAGTTTAGTTTAGTGCAACACCGTGGAGGAAGGACAGGTCTTTACCCACTGTATACCTGATCCACAGGCCGATAGGAGGTAGTGTATTGTGTAAGTATAAATACCCCTTCCATCCATGGAAGGGGTGGTGCTTCTCATTCAATCTAACATTTCCTTTGTGTAAACCTCTAGCAAGAACACCCTCTCTCTCTACTTTCTCTCTCTAAAATGGTAAACATGTATTTTGATCATCCAAGACCACCCGAATCATCAACACAATATTATTTCGATCCTACAGTTTTTGACAAGTTAACAACTCAGACTTGGCTTTTTGAGTTTCCGAAGTGAGAGCGTTAAGTTGTTGTTTATGATCAAATTTTAGTTGTTCTATTTTAGAAAGCAATGCATTCTTGGATGCAACTAGATAACATATTTGTTTTTCCAAAGATTTTTCATTTTGGTATGATTTTGCAAAAGCGACTTCAAAACTTTGTTCACGTTTTTCTTTGGTTGCAAAAATGTTGAGTTGGAACTTATAGCATTCATTATCCTTAGTCAACAGTGCAATTTTATCTTGCAGTTTCTTATTGATCTCATTGCACTTTTCCAGTTGAGATTGGGTGGTCTGAAATAAATTGGTCATGAGCTCAAGATCTGGATTAGACAAAGGTTCATCTTGATGTAATTCTTATTTAGTTATATAAGGATATCTAGAAAAACATTTTTAAAAAACTTTAAGGAGTATACTTTAACTTTATCGATGCTCATTATATGCTATAAAACTTGCATCATGTGTACAACATAATATCAGTAGTGAAATTTAAATAACAACATCAACATTTTTGTCAGCTAACTAAAATTAAATCTTGAGTTACCTAAAAAAATTTTTACAAATATTTTACCAAATTCTAATGGATATTAATGTATAATGAAAAACATGTGCATAAGTATTAGTTGTACTTATATCACAATTTTCATAGGCAAATTCTTATATGTGTATATACTGAACTAAAATGTTAAAATAAATTTGATTTATGTGTAAACTTCGTGCGTGCACGAAACTTATATAATTATACCCAATTACCTTTAAAGACACAAAGTACAACATAATTTTTTTTGTCAAAACCCCGTACATGCACGGGTATTATAATACCGTAATATATCATTTTGATTTTTTAATAACTATTGTTAAAATTTTTGACTAGGAGTTTTGAAATCACCCACAAACAAACTCAAACTAGATTAATCCTTTTTACGGGAAAATAAATATGATAAATTTAGCAAACATATATGACTAATGTTTTAAAATCCAGGTTAACCCGGTTGGTTGAACTAAAAACCAACTCGGAGACCAGACCATATATGATCAGGTTTTTGTTTATTTGAGAATCAAATTCACTTTTTTGTTGACCCGGGTTGACCCAGTTTGATAAACCCAACCGGGTCATGACTTTTTATCAAAAAATCAAATGAAACATCTTTTTCCCATCAACCTTTCTAAGTTTAATTGGCAAGTTGAAGTGGCGATAACTAATGTTAGTTTAAATTTTGTAAAACAGTAAAATATAGTTACAAACCGATAGCGTATCAATATTAATTGCCCAAGTCCACTAATTACACGCTCGAATTAAGGCCATTTGTGACAAACCGCAATTTTCTGGGTAAATACTCTTTATAAAACCGAAATTATTAATTTTGAAGTTTACATGAGAACATTTTACGTATAACTTTTTAGTTAAATAAATGTAAAACAAGAAATATCCTCTTGTACATTACGACTCCGGACCAAATTTTGGACTACATATTTTTTGTACATTGACACTACGACAATGCTCATTTCATAACTAGTGAAAATTTTATTTCATTACAATTACCAGTGCATATTTATTTAATATAAATTAGTAAATAAAAGCTTTCATAATTTTTGTGCATGAACAATGTATCAAGTACTCATACTAATAATTTTTATTACATTTCTACACCTATTAGAGTGCTACAAAAATACAAGTAATAATTGGCTTCACCCTTTGGTATTTATTTTACTATAAATACTTAAATAATATATAATTATTTTAAATTAAGAAATCACTAGACAACATATTTTAAATACCCAATGCCTACTCAAAATGCATTTGTAAAATTTATTCACAACTACTTACACTTTAGTTTACCTTCCTATATATTTCTAGCCATTTATTTTTACAAAAACTAACTAATAAAAATACAAGTAACTATATATTTGGAATGGAACTAAGCTAGTTAGCTAACAAATAATAAATGAGGCATGGCATGCCCTTCCCTCCCCTCTTTTTGACCGAAATCACCACACCTAAACCCATGACAATTTTACTTAACTTATTTATGAGCTTGTACTAGCTTATTTTTATATTATCAAAACCCTACTTTGATTATAGTATATAAAGGATGAGATAGTTAACATTTTTCACCATAGAAAACACAAAAACTCTCTCATATACATCATAGTGTTCGGCCAAGGTGAAAAGAAAAAGGAAATATAGTAGTTTGCATATTTTGAGCTTATAAAGTGCTTATATGGGTTTATAAAATACATATTGGGTGTTTTGGAGTTCTAATTGGGGTTATATTGTTCTAGCTACTATCACTAATCCATCATTATCAAGTAAGGTTCAAAACTATTTTTATACTTTGCATATGTATTTTATACACTTGATATGTTTAACTATGCATTTATTATATTTAAACGATTATTTAAACTCTTTACATACAAATATCACCCTTTATATATGTTTGTGAATTTTTATGTTTTAAACAAGTAAATATATACTTGTCAAAGTTGTTTTCTTGAGAAAAAATGTGTACATATGAGTTCCATATCACTTTTGTTAAATCTATACAAATTAAAGTTTAAAAATGATTAATAAGTGATTTATAATTATTCCTACACTTTAACTAATTCCTTCATGATGTTATGAATTTTTATCATGATGATTATTATTGTTTTGACACTATATAAATTGTTGAAGAATTGGTGGAAGAGTTAGGATAAATTTTGGAGTTGATTTTGAGGTATTTTGATTATTTGGAAGTGTTGAAATTGTGTTTTGAAAAATATATTTAAGGGGCTGTCCAAATTTTGTGTTTACAGAAAAATGAGTTCTAGTTATGCAAGATTTGACTAAAACAATAGAAAATAGACTTTATAACAAAAACGTGATCGCTTGAATGGTTAAAAACGGACTAATAACGAGTAAGTTACAAGTTTCTAAAGTTTAAATAACTAAAACTAATTTTCTGAAAACACATATTGCTGTTAGGACTTTTTAGCAAGTAAAACCGGACTTTAAAAGATAAACCGACTATCCAAGGCACTAAAAATAGGTTAGTACACTCATATACGATCTTGGGGATAGGTAGAACGCCTAAAACAGAGTTCGAACGAGAAAGTTATGACTTAATGAAGTTTTTGACGAAACTAAATATTTAAGCAGCTTTTTTATTTTTTATTAAAGGGTATATGCTGAAATTTTGCAAGTAAGTGCTGAAACAATATTTCAAAACTATTTTTCGAGCCCTAAACGTCCAAAGAAGCCAAAACGACCTACACAAAAAGTCGTAGCATTTTATTAATACTTGTTACTTGTTAGACGAGTCGAAGATTTCCTAAAAAGAGTATAGTTTAATCACGAGATAAACTAGTTACGTCACTTAAAGTATATACTTTAACTATTAAAGGGAAACATTAACGTAACTACATTTTAATCACCAAACCTTATAACAAATATATACGGCTGACATATTAATTTATAAAAATGCATAAATTACACATTACATTATCCTAAGACGACTTATATATTTCTAGGTCGCAGTAGAGTTTTTCACACGTGAAAATTCATTTCATTTTTGATATCCATTGACTACACTGATCACTTATAGTGAGTTTCATAGCCCAACTTTTACTTGTTTTACAATTTGTTTTCAAATACTTTTGGGTGAGAATACATACTCGTTTATTGAAATACATTATGTGGAAAACTAGAAGGGGGGGGGGGTTGTATAGTTTTACCGATTTTTAATTTAAGTTAAAAAGATTTAGATTTGATCTTATGTGAATTCATATGGATGGATAAATAGTATAAAGCAATAAGTAAAGTAAATAATGAAAGCAAGTAAAGAAAATGATAGAAAGTAGCGACACAAGTGATTTATAGTGGTTCGGCTACAAAGACACCTTCCTTGCCCTACTCCACTCCCCGAGTTCCCCACTCGAGAGTTCAAGCACTATGTCAACAAGCTCCTTCAACACGGCGGAGAAACCTTACAACGTCGCTTACACTTTTTCCGGTACAAAGCTAAATACCGAGTTCTTCCACGAGGTAGAACCAAACCTATCACAACTATTACACAACAACTATGTGAAATATGAAATACAATATCTTGCTACAGAAATCTTGTGGATGGACAAATCAATCAAGGACCCTTTGCTTGGATGACTTATAGTATATCGTTATCTCGCCTTTGAGAAGGACCTATATGAGAATCACAACAAAAGATAGAAGAGACTACTAGAATGATCAAGTGATCAGAGGTTAGAAAAGTGAGATGATATATGAGAGAGTTGTAAGAAGAAGGGTGAGTAACAATGAAGTAAATATATGGGCACAAAAAGCCTACAGTAGCCCGGTTTCGGCGGATCCCTCACTTGGGGGATCCGACAGTCTGGGTTGTATCAGTCCGGATTTTGGGTTGAAAACCGGGTTATGGGTTATGGGTATGAGCCATGGGACATGGGTACCCAACAAGATACAATGTATCTAGACAATGGGTCATGGGTCTTGGGTCATGGGTTATGGACATTGGGTCATGGGTCATGGATAATACCCAAAATGATTTCATGCATGATGTCATGCAATGGGTCATGGGTTATGGATTAGCTCCATGGGTATGGGTCATGGGTCTTGGATATTACCCATCCTATTACATAAACTATTACAACAAATGAATTATTATAACATTTTATGTGAATGACAAAATGTATATACTTTACAAAAATAACATGTATTCTTATAATTTTACTTATGATAACTTTATATTTATTATCAACAAAACATAACGAGATCGCTAAATATGAATAAATGTTTTTTCGGTTTATTTGTATTAACAATCTCCCCCTTTTTGTTGATGACAAAACATAACGTTATGATGAGTAAAATTTAAGATTAGATGTATGTTTTGAAAGTATGTTATGTAAGTTTTACTTCTTCTCCCCCTTTTTGTCGAAACAAAAAGTGAGCCTAGTGAAGAAATAAATTGTGGAATAAATATAAGCATGATCCACAAAGCACTAGCTCCCCCTTGACGGTAGCTCCCCCTAGAATTGGGCGTCAAGTGAGAAAATATAATGCCTACAAAAAAAATGATAGTAGTAACATGTAATGTAATCTTGTATTGGACGAGAAACAAGATAGAAAGCCAAGGTATGTAAACAAAGCCTTGTAATAAAATATCAAAGTGTAGTGGTATATATATGCCACATACAAAATGTAAAACTAAGAACAAGGATTGTTCTTTAAAATGACTAAAAAATAAATAAATAATAATATTATCATTCCTTCCATTCTTGCATATGGTTAATTATGGAAGTTTTGGTGAGTGATAATGTTGATGCGATCAAGGATATGGTTGAGTATGAATCGTTAATAACGCTACACGCGTCGTTCGGGGTCAAAGGAACTTCCTTTTCTTCGAGCAAGTTTTATAACACCCTAGGCAGTGAACCTAATCGTTGTAGTGTAGTATTAGGGTAAGCCACGGGTATTGATATCGTTCTCTAGGGGAATAGGAATGCTAGTGAGAAGTTACTACGCTAAGGTTGGGGTTGAGGAAGATTATTTTTTATCTTTTTTATATTTTTTAAGAAAAGAAAAAGTACGAATCTCGGGGTTTGGATTTGGGGGTTGGTATTGCTACCGATTACTCTACTTATCTAATTATCTAATCTAAGGTGTATGTAGTCTATGTCTAATTAATGTGTGCTCGTATGATAGTTTTAAAGATGTGTTTACTTAGGTTTTACTACTCCTTAATTATCTCTTATTGGTGGTTGAATTGTCACGTCCTTATTCTTAGTTGCGTTGTGTGTCTAAGGTTGTAGGGTATGCGTTTCTCCCTAACTCTTTGAACTTACCAAAGGGTCTCGTCTACAAAACCCACTAGGGATAATAAACTCTTACTCTAAGGCACTCTTTGGATGGTTTAGCTTACAACTACTCAAGGAGTCATATTCTAAGGTTCACAAAGATTTAATCAAGAATTAAGTACACAACGAATGACCTATCGCATTACTAGATCATTAATCAACTAAGATAAGAAACAACCAATCAATATTCAATAATTAAGTTTCATATTCCTTAAGAAAACACATAAGTAAATTAGCCGGACATGGAGAACATGCAAGCATACACACAAATAATCAAAGACATAATTGTATTAATGAAGTAAAACACATATCTTGGTGTAAGATAGGGTTTGGAACCTAAAATCTTGTACAAGACGACCTTTGTTCGGTTTAGGTTTTACTCCAAAAGACTACACACTAATCTTGAAAAATTTGGATTCTATATATAAGATTACACATGCGACAGCGTCACCTTATGTTTTGTGGCGCCGTCGGTCGCCGTCATTAGGGTTTTGTCTTGGCCACATTAGACTTGCGACGGCTTCACCTTATGCTTGTGACGCCATCCTCTTGACCGACGCCGTCTGGATTGCATCTAGGCCGTCCGAGTTGCGACGACCTACTCTTTTATAACTTGCGTCGTCACTTGAAAATAGGAGTTTTGGCTTACGTCCCATCACAAAATCCTCCGACGCGCCGCAATTTAACACTGACGCCGTCACCTTATGTTTTCAATGACTTTGAGTGTCTCGATTCGACTTTGGCCATTTTCTCGTATATTCGCCTTTTCGTCCAAATAAGTGCCATTCCAGCATTTTGCCTTCAAGAGACCTAAAAAGTGAAAAGGAACGATATTAAGCAATAACGGATACAAAAGTGATCAAATAAGGGCTTAAACGACCCCTCAAAAAGGTACCTTTTAAAACCTTATTTAATATCCCTACACTTGTTATTTGCTTGTCCTCAAGCAAATGTGCTTTTAGCCAATTAATTTATAAGTTAGGGGTCATGAAGCATTGGTTTAAAACAGTCCCACAAAAGTTATAACAAGCACGGAAATCACATACTAGCACCTCTCATCGGGTGTTTGGATACTCACATCTCTCTCGGGTATATATGAAATATAACAAATTGGAAATGGAAGGTAAACACTCATTAACCGGTCCTAGTACATAGATTACCATAGGGTTGAGAATAGATCAAACCCCCATCGCTTTGGCGTAAGCACCCAGGAAAGACTATCAAAGAGGTCTTTAAAGGGTTGTAACGTTAGGCTTACGGTAGGGAAACAAAGGGTTTGGTGGGATAGGCTATATAGTGGTGGCAAGTCAAAAATCTCTATGTTAAATGCATACGAAGAATGGCGTTGCTAAGCCAAGACTCGACACTCTAGAATCTAGCTAACTGAAATAAACAAACATAAATTTAAATGATAGATGAAGGATGGTAGCCCGTATGTTTTTTTTTTTTTTTTTTTTTATCACTCTATTTTTTTCTTTCTCTTTTCTAATTTTTTTCGATTTTTTTCCATACACTTTTACTCTACTCTATGGTAACATCAAAATGATAGGGATTTATAGGCACATCCCTACACTTGGGTTTTATTACTCTAACACTAATTTGACCGAATTGAAAAGATCAAAACACTTGGGGTACATTATTATGCAAACAAAGGAATTTGAATTTAACGTTCCCTTCCGTCATTTCATAAACTTTAACTTTTCCCATGAATCCCAATCGTCCCAAAGCGTATACAAAGGATATGACTCGACTTAGCAACTCATGCAAGAAACCGGATAATTGAACTAAGGGTTTAGGGTGATAACAATAATGCACTAAAAGTGAGTGCATACGGGGTTAGCTAAAGGCGATTTGGGTGTATATTTGGGGTGGGGTGTAAACAATGCTCTTCATTGATATTCCGGAAAACCGAAACATCACGAGAACCGCGAAAAGGATAGGCTCTGAGGGGTTAACTAGGGGTATCGTGTACTAAAGATGAGTACAACGCAAAGGTGTGGGGGAATTACTCAACCAAAGTGGAAGAAGTAATTATATTACGGGTATCAAACAAGGGTTATCCTAATGCCTCTTATTATTTAGTTATTCCTAACTACACAAGTGTAGTCTTACTTGCAATCTCGGGATGCATCACAAAACAAGTTCTAGAATCTAATATACTACCGGTTCACACTCTAAGCATTAAAGATGAATGCTTTTAATTCCTACTAATCTAAGGCGATCCTCACATTTTGGTGGAATTTAGGTGGTAAAGGGTTTTGTGCTAGTCATGCAACTTCCTATCCGAGAGGCGCTTTTGTTAAGACTAATGGCCCCTCCTATATATCATGAAAAATTTTAAATTTGGTGCCAAAATTACCCTAACCGACATTTTCTCATGGTTTATTACACAAATACAATTGGACAAAGCAAATATTCAAGGATAAGTATAGTTTCAAAGTTCCGTTTATTTTCCTCCTACACTTAAACCGAACATTGTCCCCAATGTTCCCGAAAGTATCAAAGTTATGATAATGGAAGGTAATTAAAAATGAAAGAAACTAGTACTCCCCTGATTAGCTCGGTAGGATCCGTGTGTGAAGTAGTGGTTAAATCATTTCCAAGAAGAATTTATGCGTGAAAAGCTCCTTCCAATCTTATGTAACTTCTTCTTGATAAATTAAACCTGCACACTTGAAGAAAACAAACGAAACCTTCGCGTAAAATCAGCGGTAATAGTATATATATGACTCGATTTAAACTAGGATATAATGCTTGTGGAATGGATGTTTCAAAATTTACGGAAAATTAAGACACGGAAAATTCGAAATTTATAAGTAGCTCGAAAACGAGAAAAAAGTAATCTGTTGTTTTACTCCTTCGGCGCCGTCAGTTGCGATCTGACGCCGTGAGTTATCTGACAAAAAGCGGTGCGATTTTGGAAACAATTACGGAAAATTTACATCTTTAGAATCGGAAAAATTTACGCAAAACATCCATTATGACTCGATACAAGCATTTGACTCAAACAAACACACATATATATCTTTTAGTGATTTGTTATTCTCATGTTTACGTTTCTTTTGAAAACGTGTGTAATCCTCCCTACACTTATCCCTTATGTAAAATACCTTTATATGCAATTAAGACGAGGTTAAAAACAAAATAAAGCATTTTTACAAATTTAAACATGAGAATAAACAATCAATAAAATACATATGACACTAACAAGCAAACAATTAAGCATGGGTTGCCTCCCACGAAGCGCTTTTCTTTATTTAAGAGTCTTGTAGCTAGACTCGTAGTCGTGCTCCTACGTTACTTCATTACCGCCACCTTCTTCCTTCTTACGGTCTCTATTGGGAGATTCCATGTTGTAGAAATGCCCTATGATGCACTTCTCTAAGAGTTCATCCTCTCCCCAATCGGTCCTATATTCCGGTCCTAGGTTCAAGCAATCCTTATAGAATCCGAAAATCTTAGCCATAACATAATCTACTCCTTTTCCCTATCCTCATCATTCCTATAATAGACCAAGCAGTTTAAGTTCCTTTTCATCATTAGAGAGTGATGAAAACTTCTCAATCTTAAGCGGCATTTGGTAAGCTATGTCATCGGTCTCATCCTTGAATCGCACTACTCCTAACGAGGGATCATAGGTCATCCGGTGCTTTCTATGAAAGGTTTTCCTAGAATAACGTGGGACAAGCTAGGGTCTATGGCGTGCTAATATCATCCACAATTATGAAGTGCAGAGAAAGCGTGAAACTACCTACATAAGCGGGCAATCCCTTAACTCTACCAAGAAAATTGCACTTATCCCTAGGATTATTGGGGTCTTGCCTAGTTGGAATAGGCTTCTTCATTACCCAATTGTAGTAGGTGCTAGTCATTATGTTGATTGGGGACTTGCGATCAATGTAGGCCTTTGCCCAAAAAGGTGTCCTATGCAACATGGTATGTTAAGATTCCCGGGGTTCCCAAACTTGATTCTAGGGCTTTTCTAACATACATGTGTGGAGGTCACGCACTAAGTGAGGGTGGCGAGATAGTTCTTCTTCCGTAGGAAACTTATTGAAATAGTCATTGTCTACTTCATCTACTTCCTCGGTTGTTTCGTTATTCTCAAGGGTATGGTCCTCTTCGTCACTTGTTCCATTAGGTTTCACTAAGGCGATGGCATTGACGAATTAAACGTGCTTAGCTAGATTACTTGGGTCCTTAATCTCTACACCGGAAGGCTCGGGAGTTGAGATAGCACTAACCTTCCTATCACTATTGGTTATGGTTCAAGTATTTATATTTCATATGTAATAGGTAGCTTTATTATGGCCTTTATGTTTGTTTAAGGTCAAGCTTATGTAGAAGGCCCATAAGCTTAGGCCCAAGCCCACATAAGAAAGGATGGGAACTAGGGTGTTGCCTAGCTTCCTCTATAAATCTCTTGTAAACCCTCATTTGAGGTTGGTTGTTCAAGTTATTCTCTTTCACATTCACTCTTTCCTTAACCGTAATATTGTTTATGCGTGTGTGTGTGTTTAGCTTGTTCATCGCCTTCATCTCTTTCTCTATAACTTGTGTTTGTAAAACTAGTGACCTAACGATGGTATCAATCGCCAAATAGTTGGGTGTACTCATTTGTTTTGAAGTTTTTGGTTTTGGGTCTTCTGGCGTAAGGTTAACGCATTCTTTAGCTCTTTTAAAAACTTGTTTTTGCACTTTTTAATCCAAGATTCTTGTACTTTCAACGTTTTAAGGTGTTAAAATACTTGTTTTTGGCAAAAGTTTCAAACTTTATCGTGGATCATTGTTTTGAACTAGTTTCTATTCGTGTGTGTATTTCTCGCATAAGCTGTTTTGAGTGCTTTGGATCATCAAGTTTCACACTTTTGTGTTATTTTGGTGTTATTGAAGCTATTTCATCACACAAAAAGCGGTTTAGAAACAACTTTGGGCAAAATCAAAATTACGAGTAATCTACGCGTATCAAAACCCTAAAATTACGCGTAAGATTTTCCTTGGTTTGATCTTCAATTTCTGGTTTATTCCGTGTTTTCTTACTTGGATAAGTGCGAAAATCGTCGACTTTGGATATCTTTTGCCTTTGTGAAGTGTAAAAGATCATTTGAGCAAAAACCTAAAATTACGCATAAGCATAAGCTACGGCGTGAAATCTACGCATAAGATTCACTACTGGCGTAAACTACGGTCTCACGCATAAGGTAATCCTCGCCCTCGTTTCTCGCCTAACTTTTGTCTCGCATAACTTTAGTGTTTTTCCTACTTACGCGTAGCTAAAACCTCTGCGTAACTCCTCATTATTACGCGTAACTTTTGGTGTTTTACGCATAAGTGCTACTTGGTTCTTGTCTTTTCTCGCCTAAGGACACTTCATCAACAAAGGTTCATTCGACTACAAAGATCCATTTTACCACACAAGTTTATCATCATGTCTCAACCACCATACTCTAACTATTTCCTCACTTATAATCATCAACAACAACAACAATTAACTCCACAACATCAACAATGGAATCAACAACAAGCTATTTATCAACAACAATTTAATCGACAACATACTCCACAACTTGGTGCAATTCCACAACCACAAATGGTTCAACCACCACCAAGCCTTCAAGTTCAAACCTAACAAGCGATTTCAATCAACATCCATCAAGGAACACTATGAAGGAACCCACTTGGTTTGCAAAGATGTGTGAAGCTTTAAGCGACCAACAATCAATTCATGAAGTGGATCACTTGATAGACCTCAATGCTCACTCCGAAACTACGATCAATGGGTGATAAGGTTCTTTAGGTTTTGTGATCTAAAGAAGCCACATGGAAAGTTCTTAAAGAAGGTTATCTTGGAAGGTCCATTTGAGATGCCTCTTGTCATTGTGCAGGAGATCAAGCTGCTTTGTTCCACGAGATGAACAAACCAACATTGCTCTTGTTGCGATTTAAATCCTCTGAACTTCTACACTATGAAGGTGATGAACTTGCAATGGAATACATCCTCTTAGGATTACCAAACCCAATTCTTCGTAGTGTTGATGCTCAAAAGCGCACAAAAATGTGGGATCATATTAGTCTTCTTATGGAAGGATCATGCTCAATCGGGAGGATTTGGAATCCAAAATTTACTTGGCTTATGAACACTTCATGATTGAACACGGAGAGACACTAGAGTCCTATCATCATCGATTTTCGAGACATCATCAATGATTTGGATAAACACAACATCATCATGCCAAGAATTGCGGTGAATACTAAGTTCTGAGTAGTCTTGGTCACGAATGGGAGAAGTATGTCATCTTTCTCCGTCAAGCGAAGAATATGCATCATTCTACTTATGGATTGTTGTACGATTACTTGAAGCCTCATGAAAAGGAAGTTGATCGGGAAAGGATTCTCCGTGCTCAACTTGCTAAGCGATCGCATCCGGATAATCAACAACTTGCCTTGTATGCTCAGCGAATTATCCTCTCGACCGACAACTCAACCAAGCGCTTCAAACACACCTTCACGGCCACAACCTCAACAAAATCAATTGGTTCCATACGGCAACAATGCTCAAGCATATGTCGGTGAAGCGGCGAGGAAGCAGATCCGTTGAAGCATTGCAACAAGGATTTGTGATGATTGCTAATGCTTTTGGCGTTACACCAACAAATCCAACAATCGTATTCGTTCCTCATCTAACACACGGACTCAAGTTGTTGTGAACAATGGGCGTGTTGAAGTTGAGAATCGTGATTATGGTCGTCGGATGGGCGGTGGTCAAGGGTTTAATCTTGTGGGTAGGAATAACAATGAGCTCAAGTGGTGGAGCAGGAAATGCTCGAGAATCGGTTAAATGGTCTTGATGCTACAAGCGCAATGAGAAGGACACACGGCTAATGCATGCCCAAAGCCAAGGACTAGGGGCGGTGCTTATTTCAAAGAGGCTTTACTTTTGGCTCTTAAGGATGAAGTGGTGGATCTCTCACGGACAAAACGAGCTTTATGGCGGATCGAGACTCGGATGATGATATGGAGGACTTGCGAGGCCAATGCATTTATTATGTTGATGGCTAATATGCAAGAGTTACACATGAGTGAAAGCAGGCCCAGTGTATGACAACGATGGCTTGTCTCGGTGCCGAACAAACCATCATCATATCGAACTAATATCTCCATCAAAATCGAATCAAGCGCGGCTCAAAATGTTCAAAATGAGTCATCTACATCTCATTCGGCGATTTTCAAATAAACCCGTAGTTACATTTGGCGATCCGGATGACCTTATGGTTTCCCTTGATAATCAAATTGACTCGTGGTTATACTTGATGATCTACATAATGATCATGTTGTGACTCGCGTTGAACAAGATGAACTTTGCCCCATCGGATCTTGTTACATTGCTTAAAGACCAACAATCCAAAATTCTTTGAATGTGTTGCATTAAATCGGTCCTTAAAAAGTAAAAATGCCTTTGTTAACCAAGGATTTTGAATGTTTACAAATGCAACTCAACTTTTCAAAACTCAAGACAACCGTGAAAAAGGTTTTGAAGCCGCTTTTGCAAAATCTCATCAAAATGAAAAATATTTAGAGACGGATCGTGATCTAGCCGCCTCGAAGAATGCTTTGTTATGCGAATTAGAACAAGCTGAAACACGAACATAAAAAGCAAATTAACGCTCTCACCTTGGAAAATCAAAAAGCTAAGGTGAGTTGTTAAATTGTCAAAAGCAGTTCTCCGCATACAAAAGCATTCAACGAATCGGGTAGATGACCTTCTTGAAGAAATTATCGACTTGCAAAACAAACTTAAAGAGTTTAAAGCATTGTTTACAAACATGGTGAATCGATATGACTATTGAAAAGTTTACCTTAAAACCCAATCAAAAGGATATGGAAAAATCTAGGCGATTACAAACCAAAGCTTTCACTAAAACATTCAAACCAACTCACGAAGTTTCGGTCAGAATACAAAATTGATAATCTTGTCATGAGTGTTGTTGAATATCATCGTCAAGAGGAATTAGATCGAGAAGGCGAGTCGATCAAAATTAAAAACCGTTGTTTACAACAAACCTTTTAATTATAAAAGCGGTCACTTCGTCACACCAGCGGATTCTTCAAACACACCAAGGGTTATCATCAAAACACACGAGTCTTCTATTGTTAATCCCAAAGCAGACTTTGCACAAACTTATGGTCCTTTACCTTCCATTAGTGAAGTAAACTCACAACACGAAAATCGAAAAATTCTTGATATTTTGACATTTTCATGGTGACCTCAAAATTTTACAACATGAGATAGAATATCGATCGAAATCAAAGTTGAACATTTTCAATCGCCTCTGGCGCGAGAACAAAGAGACATTTTTGGAAAAATCTTTTACCTAATGTTAAAAACTTGAAAAGTTGTGCAATTGCACAGGAAAAGGATTTTCATAAGGAACTTGGGGTAATGAAAAGCGTTTCGAGAAAGCGAAACATCTATTTCTAACACAAAGCATAAAAAGCTTGAGAAAAGATGTTGATCGACTCTTGGAAGATGTTATCTGTCTTGATATCCATAATGTTGTGTTACTTCATGCTTTGCCATTTGCATCGATTACATCTCTGCTGATATTGTTGAAGCTGTTTATCTTGTTGAGAACACCGATAATGTGCTTCGGATCGAGTCTTTAAAAGCGAAAATAAGCGATTACACTTTGAAATTTACAATGCAAAGCGTCGTCTTCATTGGTGTGAAAAGATATTCACAATCATCAACTTAGTTTTCAAAGAAAATCGCTCGGTTGAGTGCAAAATCTTCGATCCTAAAATTGAGCAGCTGGATGATCAAAGCGTGTCTTTGAAAAGTCAAATCTCAAAATATGAACAAGAACTTTTAAAAGTTAAGCAGAATATGGTGTCATATTTGATTTACTCAAAAGACTCGACTTGAAGCATCAAGCGAACTTGATCACTATCTTGCTCACACTAGAGATGTCATGAATTTTCTTTGGAAATATTAGTTACGAAAATCAAGATCGATTCACACCATCTCTAAGTTACGGAAATGTTAGGAAAGTATGAACAACTTCCGCCTCTTGTGATTAAGAGATTAGCACCAGTCACACTTAGTAATCGTGAACCTAGAATTCCCTTTGCCAAATCACAAGTTGCTAATGTGTTTCCTCTCTTGAAGCAGGAATAGTTGCATCTTTTCCAAGCGTCCGCACTTCACGACCTAAAGCACTCAATCGAAGAATAGGAAGTTGCGACCTAAGAAAAGATCAATAAGGAATGCTAAAGTAGAAGAACACCCTAGGACTACGAATAAAACTCATGTTGCTTCCACTATAGATGTTGCGTCGGCAAATGTAATACAAATAGTGATGTAACGAATGCTAAACCGTTAAGTACTTTTGATATTGATCGATGCACCTTGTGTTATTTGTCAAAAGCGTATGAATTCGATTGTCATGACAAATGTGTTGCTAAAGCTATAATCTCGATTACAAAATCCTAAGAATCGGAATACCTCTAGGCCCACTAATCATTCTAAGTGCGTGCTTGGTAGACCGCCTTCTTTAGATTCTAAGGCAACCATTGCTATCACGGTAGCTCCGCTTCACCTCCTAAGAATGTAGTACCACCTAGTGTTTTCACTAAGACTAAAGCAAAGAGTAGTTATAGATGGCGAAATGGATATATAACACACTAGGATTTAAATGGATGCCTAAAATTCTCAATGTGTGTATGTCTAACATACACCTTGGAACCCTCTAACATTTGGGTTCCACATCTACTTCTATTCCATCTGTGTAAATGCGTGTGTGTAATGCGGTGATCTGAGATCATTCTCTGGATTGTTGATAGCGGATGTTCCCGACACATGATGAGCAACCTTAAGCTGTTATCAAACTTTATTGCAAAGTTCATTGCTTTGTCAGTTCGGGAGCGATCACGCCAGCGACTATCATGGGCTCGGAGATTATGTTAATGGGAACATCGAAATCGGCGGGGTTTACTATGTGGAAGGCCTCGGTCACTGTCTGTTTTCGATGGGTCAATTTTGTGATGGAGATTTGGAGGTTGCTTTCGGGAGAAAACTTGTTTCATTCGTGATCTACAAGGAAATGACCTTATGTGCGGCTCGCGTAATTCTAGTCTCTACACTATCTCTATGCAAGACATGGTTGCTTCCTCTCCCATTTGCTTACTTTCAAAGGCAACATCTACAAAATCACGGCTATGGCACGTCGTCTCTCACATCTAAACTTTCAAACCATCACCAACCTTGCTCGACACAAACTAGTTGAAGGACTCCCCGATTCCGGTATTCAAAAGATCACCTTTGCTCGACTGTGAACAAGGGAAAAGCACTCGTGCTCATTTTCCTTCAAAGGTGGAACACGACTCTCGACATGTGCTTCATCTTCTTCACATGGATTTGTGTGGCCCGATCGGCGTGCAAGCGATCAATGGCAGCGCTACATCTTAGTAATTGTCGATGACTACTCACGATGGACTTGGGTCTACTTTCTTCGTAGCAAAGACCAAGCTCCACAAATGATCATCACCTTTCTCACAAAAATACGGGTTCGACTCCGCAACACCGTCGGGATAATCGAGCAGACAAAGGCTGAATTTGTTAACAAAACCCTTCGTGAATTTTATGAGAAAGTGGAATTGACATCAAACATCTATTGCGTACACACGAACAAAGCGGAGTTGTTGAAAGGCGAAACCGAGCGTTAGTGGGCTGCAGAACAATGTTAATCAATGCTAAACTTCAGATTACTTATGGGAAGTTGTATCTCTGCATGCTATACTCAAAACCGTTCTATGATCACAAAGCGCCACAACAAAACACCTTTCGAGCTTGTCACAACTATAAACCGAACCTCAAACATTTTCATGTATTTGGATCCCTTTGCTATCAAATAATGATCGTGATGATTTTGGAAAGCTCAAAGCCAAAGGCGATATTGGAGTCTTTATTGGATCTTGTGACAATTCTAAAGGTTTCGAATGCGGAATCGTCGAACTAAGGAGGTAATGGAAGCGATTCATGCTCATTTCGATGAACTCACGGAATGGCTTACGAGTATATGACTTAGAACCGGTCACAACCGTTTAAACTTCCTCAACCCCATCATCGGTGAAGAAAGCCCTCACTAACTCGTCAACAAATGGAAGGTTATTTGCTCCTACGTTACGTGGCGATATTGATGAGCGTGCTCTGGTGTATCCATTGTTTCATTGCACAACGATAATATTCATATACGATACACTGCTACAACAACTCTTGTTGAAGATGCACCTACACGATTGACTCCAACACAACGAGTTGAACACACGCTTCCAACAATGATGAACGGTGATGATATTACGAATGAAGTACCCCCACTGCGATTTTGATCCAAATCGTTCTTGACCCGTTTGCAAATGAGGCTGCTGCACGGATGTCGCGGAATCTTCAACAAACCATTTGAATCCTCGAATCGCACAATGTATACCAACATCAACCTCTACACATAGATGGACAAAAGATCATCCTCGGCTAACATTATTGGCAACCCGAATCAACCGATCGTTACGAGACAACGTCTTCGCTCGGATGGTGAACATTGCATTTATGCACTCGCATCTGCCAATCGAGCCTAAAAACATTAAAGATGCAATGACAAAGACAATGGATTGAATCCATGCGGGAAGAACTCAACCAATTCAAGCGTCTTGAAGTATGGGGCGGTTGAAAGACCAGCGAGGGTCTCGTCATTGGTTTAAAATGGATTTGGAAAAACAAATTGGATCTTTGAAGGGAATGTTATCCGAAACAAGTCACGGCTAGTTGCTAAGGGTTATCGTCGGGAAGAGGAATAGACTTTGAAGAATCTTTTGCTCGGTTGCTCGTCTTGAGGCATTCGGATATTCCTCGCGTTCGCGACTCATATGAATATGACGGTCTATCGGATGGATGTCAAAACAGCGTTTCTCAATGGACAACTAAAAGCGGTCTATGTCGACCAACGGATGGATTCGTTGATCACGAGTTCCCGAACCATGTCTACAAAGCGAACAAAGCTCTTTATGGTCTCAAACAAGCCCCTCGGGCATGGTGCGATAAGCTATCATCTTTCCTCATTGCCAATAATTTCACCAAAGGCTCGGTTGACCCAACTCTTTTATACAATATCACGGGCACACATCTTAATTGTTCAAATTTCGTGGATGACATCATTTTGGGTCAACACATAAAAGTTTTCAATCGCTTTTGCAAAACTAATGAAGAAAAATTTTGAAATGTCCATGATGGGTGAACTTACGTTCTTTCTAGGGCTGCAAGTTCATCAATCACCCGTGGTATTTTCTTGAGTCGGTCAAATATGCCCTTGAGCTGTTAAACAAATTTGGAATGACAACTGTGATACTTATGCCACACCAATGGCTCATACCAAGAAGTTAGATCTTTGATTTACATGGGAAATTGGTTGACCCTACCAAATACGAAGTATTATTGGGTCCTCATGTATCTAACGACTAGCGAGACTGATATTGTCTTTGCCGTTTATCTATGCTCCGTTATCGATCGCGACCAAGCTGAAACCCACCTCTACGAGGCTAAAGAATCCTCCGATACATCAAGGGAACCATTAACTTGGGGATCACGGTATCAGAAGGATTACGGTTTTGAACTAATCGCTTTTGAGGGCGATCACGCGGGATGCTTAGACTCGAAAAAGTACTTGAGAGCTCTACAATTTCTCGGTGATAAGCGGTGTCTTGGCAATCAAAAAGCGAGGATTGTACATCATTGTCATCAACAAAGCGAGAATATGTAGCCATGTCGCGTGTTGTGCTCAAGTCATTTGGATGAGAACACAACTCAAAGACTATGGTTACGTGTTGTGAGAATCCGATGTCTTTGCGACAATCGGTGCCATTGCAATCTCGTGCAACTCGATTCGACACTCGAAATCAAAGCACATCGATCTCGCTATCATTTCATCAAGGACCACGTGGAGCAGTGCCGTTGAATTATACTTTGTGGTCTTGAATACCAATTGGCGGATCGCTCACCAAAGCCTTGCCTCCGCTAGGTTTAATGAGTTGGTCCACGGATTGGTATGAGGTGTTTGACTCAAGAGGAATTGGATGACCTCTTAAAAGCAGTCTTAAAACACATCAAACACCAAAACATCTTTTGTAAATAAATTTTTCAAAACAAAATACAAAAATATAAAATCCGATAAAACAACAAAAATATTCTCCTAATCTATCTTTCTTTCAACATGGCAAGTACATTTCTTCCGTCAACACTTTAATCTTTCAAAATTCGATATTTTTCCGATCAAGTGTTGAGGGAGAAAATAATCTATGCTTGTTTCAAAACATACGTGTACTTGCATGTTATCTTATCTCGGTTGAATCTTTTACAAATGGTGGTACATTTTACGGTTCAAAGACACTCCTCGGACTTAAATTAATAACCTTTCATTATTTTCTCAAGTCGGGGAAGTGTCGTCAAGTGTCTTTCTTAAAATCTTTGTTTGATAACCAAAACGGAAGTTAAATGGCTTTGGATGAATAAGAAAAAGGTGGAGGGACCAAAACTGTCAAAACTTTAAAGTTACTTTAAATAAAATACCCTACCAACCTCATTAACTTCATCACATTTATTATCTTACCAAACATAATCCACGATCCATAATCGTTTGACAAATCCGTGTTTCGGATCATCAATTTGTAAGTGATTTCGTGTTTATAACAAGTTTTTAAGCAATGGTTTTGAATTTTCAAAATCCAGCGGTTTAATCTTGAGTTATCATCACTTTTGTGTCTTCTGGCGTAAGCACAAGAACACCAAATCATGAAAGGGTGTTTATGGTTAAAAGGGCTGTGTCAAAGCGTTCTTAAAACATCAATGATACCTTTTAATCATCAAAGCGCGCGAAACACGAATTGAGTATATTTGAAAACTAGGGTTTATCGTGGATTTGGGTTTTCCAAATGAGAACGTTTTGGTGAAAAAGATTGTTGTATAAGGTTATTATCAAGTTGAATTGATTATATCGAGGCCAGTTACACCGAAACACTAATAATTCATAAAATGGAAATTAGGGTTTTGTGTTCATACGGTTTGGGTACTTTTGATTCTTGACACTTTTGATGTTAAAACTTGACCAAAACAACTCTATATGCTTCTTAGTCCTACGAGAATCACTTTAGTGCATAATCCATGGCTAAAATTCATACAGCGTAGAATTAGGGTTTAGACTACGCGTAAGATTTTTCTGGCGTGGCCGACAAAGCTGTTCAAATGTGTTTTGATCGTCATAAAATGAATGTTATGTGTTAAACATTGATGATATGATGCTTTGTTTCGGGCTTGCTACACTTAATATTCAGAATCAAGGTTGTTGTTACTCTCGCATAAGGATCACCTTACGCGTAGCTTGTTATCGTAAGATTAGTCTTCTGGCGTAGCTTCTCGCATAAGGTTCTACATATGGGACTACGGCGTATCACTGTGAAGGATATCGTGCGATGACCTCTCGCATAAGGTCAACTCTTACGAGTAGCCTTACGCGTAAGGTTAATATATGCCTACGCATAAGCTCTACGCATAAGGTCCCTTTTCCTCGCGTAACACTTCTTACGCGTAAGTTGGGATCTCTGGCGTGAAGTCTCGCCTCGCATATATCATTCTGTCTCGCATAACTTTACCAATCCTACGCATAAGCCGAGATCATACCTTCTTTATGAATTGTTACGTGTACAAACTTGTAAATAAACTAATCATATCATCACGAATCCAAAAATGTCACTAATAAACTTAAATCGTTTGATATGTTGTGAACAATATGTGATAAAATAAACTTTAAAACTTAAAGTTAACTAACTCACGAAACATTTCACGACATCATTGAACTATTGAACATACAAGTGACTTAGGACTCGTAACAATCATTATCACTGTACATTCAATAACTAGACAATAAGACCTTACATTGACTAACATTATGTCTTCGATATGTTGGTTCTTTTGGCTAATGTTATTTGAGATCACGACATGGTGAACAAATGAATGTGGATGCATCGAAGTTCTCTCCATTCTTGATATCTATCCTCATGGCTATCCAATGAAGATTGGAAAGAATAATCTCCGTGTTGACTTTGACACCTCACTTGCTCGGAATCTTCGTGTCTAATTGCTATTGATATTACGAGGACTCATCCGTATCGAATATGCTCACTCACTCTGCAAGCTGTTCACGAGATCTACATCCAGCAGTTACGGAACACTATGGAAAGGGTCAAAGGGCGGATTGCTTTATGTGATGACTCTTAACCACAAACAAGTCACCATTACACTGCGACTTTAAAAGGCTGCTCTCCTAATTCTGAAGTCAATCCAACCAAACTATATGCCACACTTCTTTGAAGAGCTAACTCTCAATTCTTAATCGATATCGGTTATGGCGAGGCTACGGGAGTAATCACCAAGCATTCTCACGTAGAGCTTAAGAGTATTCCTCAACCACGGAGAACTCTCTACATGATCATCACCAAGTCATTTACGGTCGTGGCGGTGGCTATGAGCATCCTAAGCTCATGGAGCGCAAATATTTTGGGCATTGGTCAACATGAAACACATCGCTATCGAAGCTCGATTTGGGATGACATGATGTCATTTCTCAACAAACTTGGCTCAAAGATTCCCTACATCGGATACACTAAGCTGTTGATCCGAGAGCACTTGGACTTCATCACGATATTCCCAAGAGGCTCAATGACCCGACAATCACGATATGTTGGCGGAACCTATTCTATCTGTCGAGAATCAAGGAATCGTCTACAAAGAAACAAGGTCTTTGTGTTGCGATTTCCTTCTAGCGAAGATGTCGAGCTCGAAGCGTACCAAAGGTATCGGAAGCAGTTAGACAAGGCAAAGTTGGTCATCTCGACGAAAAATCTTACGGAACACTGTAAGAAGAACCGAGAAGAGGAAGTGCGGGAAGCACAACAAATCTTGTGAGTCAAGGAAGTTTCCTAAAGGAATCCTCCTTCTAAAAGGATTGTTCCGTAAAGGAAGCCGAACCTATTCCACACTTGAACCACAAAGACAACTTAGGGGCGAGAGCTACGAAGATCTTGTCTGAGATGAAGAGTTTCATTACTCTGCTAGCTGGCGAAACACACACCTCGATAGCAAAACCTCCAAGTCCTCCATTTGTCCAAGAAAAGGAAGACTCCGACAATTGTACCCTATGATGAGAGCTACGAAGAAGAAGAAGAAGAGCAATTGGATAAATCATACGGGAAGAAGTTTCAAGCGTCGAGACACCTTCAAAAGGCGAAGAATTTGCTAAAGATCAAATGAGTGGCCCGGAGGATCAAGCGGTCTTGCCCACTCCTCCGGATCGATGCGGTTAATCGACCCGATAAGGGATCGGTGCCACCACTCTTGTGCAACAACAAAAGCACATGGAGGATACTATTGTGTATGATTTTGAAAGCTGGGCGAGAAAGAAAAGTCTAGAGATGGCGAGGATGATTATACAAAGTTTCTTCTAGGCAGTCCAACACACTCAAAGGAGAAAACCTCGAAACTCCTAAGGACATGAAGTCTCCTCATGTCTCCTCATCATCAGACTCTTCATCTCATTCATCACCACCACCATCAACGAAGTCAACGGATCATCATCCAAATCGGTGAAGAAACCACCTAAATCTTGGATTTCTCGGACTCATCAAAAGATTGTGAAAATTTGTCCAACAAGTCGGAAAGAAGGACATACTTCTGAAAGCTGAATTGGTTTCTTGACCAAATTCGATGCTTAAATGACGAGAAAGACAAGATGGAGAAAGAAAGGAGTTTGTTCGAAGTTCATGAAGAATCATCGTAAAGAGGCGAGCGAAATGATCGAAGGTTACACTAACAAGTACCTTCAGGATATCGTTCCTAAAGTCCAAAAGGCTGGAGAAGGCGACTAGAGATCATACCCACAAGTTTCTCCTCGACCTTGTCCCGGTGTGACTAGAAGTATTTTCGGACAACTCACCCTAACATCGTCGCATTGGTTAAACATACAATGGCCAAAAAGGCGATCTCTCGAATACGGGTTAATCGCTAAACTAGTGATGCAAATGTCAAAGCGATGCGGGCGTTTACTTCGGATGAAGCTAAATTTTTGAAGGTCTACTTGATTTTCAACTCGGATCATCATGCAAGAGTCGACCGATCAAACCAAGCGACCAAGAGATGGCGATGATAAGGATAAAGACTACGCACCAAAGCGTCGAAGCGATGCGGTGAATCTTCTTGATGCCACCTCCTCAACAACGGACTTCTTCTCAACAAAGTCTCCTCCACCTCGGTCTTCTCTTGATAAACCTCGGGACGATTCGAGTTACCACCCTTGACTCGAAAACCGGTGATCACTTTGAGTATACGGGTGGTGGCGATGAAGAGGTCCTTGAGCCCGACAACAACCCACCTCACCTAAACAAGTGCGAAACCAAAATCATCATCAAGGCCTTTAAAAAGAAGAAGAAGGCGACTACGGTGGCGTCGTATCATGGCTTGATGACGATAAAGCTGCGAATTTGATTGGTTTGCTACTCTTGTTAACAACACTCCCTACGAAGAAGGTCAAGAATTGGTGAGCGGTAGTACCTTGGAGCATGCAAAGATTTTGCAAGAAAGATTCCGTGTGAAGAAGATGGCGAAATCCGAGTTGAGCGCATCAAGAATGAAGCATTCCTTCTCTTGAAAAGCAGCTCGGAAAGTGCAATCGAAGTTGAATATCACCTTGAAAACATTGCTCGAGCCATGTCTAACAACATGGATTGGCTCAACCCGAAGCAAACATCGACTTCACTAAGCGGGACAACCCTCCATATTACCTTGTTGGACCAAACCTCTACCAACAATCGGCCAACGGATGAACCAAGGTTCCCTTGGATATTTCTTCAACAAAGACACGGAATTTCTTCTCCATGGTGGCGATGGTTCAAGGAAATCGCTACATCATTGACTCTTCCATTCCGTGACTATCTACTCGAGCGCAAAGCCATCGAGGCGTGCCAATCACTTGTTCTCCGACAATGTGCAAGCATCGACCGAGATGCATTGTATGGGATTCATCATTGGCCAGAACGCCGGCGAATCTACTACCGAAGCTGCCAGGTACAGAAGTCACAACATGAAGTGTTTAGTACTAAAAGTATCGTTGCCATCCAACATGTTGGTCTTTCATCAAAATGGGACTACACCTTTCTCAAGAAGATTGTGGTCAAAAGACAAGATGAAAGAGACTATGCATTCTCTGAAGCTGACTTTGAGAATTTGAACATCAACGATATTGAAGACATGTACCTTGCCAAAGTTCAAGGTCGCATGAGACAATTTCCAACTGAAGTACAACGTGAATTCATCAAGTCACTGCTCATCTTCATCAGACGCATAGTCATCAAAGAACGTGTTGAAGATCTTGACTTGCCGTTGAATCTTATCGAAGCGTGTAAACTTCACTCCACCACGCTTGATCTTCGACATCAACCGACTTACACAACTTCGCTCATCGGCAAACCTTTGGCGTCGTTTACGCGGTGAACTTCAGCGAAAGCGCTTAATGGCGTGTGACGATCTTCACAAATTTGGGGATCACACTTTGAAGGCGGTAAGGGATGGATTGGCTTATCGGTTGAAGGATATACATGAAAAGATTGGGAACCCAAGCGATGGAACTCTAAGGGCGAAGGGATGTGAGAAGGATCATCGAATGATTGATGAAAGGTTGTTTAGAAGAGATCGATTCGAGACGATTGGAGAGCTATGTTGGTGGGCGACCGGGATGAACATTACCGGCTTTCAACGCCGGTTCGCACTCTGGAAACATCTTTGGACTTCCGGTACTCCTTGAATTGTTTCTATTCACTATATATTTGGATGCATGATATAATATGTCAATGGCTTGTGCACACATAACGATGTACAACCCGTAATTGTCAAGAAAGGACCACGTAGTGCGCCTCGGTGCCACAATCCTTATAAAAGGAGCGAAAGCTTCTTATTTTTGAGTAAAACCTATCAAACCTTTCATTTTCAAGGTTTTGCTCAAAAGACAAGTACTTCCCATATGATTTTCAAAACCTCAACCGTTTATATCACTAGTTGAGGGGGGTATTTGATTTAAAACTTTGTTCACAAATTGTTCATAGTGGTCATCTTCCCAACACTCAAAATGGTCATATTTATTCTCAAGCGTTTCAAAATAACATTTTATATGCCATTTTGAGGGGAGAAAATTGTGTGATAAGAAATATGTTGTGCAAAATGCAAATGAATCATGTACCTCGGACTTAACCAACGAATTGGCGGTACTAAGCTGTTTGTAACTCGAAAAGACTTGTCTGGACGGGTAATAATTTCAAGCTAGTTCGCTAGTAATGTAGCGTGTCTCATGAAAGGACTTGTCCAAGTAGAAAGTACCATTCGAGAAACTCTTGATAGACATGAACTCGGCGGGTTTGACAACCTTTCGAGGTTTGTCTACACCTTCAAGGTAGTTATTAGAGCTAGTTGTCACCTAAAAGGCGACAATGTAACTCTTTAACTATTCAACGTAACCGTGTCTCGCGGAGATTGTCTATCTTGATGGATCAATTCAAAAGTGCGCTCTTTCCTCACTGTGCATTTAACCATTAAAACTATTAAGCACATGTGGAGGGAGTATTTATGCAAAACATCATCTCTCACGATGGTTCAAACATGTTTTCATTAACAAACCCTTTGAGAGATATTTTCACATCTGATGGTTTTAATGGCAAACATAGGTTAGTCATGGAGTTATAAGGTGACTAAGGTTAGGAATAACCGTCCTATGATCCTTGAGAGCGGAGGATCTACCCAAGGACACTACCATTAGTTAGTGTTAGAAGTCCTTAGGAATGATTGTAAAAGGAGAAAATGAGAATCGGAGAAAGAAGGAGTTGAAGAATCAAAAGAAATGTAAAGTAAAGGGTGAAAAGAAATAGCCCTCAGTTATTCAACTTAGAGGCGGACACGGGTTCAATTCATATACTCTTGGTTGTCACTTAGTGACACGGTATTGAAGATTAAAAGTCGTCATGGACCCGATGGCGCATGCACTAAACCTTCTTAGCCACTCAAGTTTCTCTCAGCGAAGCTTGTTTCATTCTCACGGGGAACCCTACGTAAACTATTGGCTTTCTCTTAGAGATCGTTGGTATTGAAGAAGGAGACCCTCTCCTAGTCTCCGCTCGGGAAAACCAAAGCACTATTGAGTCTAGAGCCACGAGATTCATCAAAGATCTCTTAGGAACACTTGACATTTAATCACTTGATGATCAACAAATAAGATCATCGATGGTTCATATCGAGTCCTTCACGGATCTTAGCAATCATCGAGAACATTTATGAGAGGTTCACATCGTGATCCTCGGTGATTGAATGGAAACTCTGCCGGGGTCAACATCAAACGACCACGGCGGCGGTCGCCGGTAACTCCCGTGGATTACGCGGGTGTGTCTCAAGCGGTCTGATCGTGAGGTGATGCTTGGTGTACCTCGGCGACTCATCGAGCTGTAGATGTACTTGGTACATCGCGTTATCTCACTTGTGGGACTCCGGTTCGAGAGCGGCCTTTGTAAAATTAGAGTTGTGTTTTCACACTATCTTTGTTAACACTCTCGAAGTTCAAACTTGTAAGTGCGGAAACCGCTTATTACTAACCGTTTGAAATGTTTTCTTCTTATGGAAGCTCGGGCGGGATGATCGTCTTGATTCTTCTCATGCTCACGCCAACATCATCACTAATGGAAGTTCTATTCAAAAGCAACACAACCGTCGAATGATTCTTCGTCAAACCAAAGAATCTACAAAGTTAAAGACTTAGAGAACTTCATCGATATTGAATTCCAACGTCAAAGGCGTGTGAGCATGTTGAAGAATGGCGTGGAACCTTTGGAGCGTGAAGCGAGACTGAAGCGGGCGATCGAGACAACAACATACTATCACTTTCACCACAAGAACAATGATCAAAGAACAAAGTTAAAGATGACGTCGAAGCATAAGCTGTTCAAAGATAACTATCTCTCTACCTTTGGGAGATTGTTCGAATCAAGGCAATTCCTCTCACAAGAAAGAAGAATGTCGGAAGGCGTCACGACTACTATTACATCAACGCCTTCACCGTTTACATTCATATATACTTGAGGGAGATTGTTGGAATCACTCTAAGCAGATATTTCAAGTATTTATATTTCATATGTAATAGGTAGCTTTATTATGGCCTTTATGTTTGTTTAAGGTCAAGCTTATGTAGAAGGCCCATAAGCTTAGGCCCAAGCCCACATAAGAAAGGATGGGAACTAGGGTGTTGCCTAGCTTCCTCTATAAATCTCTTGTAAACCCTCATTTGAGGTTGGTTGTTCAAGTTTTCTGGAACTCATTAGGAATTTTCTCTTCAAGTTCGATCATCCTATGGTTGGAAGGTTGTGAGTCAATAGGAGGCAAGGAGATTGCCTTAACGGTTTGACTCACGGGGTCATCCCAACTTTCATTGTCATAGAGGCGGGGTCTCCTATACCCCATGATTCTTCAGCGGTGAGATCACTAAGTTTTCCACCGGCCGCTTGGTCAATGGATCGCTTGGTGGGGAAGTTGACATGATCATAAAAAGTTGGACTTGGAGCCAAAGATCAATCTTGTGATGAGGACTTTATGAAGTAAGTCCTTGAATCGAGTCCTTGCTTCAGAGAGATTCACCTTGGCGTTGTTGGAACATCAAGATGTCATTCCTAAGCTTAGTGGTTCTCCCGGTGGGAAAAATTGAGCAAGGAAGAGGTAAGATCATCCCAACTTGAGATGGAGCCGTGGAAGTCGCTCAAGCCAATTACTAGCTTGGTCCCGTAAATAAAATTGGAAGAGACGCAGGCGCATGGTCTCCCGAGTAGTAGCATCAAGGTCGATGGAATCGACAATTTTAAGGAAATCCCTAAGATGCTGATTTGGATCTTCGGAACGAAGTCCATGCAATGCACATCCGTTTTGCACCAACCTGATGGTGTCGGATCGCAGGGCCGTAGTTTGGGCTTGGTCGGGAAGCTCAATGGTGTTCCTATAGCCTAAGTGGCTTGGTCTCGAGTATTCACCAAGAGTACGGGCTCTTGGCGGGTCATTTGGTGGTGGGTTGATGAATGGTGGGTGGTTATCACCTTCCATGATGAAAAGTGATAGAATTACGAACAAAGTTCATGAAGAAGGGGGATAGACTAAGAGAAAGCTAAAAATAAGAAAAATTTACTTGATAGGAATCAAGTAAAGAAACCTAAACGAGGTGGACTACTAACTAGATATTCTATTCCGCGGCGTAAAAACTTGATAACGCTTATACGCGTCGTTCGGGGTCAAATGAACTTCCTTTTCTTCGAGCAAGTTTTATAACACCCTAGGCAGTGAACCTAATCATTGTAGTGTAGTATTAGGGTAAGCCACGGGTATTGATATCGTTCTCTAGGGGAATAGGAATGCTAGTGAGAAGTTACTACGCTAAGGTTGGGGTTGAGGAAGATTATTTTTTATCTTTTTTATATTTTTTAAGAAAAGGAAAAGTACGAATCTCGGGGTTTGGATTTGGGGGTTGGTATTGCTACCGATTATTCTACTTATCTAATTATCTAATCTAAGGTGTATGTAGTCTATGTCTAATTAATGTGTGCTCGTATGATAGTTTTAAAGATGTGTTTACTTAGGTTTTACTACTCCTTAATTATCTCCTATTGGTGGTTGAATTGTCACGTCCTTATTCTTAGTTGCGTTGTGTGTCTAAGGTTGTAGGGTATCGTTTCTCCCAACTCTTTGAACTTACCAAAGGGTCTCGTCTACAAAACCCACTAGGGATAATAAACTCTTACTCTAAGGCACTCTTTGGGTGGTTTAGCTTACAACTACTCAAGGAGTCATATTCTAAGGTTCACAAAGATTTAATCAAGCATTAAGTACACAACGAATGACCTATCGCATTACTAGATCATTAATCAACTATGATAAGAAACAACCAATCAATATTCAATAATTAAGTTTCATATTCCCTAAGCAAACACACAAGTAAATTAGCCGGACATGGAGGACATGCAAGCATACACACAAATAATCAAAGACATAATTGTATTAATGAAGTAAAACACTTCTCTTGGTGTAAGATAGGGTTTGGAACCCTAAAATACTGTACTAGACGACCTTGGTTCGGTTTAGGTTTTACTCCAAAAGACTACACACTAATCTTGAAAATTCGGATTCTATATATAAGATTACACATGCGACGATGTCACCTTATGTTTTGTGGCCGTCGGTCGCCGTAATTAGGGTTTCGTCTTGGCCACGTTAGACTTGCGACGGCTTCACCTTATGCTTGTGACTCAGTCCTCTTGACCGGCCGTCTGGATTGCATCTAGGCCGTGCGAGTTGCGACGGCCTACTCTTTTATAACTTGACGTAGTCACTTGAAAATAGGAGTTTTGGCTCGTCCGTCACAAAATCCTCCGACGGCGCCATAATTTAACACTGACGCCGTCACCTTATGTTTTCAATGACTTTGAGTGTCTCGATTCGACTTTGGCCATTTTCTTCGTATATTCGCGCCTTTTCATCCAAATAAGGGCCATTCCAGCATTTTGCCTTTAAGAGACCTAAAAAGTGAGAAGGAATGATATTAAGCAATAACGGATACAAAAGTGATCAAATAAGGGCTTAAACGACCCCTCAAAAAGGTACCTTTTAAAACCTTATCAATCGTCTCGTCCCTTATTTCCATTCCTAGATCCCTAGTGGATTGACAATGTGTACAAGAGAAATGGTGAGGGAGGTGTTGATGAATGGTTTCCGGGTAGGTTTGATTTGTGAAGTGCGGAATATGTGGTGAAAATGTTGGAAAATATGGATCAAAGTCCATGATGTTGGTGAGTGGTGGTGGATAAGAACCGAGATGTTCTTGTAAGATGATGGGACGTAGAGGTGGTGATGTTTCAAGCTCTTTGAAGAATGTGTTTGGAGATGCTGAAGGTGTTAAAAAGACTAGTTCTTTTGGGTTTAAGTTGGAGGCTAGTTGGGTAGTTTTTGATGCTTGAAATGGAGCGGTTGGTGGACTAGACACGGGTGGTGGAATTGTTTTTGGAGTCTTAAGGAGTTTCGCTAGGGTGATTTGGGTGTCAAGTTGAGACTCGTTAGGTAAATGTGGTGATGAGCTTGTGGGGGATGATGGGGGTGCTACAATGTAGTCATTTGGTGAAAAATTAGAAGTTGGTGATGGGCTTTTTGACAAAGGTTTAGCTAGCAACAAGGTCGGATGCTAATCCGTGTGGTTCTCCTAGATTTGTTTGGTGGTGGCACTACGGAAGGTGATAGGATGAAGTTTTGGTTTTCTTGAAAAGGGTTGTTTCACTAGATTGTTCATCAATGTTTGATGATCTTTTGGATGACATGATGATGATTGTTTGTGAGGATGAGACTGATGGATATGCAAGCATTTTAGAACCTTATTTATAGAGCAAGTAGTACATTGCAACGAATGCTAAAACCAAAATGTGGACTATAATCTAAGATTAGATATGAATTTAAGGCATGTGAGCATGAGAACACAAGCATTAAGTAGCATATTCATTGGTGACAAAGCTAAAATGTTGAAAATATGAAACTTTCTAGCCAAAGTGAGAAAAATAAGAGAAAAACTTTGCTTCTGTGGCATGGTTCCCACGGATCCGACCATTTAGGGATCCCTCCAGCGTAAAAGTTAGGATGCGTGCAACTGGTTTTCTCAAGCAGCTCAAATTTTTCCTTTTGAAAACAATAGTGCCTAGTGTGTGCCTATATGCAAACCATGTGGAGTTGCGGTTATCTCGACTCTTTTTAAAAGAAGAAAAATAAACAAAGAAGTGAAAAAGCATATATGTGAGATAACCCGAGTGCTCCTTAATACATTTTTTCTTAATTGAATGTACCCGAAAACACATATTAGTTACGTATTCCCTTTAGCATTCAAAAGAAATGAGATGCAATGAAAAAGGTTTTTACTTTGTATTAAAAATGAAAGAAAATGTTTGTCCTAGACGTGAGAGTGATTTGAGAAAAATGATACGGGGAGATATATCTTTTTAGAAAATATTTCAAAGAATTTCTTGTATAGAAAAAAAATTATCTTGAGTTTTGAAAATAAATCCTCATATTGTTTGTGAGTTGTGTGTGAAATAGAGATCATAGACTCAAGAAAAGAGGGTAAGGTCATTTGTTAGGATTTAATAAATCCAGTTATTAAAGTGTCGGTCACCTCAAGCATATGTAATCGTTAGAAAGCTCGTAGTCGTAGTCATTTAATGATAGGTAGTATTTAGTTAAGTAATACCGTGGAGGACGGACGGTCTTTACCCACCTGTATGCCTCGATCCACACCCGTAGGTGGCGTTTATGTAAGATACTATAAATACCCTCTACCTCCCAAGGTAGAGGGTTGGAGCTCATAATAATACTTTCACTTTTTCTCACTAAGTTCCCAAACCTCTAACTATTTCTCTCTCTACAAACCTCAAAGTCTACGCCCCTTTTGATCATGGTTTGATGTGTTTGTGAAATCCAATATGTTACAAATGGTATCAAGAGCCATGGTTTGATCATCTCTCTTACATATTCTTGGATTTCTGGTGGTTTTTTATGGGTTTTGGGTTTGAAAAAGTTTAGTGGTATTTGCATAATTTGGACCATTTCTAGTGTTAAAGTTTGGATTTCGATTGTAGTTTTGTGTTTAGGATCATCATAAGTGTTTAGGTTTTGATTTGGAAGGCTTGAATCATTGTGGTTGGATTGTTTTGGATTTAAAGAGGCGTTTTGGTTTGTTTAAAGCTAGCGACTTGTGTCACGGTAAAGTATTACATTGAGCGATTTGTCCCTGTGTTTGGAAGTGATTTGTGTCAGTTTTAAATCACTTATTTAAGCGATTTGTCCGGGTAGTGGCTGTACTTGTGCAATTTATTCGGAGTAGCGATTTGTCACTTCTTAGCGATTTGCTTATTTAAGCGAGTTGTGACTTTAAGCGATTTGTGTTGCTTAAGCGATTTGTCATATCTTCAGCGACTTGCTTATTGAAGCGAGTTGTAAGTTTAAGCGATTTGTCTTGGTTAAGCGACTTGTCTTGGTTTAAGCGACTTGTATGATTAAGCGACTTGCTTATTGAAGCGAGTTGATTGTTTAAGCGATTTGTTAGTTGATGCGACTTGTCACTTTTGAGCGATTTGTTGTCTGTGCGATTTGTCTTGTTGAGCGATTTGTCTCTTGTGACTTAGTGCTTTTCTTCTTGATTACATTCTACGGTTTTCTCTTGATTTAGTAAAATCCCGTGAAAGAATCTATTTCCCGGTTTAATCCAAGAGTTTTAAAATCCCGTGAAATCTGTAATCATGTCTACCAACGTGCCTACAATCATCTCTTCTGTTGCTGAGGATGGTCAAGCGGTGGATCGGATACTCGTCCACCCATGCTTGATGTAACCGACTATGACTCATGGGCTCAACGAATTAGGTTGTCTTGTTTGGGAAAGGAAAATGGGGTCAACATTCTCAAGTCAATTGATGAAGGACCTTATCGATTGAGACTACAAGAGACACACTTGAAACCGCTGCGGATGGTACTGTGATCTTAGGTTTGGACATACCAAAGACGTATGATGAGCTCGGTGATAAGGAGAAAAGAGATACGATCTTGATATCGGGCTTCAAACATTATACTTGTGGTCTTCCAAAAGATATCTACAAGCTTATCAATCACAACACTGAAGCCAAGGCGGTTTGGGATAATGTCAAGATGCTTCTCTATGGTTCTGAATTAACCAAGGAAGACAGAGAATCACAACTATATGATGAATTTGAGCACTTTAAGATGAAACCAGAAGAAAGTGTCTATGAATATTACGTGAGATTCCACAAGCTTGTGAATGACATGAGGAATATCAAAATGACCATGCCAAATATTAATTTGAACTCAAAGTTTGTGAACAACATGAATCCCGAATGGCACAAATTTGTCACATCGTGAAGCTAACCAAAGGATTAAAGAACACCAACTATGAGCAACTATATGCCTTCCGCTTGAATGAGAGACATGCTATGTTTGAACGAATGATTCTTGATCGTTCAAATCTAAACAGGAGAAACAAGTTCGTCAAATGATTCAATGACCTTTTACACCAATGTTGGGATTACTACCAAAGCTTCATAAGTCATACCTACTGGAAACGGTAATCACAAACTCATTCTCGATCCGAGGTTCAAACAACCTGATGCTGATGCAGTCATGGAACACTTCATCAATCAACTGACTCTTATGGTTAAACAAAACTTGATCCTTACTCCATATACTAACAGTCTTCACACTAACAATGAAATCAGAACTGCATCCAATCTTCACAATCATGCTATTGTTAGAGATGGAAAGGTTATGGTACAACCAGGTCAAGGAAGGAAGTATGAACAGGGAAGAGGTGGAGCACGTGGAGGGTATGTGGCTAATCAGAATCGTGGAAGGAATGCCAATCAAGGACAAGTAAAGCCAATCAAGTGCTACAACTGTGGTGGGGATGGACACATTGCAAGGAACTGCACATCTCCAAAACGCCCTCAAAATGCAGAGTACTTCAAGGACAAGATGCTGCTGGTACAAGCTCAAGATAGTGGAGCGGTTTGGATGAAGAAGAGTTGTTGTTTTCTTCGAGGAAATGCCAAAACCTATGATGTCGATGTTGATGAGCGGCCGGGGGGCATGGGTCGAATCATCTAAATGCATTTCGGTAGGCGATTGTGATGCATATGACTCGGATGTTGATGATGAACCAACTGCCCAGACCATCTTCATGGCTAGCATTTCACCAATGGTCTCTCCTAAGGCTACTTCACCACAACAGGCCGGTTCCTCCAAGGCATCAATCATCTCCGAGGTATTAAAATTATACGATGAGGTTGATGAGCAAAGATACAATACAAAGTACAACCAACTGAAATCGTGAGTCGATATTGAAAATATGGGCAATAGTAAAGTTGTCCCATATGACCAATATGTGAAGCATGATGAAAGTGAACGGTACCAAGTAATGTATCTTTCGCGGTCAATGATGAACATGCTTTCGATGAATACACCGAACGTGCTCGATGATTCCATAGTTTCGAACTTAATGCCTATAAGGAACAAGTTGCCATTTATGAACAACGTGCTAAGTTTGAGTTAACTACCCGTGAGCAGAAATGGATAACCAAATGCGTACAATCATTAGAAAAGTAATTTTAGAGAAGAAGTGTTAAAACAAGAGTTAAATTCCTTACAAGAAAAGCTTTCTAAAACTGTTAAGCAAAAGCAAGAACTTCAAGATAATGTTAAAGTGCTTAAACAAGAATTTAATGCTAAGGAATCAAAACTTTTGAATGATTTTTCCAATCTAAAAACGTTGAAAAACAAGCTTGAAAATAAGTTGTACGTACAAGGGAATACCATTCAGACTGCTCACATGATCACTAAGCATAGAGTTCTCAGCTATAAGCATAGCATTCCTCTTGTTAATGAACCAAATCCTGAGGTTGGTAAGAAAGCTAGAGCTGCTCAAAAAGTAATCTATGATGGCAATGAGATTCTTAAACCCAGACATAAACCTAGTTGTACTAAGTGCACTGTGGAAGATATTCAATTAGAATATGCCTCTATGGAGAAAATGGATAAGAAGCTAGATGATCCTGTGTGTAAAAAACATAATATAACGGTCAAACCCCATGATTACACAAAAGAAAATTGGATTTCCCTGAACAAGTTAAAGCCTCAAACTCTATTAACGCCTGAACAAATTGTTTGGAAGAAAGATATGGATAAGCAAAAGGCAAGTGAACTTGTTGAAACAAACCCTCCCCTTAGGAAAGTGCCTGCAGCTACTGTGTATCCTCCTAATACACCAATGCATTTAGTTCCTAGAACTATTTCCACTAATAGAAAGACCTTAATCAGCATGTATGTTGTTTATCAACTATTTGTTGACTTTGAGAAGACGTGTAAGAAAAGGATCACACCCACTGGGATAACTGAAGGGGAAAGGGGTTTTGAGCAAACTAAAGAATGCTATTTAACTCATGTCATGCCTTTCTTTAAACAATTAAAAGGTCAATTTGAATGTCTTTAAAAGGGAATAAACTCGGATATTAAAGAAATGGAAAAGGAATTTGATGCAATGATTGTTGAGGTCAATGATTATGAACGGGAACTCAAATATAATGAAATTGAAAGGAAGAATTTGCATATCTTAAATGAGAACTTAGTATTGAGTTGTGTGGCTCAAGATGTGTTTTATACAGTTACTAAGCATTCTATTACTGCTTCTCAATTTCATGAATTATCTGTTGCTTTGAAAGTTTCCCATGATCGTGTCATTGAGCTTGAAACAGCAAATTCTAAACTGTATGATAAAATTGAACAGGATGATCATGATAACTTGGTCAAACATTTTTCTAAATTGAAAGTTGAACATTTTAATTTACAACTAAAATATCAACATCTTAAAGAAAATGTTAAAACTTCAAATATCAAGACATCCTCAGATGCTCATGAATTTGATACAGTTTTTGAAATAAACAAACATGATGAACAAATTCAAGCTCATTGTAACACGATCAGAAAATTGAGAGCCCAAATCTCACAATTGAAGGGTGAAAGAAATAATGTGAATGGCTCCCAAACGCCTCCACCTTTAGATTCTCAATCTTCTCAAACTTTCCATCTTCAAAACCTCGTTAATGTTTTACAACAAGAAAATGAGAGTTTTCTAGAAGAAAATGAAAAGGTTAAACTACACTTTAAAGAGTTATATGGTTCAATGAAAGTCACTCATGACAAAAACAACGAAAAAATAACTTCTTTACAAAAAGAAATTGAGAATTTGAAGAAACAGGAAAGGGAAAATGCCACTTGTCTTTAATGAGAATGTTGCTTCAAAGTCGTCTGCAGACTTTAAATATACTGTCACTGTTAAATACATTCCTCCTCATCTTAAAAACAACGAACTTGTGTTTCATAACTATTTTGCTCACCTTGAGGATAGTCTAGAATGTCTCCGTGAGATTGTGGAAGAGGATTTCATAAATAAGCCACTTGATAGTGAAGTTAAGTATGCTTGCGTGTATGCCAAACGATCTCAAGAACTTTTAGAATGCTTAAGAGCAACATGCCCTAAACCCTTTGGTAAGAAGGATAAAATAGTTATGCCTTGTTCCATGCCTGATTTTAAGAATGCCAATCTTGATATGCCTCACTCAGTGCCTAAAGTTAAGCATGTAAGCTTCAATGTGCCTTCAAGTAGCTCAGATCCCAACACTTCTAAACCTAAAATACAAAAGGTAGCAAAACCAACTAATGTTCCCATTCCCTCTACAGGAGTAAAAAGTGACACCAAAGTGAGCAGGTCAAAGCCTCAAGGCAATACAGAGCAAGATAGGACCTCACAAGATAAGTGTAATCAATGGAGGAAAGTAGAAGACCACCCTAGGAACTTTAAGTTGGAATTGAATAAAATGAATCGTGTTGATTCTAGTATTAGCTTTAAGCGTACTGTAATTAATTCGAATTCTACTACTACTTGCAAAACATGTAATGAATGTTTGATTTCTAGTGTTAATCATGAATGTGTTGTGAATGATGTGAGTAATGGGGTTAAATACCCAGTTAAGAATGTTAATGCTATCAAAAAGGTTAAGAAGGCTAGAAAACAATGGTGGAAGAAGGGTAGAAAACAGTGGAAACCCACAGGAAGAAAACTAAGTAATGTAGGTTATCAGTGGATACCAACTGGATGCAAATTTAATCTTAATGAGTTGTGCCCTAGATTATCTAGACCAATGCCCATTAGGAAATGGATGCCTACTGGTAGAACTATTCCTTTAAGAAGTGAACATACTTTGAATAGGTCTAATTCACACACTAGCACAACATCCATCCCTAATGAATTCATTGTTTCTGATTCTGATGTGGGTGTTCCAATCAATGTTACTAACCAAGTGGAACCCATTCTTTCATGGGGATCCCAATTATCCAGTTATCCATTCTTCTCTGTGTTCAACTGCAGATCGTTCAAATTGTTCTGTGGTACCTGGACTCAGGCTGTTCCAAGCATATGACTGGAGACCAGTCACGACTCATGAACTTCGTGAGTAAATTCATCAGGACTGTTAGATTCGGGAATGATCATTTCGGTGCAATTATAGGTTATGGAGAATACGTTTTTGGTGATAGTGTAATCTCTAGGGTATATTACGTTGAAGGTGTTGGTCATAACTTATTCTCTTTCGGTCAATTCTGTGATTCTGATCTAGAAGTGGCCTTCAGAAAACATACTTGTTTCGTTAGAGAACTTGATGGCACAAAACTGTTAAGAGGAACACGTGGTTCAAACTTATACACCATCTCTATCGAAGATATGATGAAGTCTTCTCCAATTTGCTTGTTGTCAAAGGCTTTAAAAACAAAGTCATGGTTATGGCATCGTCGTCTCAATCACTTGAACTTCGGCACCATAAATGATCTTTCCCGAAAGGACTTAGTAATAGGCTTACCTAGACTAAAGTATGAAAAGGATCATCTTTGTTCAACATGCCAATTGGGAAAAAGAAAGAAGTATGCCCACAAACCCAAACCTAGAAACTCAGTTATGGAAGTTCTTCATACCATTCACATGGATTTATGTGGACCCATGAGAGTGCAGAATATTTTCGGGAAGAAATATGTGTTAGTTGTGGTTAATGATTACTCTCGATTTACTTGGGTTAAGTTCTTAAGGACAAAGGATGAAACTCGGATATCATCATTAAACTTATCAAGCGGTGCGCAGTTCGACTTAACAAAACCTTCGTAATCATCCGAGCAGACAATGGAACCGAGTTTGTTAATAAAGAACTTAGTGAGTTTTATGAAAGTGTTGGAATCGGTCATCAAAGAAGTGTTCCACGAACTCCTCAATGTAGCGGTGTAGTTGAAAGACGAAATCGAACTCTTGTGGATGCCGCAAGAACAATGTTGATTTACTCAAAGGTTCCAATGTTTCTCTGGGCTGAAGCCATTGCCACTGCATGCTACACTCAAAATCGATCCCTAATTCACACATCTCATGGAAAAACTCCATATGAACTTGTCCACAATCGAAAACCTAATCTTTCATTCCTTCGTGTGTTCGGTGCATTGTGTTATCCAACTAATGAGGGTCAAGACTTAGGCAAACTTAAAGCTAAAGCAGACATTGGAGTATTTGTAGGATATGCACCAAGTAGAAAAGGATACCGAATCTACAACAAAAGAACCCAAAATATCATGGAAACAATTCACGTTACGTTCGATGAGTCGACCGGTCATATGGCTCCGGACAACCCAGCCTCGGACCGCATAACAACCTTCATCAAGTAGTCCCATCAGTTCTACTCTTATACACAATCCCTCACCAGCAACTCCATATGTACCACTTTCAGAAGATGATTTGAAGAAATTATTTGATACAATGTTTGATGAACACTATGAGCCAATTGCTAGTGATATGTCAAATCCATCAACAGAGGCTGCTCCTATCCCTGTCAACGAAGTTAACCCTTCAGTATCTATGTCATTGAGTCAAGAAGCTCCTGCTGTAGATCACTCACTCTCATCATTAGACCCTCAATCATCGAGTGTACATCATGGAAATGTTTCTGGCACCTATGATGGAGATAACCCTTTGCTACTCCCGAAGATGCTCCATTTGAGAACATATTTGCTCCTGAACAATCATCGGAACCGTCTTCATCAGGAGAAAACAACTCTGCTACCTCAGTTCCTCAACAACAACCACACGAATACTATAGAAAATAGACACATGACCATCCATTGGACAACATCATTGGAAACCCCTCTCGTCCAGTATCCACACCTAAATAACTTGCAACTGATGCCTTATGGTGCTTCTTCAACTCTGTACTGTCCAAGGTCGAACCGAAAGACGTTGAAACTGCAATGAATGAAGACAGATGGTTCAATGCCATGCAAGAAGAAATTCATGAGTTCGATCGACTAGATGTATGGGAATTAGTACATTCTCGATCGTGCTATGATCATTGCTCTAAAGTGGATCTTCCAAGTAAAACTTGATGAGCATGGTGATGTATTAAAGAACAAGGCTCGATTGGTTGCAAATGGATACCATCAAGAGGAGGGTATTGACTTTGAAGAATCATTTGCTCCAGTTGCACGTATCAAGGAAATCAGAATCTTCTTGGCAAATCCTGCAAGTAAGAACATGGTAGTCTATCAGATGGATGTAAAGACGGATTTTATTAATGGAGATCTTAAAGAAGTCGTGTATGTCACCCAACCTGAAGGTTTTGTGAATCCAAAGCATCCTACTCATGTCTATCGCTTGAAGAAGGCCTTTTACGGTTTGAAGCAAGCTCCGAGGGCATGGTATGATACACTATTAATGTTTGTTCTATCTATCGGATTCAAAGAAAGGAGCAGATTGATCCAACATTTTCACCGAATGTCGTGCACACATTTAATTCACGCTCAAATTTATGTTGATGATATTATTTTGCCTCGATCGACCCCAATGAATGTGACCGCTTTTCTAAGGAGATGGGCTCCAAATTTCAAATGTCAATGATGGGACAAATGTCATTTTCTTGGTATTACAAATTTCACAAAGTCCGGAAGCATTTTTATCAATCAATCTAAATATGCTAATGAAATTTTAAAGAAATTTGGATTTGATACTTGTGACACCGTTGACACTCCCATGGTAGAACGTACTAAACCGGATGAGGACCACTCGGGGATCATGGTAGATCAAATGAAATATCGTAGTATGATTGGATCACGATGTACCCATCGCCGAGAGACACGATATTCTGCTCATTGTATGAATGTGTGCTAGATACCGTGCTAAGCCTACCAAAAGCACCTTGAAGCGGTTAAACGGGTCTTTCGGTATCTCCAAGGAACCATCAATATGGGACTTTGGTACCCGAAGGACACCGGTATGTCACTAACAGCCTATGCAAATGCTGACCATGCAGGATGTCAAAATACACGTCGAAGCACGTCTGGAGGTGCTCAGTTTTTGGGTGATAAGCTAGTGAGCTGGTCTTCAAAGAAACAAATGAGTACCTCAATATCCTCTACAGAGGTTGAATACATAGCCATGTCATCTTGTTGTGCTCAAATCCTATGGATGTGATCCCAATTATCTGACTATGGCTTTGAATTCAACAAAATCCCTATGTACTGTGATAACAAGAGTGTCATTGCTCTCTCATGCAACAACGTTCAACATTCAAGAGCAAAGCATATTGACATTTGACATCACTTCATACGGGAACAAGTTGAAAAAGGTGTGGTTGAGCTATACTTCGTGAGAACTAAATACCAGTTAGCAGACATCTTCACCAAAGCTCTTCCTAGAGAACGTTTTGAGTTTATCCTTCCACGACTTGGTCTAAAGAGTCTACAACCGAAAACACTCAAACGTCTTCAAGAGGAAGACGATGAGTAAAGGTCTTTCTTCATCTATCTCTTGTACATATTTTTTCAAAAATAAAATACAAAAATATAAAACCAACAAAAAGAAAATAGAAAAATATAAAATCTTAAAAATCCATAAAAATTAGAAAATCTTGAAAAATTCCAAAAATATTTTTGTTATGTCTTTCTTTGGTTCGATTTCATCTACGGACATTGTGATGACATTCGAAGAATGTCACGGGTTTTTAGATGTTCTTCGAATGTACATATTTTTCTTTAAAAAAAAAAGAAAAAAAAATTTTTGAGAGAAAGAAAAAGGCTTATAGTCATTTCAGTCTATAAACCGTTTTTTTAAAGAAAGAACAGAGCCATGCTTTATCTTATTTTTCAAATCTCATGCTCTGATTCTAAAAACTAATATTTGTTATCTTATTGAAAACTAATAAAAATAACTCGGTCTCAATTTTTTGAAAATCATCTGGACTTGACATTTGTCAAAATCTCTATCTCTCAATCAACAACTTATGTCATTGATTGAGGGGGAGAATGATTTCATTTGAATCAAAAGGTTATTTGTCATACAAATTGTTCATGGTTTATGTCATGTTTTCAAAAGATATTCAAGCATGTTTAATCTTTGGAGTGTAAAGTCTCAGATTTGATCCTTATCGGTTAAATATTTTCATAAGCAAGCCACAATTCTCCTCAAAAGCTTTCAAAATCAATTTAAATCTACAGAGATCATAAATCTCAAATGATTTGAAAATTGTGATCGGGGGAGAATTTGTGATTTAAATTAGATTTAAACTGATAATTCGATAAATGGTTTCATAAGTGTTTAGCAAGCTCTCTTCCCTTCATGTGCCAAACGATTTCAAATTTTCCATGCACATGTTAAGGAGGAGCATCTATTTTAAACCAAAAAGGATTGAAACGTGATTGATTTGTTTCAATGTGCAGGTTTTCCCTAATATGTGCAAAACACTTCCAAATCGCTATGCACATATTGAGGGGGAGCAAGTTTTTTTAAAACCACATCCTTTCCAAAAATACCCTTAACAAAGTATGAAAAATATTAATTTTGATCAGGAAAGTACTGATGTTATTCGCAGTAGTTCATCCAAAGTTCCTTACCCTTATGCACGAATTATTGAATAAGCCATCTTCCTATCAAGGTTAAGGAGTCAACTGAGCATCTCGTGGCGGATTGAATACCCGGATCGAATCGAGTTCACGCCGCCATACTGAACAAATAGGAGGCGTGGGCCACAGGTCGCACATAAGCCGCCGGGTCGCACGACAGAAGAACACCCAACATAAAGATGCAAGCTCCTCCTTGTGAAATATTCATCTTCATTGGAGCTTTTTTGTAGTAGTCGTAACCAACAGCCATCAGCTGTCAGCTCGTTGGTAAGGTGAGAGCTTCAAGCCCGATTGGTAATCAAAGAAGTGAATCCTTCCTCTTGCCTCCGTGTGCCAAAACCATTTTAAATACATATGATGCACATGTTGAGGGGGAGCTTTTTCTAAAAATATCAAAAACAATTCAGGTACAAAATGTTTTGATCATGTATCACAGGTACTTGGATTGATTTTCAAAAGGTTTTCAATTGGTTCCAATGGAAGAAGAACAATACCAAAAGACTGACCAAATTTACTTTATGTACAGAGTTATAAGGATGGTTAAGTTAGGTATTTGTTACCACGATCCGCCAGAACCAGAGGGATCTACCCAGGGGCAATCCACTAGTTAGTTTAGAAGTCCTTAGGTATGATGAAAAAAGGAGAAAAGTGAGATATGGGAAGAGTGCGGACTGAGATAGAGCTAGAACTGGAATAAACCCAACAAGGTTCTAGTAATGAAGTCTCGGTAAGCACTGAAGGGTTGAAGAATAAAAAAAATAAAAAAAATGAAATGAGAAAAGGGTGAAAAGAAATAGTCCTCAATTTATTCAACCTTAGGGCAGAAAACGGGTTCATTACATATGCTACTGGTGGTTACTAAGGTAACACCGGTATTGAAGACAAGACGTCATGGACCTAGTGACGCACTGCACTACAACTTACCAAGCCACTCAAGTTCATCTTAAAAGGACTTGTTTCATTCTCACGGGGAACCTACATAATCTATCGACTTTCTCTTAGAGATTGTTGATATTGAAGAAGGAGACCCTCTCCCTAGTCTCCGGCATAGGAACCAAATGTGCACAATTGAGTCTAGTGCCACGAGATCATCAAATAAATCTCATTAGGACACTGTCAATGAAGACTCTCTGTTTCACACAATGTGAAAAGAGAAGATATATTTTAAGAGCCTACGCATTATCCTTGTCGTATTGCCAGAACATCCGAGTGATATGTAAAAGTATTCACGATGAAGATGGAAATCCTTCTAGAGCCAACATCAAACAAGCTCTTGGTGGGTGACATGTGAGATCTTTTCTAAATATCAAGCTTGTGACAACTGGATAGAAACGATGGGGAGATTCATAATTATGAATCAATCCTGGTTCAGGTTATTGATTGACGGATACCTTTGGAAAACCAGTCGTTGTACTTAAAACTATTTTCTCTAGCACATCGACTGTGTATTAAGATTTCAAAATTAAAAGGTGTTTATGATTGATAATTGATTTTTCTCAAAACCTTCGTTGTATTGCAAAAACACTTTATTGAGCAGTACTCGATTGTTTTTCAAATCTCTTTCCATCAATCAGTGAATCTCAAATTCGCTGGTTCACTCACTCCGAGTTGTCTTCTTTGAGACGTTGCGGTTTGAGAACGGCTAGAGCAGCTGCGAAACCCTGTCAAGGAGATTCTTCAGAATTATACTTGATCACAGGCAGGACTTGTACTAATCAATGGGGAACCGTGGGCCGCGTACCTCAATTCAACAAAAGTGATCAAAGACACTTTCGTGCACGTTATTGCTAACTGTTTTATGCAGGTACACCCTGACGATTGCAGCTGATCAGAATTGAGGAGTCAATCCATAGCCGCATGCTCACACAATCACGTTCACAATTAAAGAAATCATGACAGGTGCATATCTTCATCAACAGGCTCTGATTTTTCAAACCATGCTTCTGCTACACTGCTGGAAATATTATGAATCAACAAAAGCTTCCGCTACTCTGATGAGAAGATATCATAATCCAAAATGTGAGCATGTCGGTCCTAAAGTCACAACTTCACATAAAGGCAACACAACAAAGGATGAGTCAGAGATATTTTGTGGCTGATGATCTCAAAGCTGGCATGATGAGTGTCTAAATACTCATCATTTTTGTACAATATAAACTGCAAAATCATCTGAAAACACTCAAAAATGCATCAAAATAATCAAAATATCACAAACAAGTGTTTTATGTGTTTTAAATGCAAAAATATCAAAATCAGATGAAAAACATATCAAATTTGCAAAAATGGCAGTTTTAGTCCCCCAAGATTCAAAAAGTTGTCAAAACAAACCTTTGAAATGTAAAATTCGCAAAATTACAACTTTGGACCCTCAACTTTGAAAATTGTCAAAAATGGCCCTTGGAATTTTGAAATTGTCAAGTTTGGTCCTTGTTCTATGGAAGCTTGTCAGTTTTGGTCCCTTGAAATAACTTTGATGAATTGGCAGGAAAGGTCCCTTAATTTTCAGAAATTGCAATAAGGTCCTTATGTTATTAATACCTTTTAAACCCCTTAGACCCTTGTCACAATCCCAATGAACCTCGCCTTTTCCTTGTGAATTTCGTCAAGTAGCATTTTGGACTCCCATCATATATTAGTCACCAACAAACTTTGGTCAAAAATCCCAATGGCGCCAAAGTCTTCCTTCCACTTGCTAGCTCGAAATCACTCAACCAAACCCATTTCTCCATCCCCCACCACACCTTGTTCCCCTCCTCCACCTCACTCCAAGAAACATTTATTGCTTCTCACCTCATTCACTCAACCTCAATCGCTAATGACACGCTTTGGCGCCAAAATGAATCAAACGGCTATAACTTGTCCAAGTCATCCAATGGCTATTATTATTGGTGGGAAATGCTAAAGTCAAGTGGAGAAGCAGTTTGGAAGTATAAAAAGAGCAAGAGGAAGACTTGGTGGGAGTAGTTAGTTTTTATAAAAATTCTTCTTATGTCGTTTTTTTTAATCCATGTCTTAGTTTAATTACAATGTTGTAATTTCAGTTCATTTGTATTTCCTTTAAGTTAAAATAACATTGTATGGTACTTTTGAGTATCAATTTTAAGTTTTAATCAAATTTCAAGTTTGTTGGTTACTGTGGAAATTTCCAAGTTTCAAATTCCATATTCAAGGTTTTAATAAGCTCCTGTTATAATCAAGTAAGCTTATTTAAGCTTACTTTAGCTTTTGATAAGCTTTTATTCAGTTTCAACTAACTTAGTCCCATGGTCAATAAAAGTCAACCTGAGGCTCAAATTGGAATGGAAGCTGAATTTGGGTGATGCAGATGTTGATATGGGTTGGAATAGAGTAGATTAGATTAGTATAGTGGATCTTTGGGTTTGGTTCTTAGCCTGCAAATCAGCTGAACATATGTGAGTAGTTTTCTCATTTCCAAAATTTTAAGTCAATTTGCATTTTATGGTTGTTTGTGTATCTGTGGTTATATACTGTTAAAATCTGTTTCTTAAGTTGTATGTAGGTTAGTTTAACTTCATTTGATCATTAATACAATTTGGTCTAGTGCTTAGCTCATTTTAATTGCCTATCAGATTCTTAAAGTAGTGTTTGGATTTGACAGCAAACCTGTCCATTAGACTTGTTCAGTGCTTAGCTTCTGTTGGATCATGTTTGTTTAGCTTATTTATGTTCTTTTCTGTCTTAAACCTGTGCCTGCAAGAGCTCATGGTCAAAATTGTATGAAATCTGTCCTTACAGAAATCATAAGATTGTGAAATATCAAACACTTGTTTTGTGTTCCAAATCTATAAAGCTAGATTGCATTACCTTCATTTCATCTATTAACATCTTTATCAGTCCATAATTTGCTTCCAAATCTCATTTTAGTCAACCTCTTAACTGCTTTTTCAAAAGTCAAATTGTGTCAAATATCTCGGTTTTGCAGAACTTGCAGCCTATGCATTAGGTTCATTTCAAGTAGATGAGGTCTGATTTTTGGTTTAGATATAGTCTGGTAGGTGTTCTTCAATTCCACACTTTTAGTTTTTTTATTAGCTTATTAAATAAGCAGTTAGATCAGCTTAAACATAGGGTCCCTGTTTATCTCACATCGCATCGCCAGCCTAGTCCAACTCGCCACTTTTGTTTTGATCTGTATCTTCTTCATGAATAGTCCTCATAAGCTGTAACTTTGGATTTATGTTCTCTGCCAGGTTATCTTGAGGTTCCAATAATTGCTTTCTAGTTTCTAGCTTATGCAGGAGCTTATAATCTAGCTGCAAGTTGACACCCTCTCAACTGTTTTAGCTCAATAGCTCAAATCTCCAAATCATAGCAATTTGCAATTCTGTGGTTGGAAGCAGTTGAGAATTGTTGCATTTTAGTTCTATTAGCTTATAATAGCTTGTGTATCAGTTTGGTAACCTCTGGATTCCATTTGCTTATTCAAGTGCTTATTTCAATAAGCACTTCCACTTCAGTTCCTTATTTCTCCACACAAGCACCTGTTTTTCTAATTTTCCTAGCTTCCGAATAATATTTTAGACTTTTTCTGAAATTTTCAGATTTTTCCAAGATGGTTTGCTATTTTTCTGCATTTTATTTAGCTTTTAAGCATTTTTAAATAGCTTTAAATACAAATAATTAGAAAAAGCTAAAAAAAAATATGTTTTCTATTTTCTTAGGTTAAGATAAATATAAAAGTAATAAAAAGTATTTTTCCATAATTGTCTTAGCTTAAAAAGTATTTTTTAGCATTTTAATTAGTTTTAAATAGTTTTAAATTAATAATAAATACATAAGAAGTCTAAAAAATTTATTTTCAGTTTTAAAATTAGTTTTATCATATTTTAGATTTTTCTAAGTCTTAATTTTATTTTTCTGGTCTTATTTCATATTTTCTTTTATTTTTGAGTATTATTAAATAGTTTAAATTAGTTTTTAATTAATAATAATTAATTAATTAGTTATAAAAATAATTTTCTTTTTCTAATAATTTTCTTATATAATTAGGATTATAAAAATGTATTTTTCATATTTTTAGGATTTATTTTGTATAAGTTTCATTTTTTATTTTATACGTTTACGTTATTTTTATTTAAACGTAAGTTTTAGGTTTTAAACGTTCATCACTTTAAATATAGTGATAGCGTTTATTTAATATCTTTTATCTTTTTAATTTTCTTAATTTGCATTTAAGTCGCTTTTATTTATAAACTTTTTCAAGAGTGTAATTATCCTATCCAATCCTTTTCGATCACTATCATTAGTGATCATTCTATCGTCGATCAAGTGGTTACACACCATTGAGTCTCCGTGGGACATAACGACCGGAATTCATTGTGTTCTCGATCTTCATTGCATTTGTGTTTGTCGCTTTCATCTGTTAGACTTGACGGTTTAGCACAGATCAAATTTTAAGCCACCGCACGGGAGGCTTTAGCGTGTGTTTAGCCATTTTCGGACCCATTCTTGCACATATACCATCTTTTGTAAAAGTTTTTGTAAAGTTATAAGAAAATCCAAAGTTCATTAACACTTTTCCTAAAGTGTTAAAAGCATAAAAATATTTTCATTCTTTGATTTTATCATCATGTTTTCAAAACACCAAAATACTCCTCTTTACCCTCTCACCTTTTGATTCTTCATTTCTTATCCTCTGTTAACCTTTGATTCTTTCTATGTCTTATCCTCACCCTCTTGGTTGTCAATGGTGTGGTGGTCCTTATAATGGTGGCAATTGCCCCGGTTGTGGCATGGTGGAGTCGAAACGGGTGCATCTATAACCAAGATCCCTATTCCTACCATAACACAACCGATTTATTCCATCGCCTACCACACCGTGATACTCGCAGATTTCTTGTTGTGAGTACTGTGGTGGTTCACACTCCATTCGATTGTCAATCGGGAAACACGCTTGTCTATGAGCGGGTTCCCGATACCAATTATGACTACAACACATACCACTCACAACCACATCGGTTTCTTGTTGTGAGTATTGTGGAGGTCCTCATTCTAGCTCGGATTGTCAAACAGGAACCCAATTCCTTGTAACAATTACGACTCTTCATATCAAGACCAACCTCCACAAGCCAAATGATTCAAGCGACTCCTCATGAAACTACGGCGGACCTTCTATCAAGACTCGGAGTTATTTAAAGAACTTAAGGAGGAGTCGGCTATGTCCTCCCATAATAATCCAAATGAGAAATCCATGGAAGTTTTGTTAGTCAAGAGCGGTCGCTAAATTAGATTCCCAAATTGCCTTTGAACAATCTATTAGGGAATCAATTGCAAAAGAAAAAGCGGCCAAATCTAGCTCTCGATTCCGTTTCATTCTCGATGACGATGATGATGAAGATATCCTTGATATCCTACAATTTTATAACGGTTCATCAAGTTCATCGGTTGAAATTCCTTCCGTGGAAAATCGGGAGAAAAGACTATGATGGAATTACTAGCATAAGAACAAATGTTAAGTATAAAACATATGTATGCTAGTCCTTCTAAACTCCCTCGATCGTTGTTATAACACCAAGCTCCACTCACTCTCCGAACATGGGGATGAGCATCTTGACACTGTTCACGAAAAGGAATCGGACGAATTCATAAAGTCTAGTGTTGAGAACCTTGTCCCAATCCCGAGAGAGTCACAGGAATTTCGATCATCGTGTGATATTCCTTTCCTCTTGAGTGTTCTCAAGATCATTTTGAAACTTTCTCCGATCTTAGCGACGATTGTGCTTCCTATGGAGACATCGAGTACGTTGAGGCATCACTTCCACAACTCGATGTCGATCCCTTCTTGAGGAGTTCTCCGTGAACTCACTCACATCAATCCACTCTTTGATTTCAAGCCGATCTAGGAGAGACCGAAAGTCTCATTGATAATGATCGTTCACTCACTTCTTACTCCAACAATCCAATAGAGAATGTTGATCACTTTGTTCCCGAAACATTCAAAGCTACTTTCACCAATCCTCTATTTGAATTCGACTGAATTCACTTTAATTCGAGAATCCACTCTTTGATACTCGATTGAGGATAGTGATGAGTCTACTGATGGAACGAGTTCACAAATTCACATCATGTGAATGATTCTCTTCATGAGGAGTTCGCCGGTGAATTCACTCATATCATGACTCCGCCGGAGTATGATTGCTTGGATGGCAAAGATCATGATCGGGGGGAGAGAATCTCAATTTGCATAGTTATGACAAATCTTCCTACCCTCCCAACCAAGATGCTTTCCAACCCTAAGAGCTCAACCAATAAAATCCAAATAAGTGCAATTGCACTTAATCCCGAGAAAGAAGATCTAGTTATGATTGTTATCATGATTTTCCTTCTTTTCTTCACCTACTCGGTGACTTCCTCTCTTCTTCACTCCTTCGGGAGTGAGGACACTATCTTTGACCCCGGCATTTTCATTTATCATTTTTGAGCCGGTTCTATGTATATCTCATCGGTGTGGAACTTTCACGCGCTTCAAATGTTTGTCCAAACATCTTGATTGAAAGTCTGATGGAGATTGTTTCTTCCACTTTGCTTCCCCCTGAACCATTGAATTCGGGGTCGAGTCAAGCTAGCGACTCGGAAATCAAAAACAAGAGCACACACCATATGGGTTTTCACCCATGTTTCGTCCTTTACCCTTTCTACCACCTAAGTGTGGGGTGATGCCCACATGTTATATATATATATATATATAAGTTTCATAAAAAAAAAAAAAAAAAATGGCCGTAGTATTTCCTTTTACGTTCTTTGTTTCGCATAACCACGGTACTTTGAATATTGAGGGCAATATTCATTTCTAAGTGTGGGGAATTCTCACGAATTTTATCATATGATATCCACCTAATTCCCGTTTTGCTTTTAAAAAAAAAAAAAAAAAATTTTTTTTTGGAGTAAGTGTTTTACACTTTCTCATCAGTTATCATCCGCCATGTCTCGTAAGACAAAAGGATTAGCTAATCCAGAGCAAACGGCTCTTGGTAAAGATATATCAAACCGTTTATATGGCTTGCAATTTGCCCAAAATTGTATGGTTCTCAACTCACCATATCCTTAAAAGTGAAGAGTTGGCTAGCCCGTAAGGTTATGGCTTGTGGTAAAGGCGTGGAAAAACCATAATTGGTATTCACTCACCAAAGATAATATTGATAATTTATCTAAGAGTTGGCTAGTCCGAATGGTACGGCTTCCGTAAAGACAAACCAAATCCGTTGAAAGTCGGTGGTTTGCTCAAAATCACATGGTTATCGGTGTACCATGGTTCTTACTTGAACTAAAACATTTGGCTACTCCAAGTGATGGCTTTTGGTAAAGAGTTTTAAAATCCATTAAAGCTTCAAATCATTGCTAGGGACTAGCAATATCTCGATGTGGGGATTGATGAGTGTCTAAATACTCATCATTTTGTACAATATAAACCGCAAAATCATCTGAAAACACTCAAAAATGCATCAAAATAATCAAAATATCACAAACAAGTGTTTTATGTGTTTTAAATGCAAAAATATCAAAATCAGATGAAAAACATATCAAATTTGCAAAAATGGCAGTTTTAGTCCCCCAAGATTCAAAAAGTTGTCAAAACAAACCTTTGAAATGTAAAATTCGTAAAATTACAACTTTGGACCCTCAACTTTGAAAATTGTCAAAAATGGCCCTTGGAATTTTGAAATTGTCAAGTTTGGTCCTTGTTCTATGGAAGCTTGTCAGTTTTGGTCCCTTGAAATAACTTTGATGAATTGGCAGGAAAGGTCCCTTAATTTTCGTAAATTGCAATAAGGTCCTTATGTTATTAATACCTTTTAAACCCTTAGACCCTTGTCACAATCCCAATGAACCCCGCTTTTCCTTGTGACCCCCGTCAGTAGCATTTTGGACTCCCATCATATATTAGTCACCAGTCAAACTTTGGTCAAAAATCCCAACTGGCGCCAAAGTCTTCCTTCCACTTGCTAGCTCGAAATCACTCAACCAAACCCATTTCTCCATCCCCCACTCACACCTTGTTCCCCTCCTCCACCTCACTCCAAGAAACATTTATTGCTTCTCACCTCATTCACTCAACCTCAATCGCTAATGACACGCTTTGGCGCCAAAATGAATCAAACGGCTATAACTTGTCCAAGTCATCCAATGGCTATTATTATTGGTGGAAATGCTAAAGTCAAGTGGAGAAGCGGTTTGGAAGTATAAAAGAGCAAGAGGAAGACTTGGTGGGAGTAGTTAGTTTTATAAAATTCTTCTTATGTCGTTTTTTTAATCCATGTCTTAGTTTAATTACAATGTTGTAATTTCGGTTCATTTGTATTTCCTTTAAGTTAAAATAACATTGTATGGTACTTTTGAGTATCAATTTTAAGTTTTAATCAAATTTCAAGTTTGTTGGTTCTTGTGGAAATTTCAAGTTTCAAATTCCATATTCAAGGTTTTAATAAGCTCTGTTATAATCAAGTAAGCTTATTTAAGCTTACTTTAGCTTTTGATAAGCTTTTATTCGGTTCAACTAACTTAGTCCCATGGTCAATAAAAGTCAACCCGAGGCTCAAATTGGAATGGAAGTCGAATTTGGGTGATGCGATGTTGATATGGGTTGGAATAGAGTAGATTAGATTAGTATAGTGGATCTTTGGTTTGGTTCTTAGCCCGCAAATCATTTGAACATATGTGAGTAGTTTTCTCATTTCCAAAATTTTAAGTCAATTTGCATTTTATGGTTGTTTGTGTATCGTGGTTATATCTTGTTAAAATCTGTTTCTTAAGTTGTATGTAGGTTAGTTTAACTTCATTTGATCATTAATACAATTTGGTCTAGTGCTTAGCTCATTTTAATTGCCTATCAGATTCTTAAAGTAGTGTTTGGATTTGACAGAAAACCTGTCCATTAGACTTGTTCAGTGCTTAGCTTCTGTTGGATCATGTTTGTTTAGCTTATTTATGTTCTTTTCTGTCTTAAACCTGTGCCTGCAAGAGCTCATGGTCAAAATTGTATGAAATCATCCCTACAAAGAAATCATAAGATTGTGAAATATCAAACACTTGTTTTGTGTTCCAAATCTATAAAGCTAGATTGCATTACCTTCATTTCATCTATTAACATCTTTATCAGTCCATAATTTGCTTCCAAATCTCATTTTAGTCAACCTCTTAACTGCTTTTTCAAAAGTCAAATTGTGTCAAATATCGGTTTTGCAGAACTTGCGACTATGCATTAGGTTCATTTCAAGTAGATGAGGTCGATTTTGGTTTAGATATAGTCCGGTAGGTGTTCTTCAATTCCACACTTTTAGTTTTTTTATTAGCTTATTAAATAAGCAGTTAGATCAGCTTAAACATAGGGTCCCTGTTTATCTGTTACTGCATCAGCAGTCTAGTCCAACTTGGCCACTTTTGTTTTGATCTGTATCTTCTTCATGAATAGTCCTCATAAGCTGTAACTTTGGATTTATGTTCTCTGCCAGGTTATCTTGAGGTTCCAATAATTGCTTTCTAGTTTCTAGCTTATGCAGTAGCTTATAATCTAGCTGCAAGTTGACACCCTCTCAACTGTTTTAGCTCAATAGCTCAAATCTCCAAATCATAGCAATTTGCAATTCTGTGGTTGGAAGCAGTTGAGAATTGTTGCATTTTAGTTCTATTAGCTTATAATAGCTTGTGTATCAGTTTGGTAACCTCTGGATTCCATTTGCTTATTCAAGTGCTTATTTCAATAAGCACTTCCACTTCAGTTCCTTATTTCTCCACACAAGCACCTGTTTTTCTAATTTTCCTAGCTTCCTAATAATATTTTAGACTTTTCCTGAAATTTTCAGATTTTTCCAAGATGGTTTGCTATTTTTCTGCATTTAATTTAGTTTTTAAGCATTTTTAAATAGCTTTAAATACAAATAATTAGAAAAAGCTAAAAAAAAAATATGTTTTCTATTTTCTTAGGTTAAGATAAATATAAAAGTAATAAAAAGTATTTTTCCATAATTGTCTTAGCTTAAAAAGTATTTTTTAGCATTTTAATTAGTTTTAAATAGTTTTAAATTAATAATAAATACATAAGAAGTCTAAAAAATTTATTTTCAGTTTTAAAATTAGTTTTATCATATTTTAGATTTTTCTAAGTCTTAATTTTATTTTCTGGTCTTATTTCATATTTTCTTTTATTTTAGAGTATTATTAAATAGTTTAAATTAGTTTTAATTAATAATAATTAATTAATTAGTTATAAAAATAATTTTCTTTTTCTAATAATTTTCTTATATAATTAGGATTATAAAAATGTATTTTTCATATTTTTAGGATTTATTTTGTATAAGTTTCATTTTTTATTTTATACGTTTACGTTATTTTTATTTAAACGTAAGTTTTAGGTTTTAAACGTTCATCACTTTAAATATAGTGATAGCGTTTATTTAATATTTTTTATCTTTTTAATTTTCTTAATTTGCATTTAAGTCGCTTTTATTTATAAACTTTTTCAGTAGTGTAATTATCCTATCCAAATCCTTTCTGATCACTATCATTAGTGATCATTCTATCGTCTGATCAAGTGGTTACACACCATTGAGTCTCCGTGGGACATAACGACCCGGGAATTCATTGTGTTCTCTGATCTTCATTGCATTTGTGTTTAAGCTGTTTTCAGTCTGTTAGACTTGACGGTTTAGCACAGATCATGGCACAAAACTCATTATCACGTGGATCAGTTAAAGACCTCCACTTGGATTAACCAAACATGCAAAATGAAGAATCAAATACTACGGGCTACAGAGCAAGGAACATTAAAAAGAATCCAAGAACAATCTTAATGTAATATCTGTTTTGTATTCAATGTAATTTGAGGTGACCTCCCTTAGGGGGAGATTGCTAGGATTTAATAAATCCAGTTATTAAAGTGTCGGTCACCTCAAGCATATGTAATCGTTAGAAAGCTCGTACACGTAGTCATTTAATGATAGGTAGTATTTAGTTAAGTAATACCGTGGAGGACGGACGGGTCTTTACTAGGGATGAGCATTTCGAACCGAATCCCAGAACCGAACCGGAACCGTACCGAAAAGGTACCGATTCTTGAAATACTGATGCAGTGCGGGACTACGAAATAAGGTGAAAAAATCGGGACCACTAATTGATGCAGGACCGGTACCAAATCGAAATTCTAAAAAGCCGAAAACCCGATTTCCCGAAGACGGTGCGGTATCCGAATCCGTTCGATGCGGTGCACTGTACAACTAATTTATGCTCGGGAAAAAATCATACCACTAATTGATGCACGGATCGGACGCGCTCATCCCTAGTCTTTACCCACTGTATGGCTGATCAATAGCCCGTAGGTGGCATTTATGTAAGATACTATAAATACCCTCTACCTCCCAAGGTAGAGGGTTGGAGCTCATAATAATACTTTCACTTTCTCTCACTAAGTTCCCAAACCTCTAACTATTTCTCTCTCTAAAAACCTCAAAGTCTACGCCCCTTTTGATCATGGTTTGATGTGTTTGTGAAATCCAATATGTTACAGTCGCATAAAATGGCAATGTCACTTAGATGGATGTCGTAGTCAACTAACGCTTGTTTCATCCATAGTGCTTGTTGGCATGCTTTACTAGCGGAGACATATTCGGTTTCGGTTGTTGATATCGCCAATGCCGTTTGTTTCTTTGAGAACCAAGATGTTAAACAACACCCCATGAAAGTGCAAACACCACTTGTACTTTTTTGTTAACATAATCACCTGCATGGTCAGAATCTGCATATACAATAGTTTCTAACCCCGTCCCCTTAGGATACCATAATCCCAATTGAGTAGTACCCTTAATATATCTAAATATTCTTTTGACGTCTTCTAGGTGTGAATTTTTAGGGTCTTCTTGAAACCTAGCACAGAGACATACAATAAACATGATATCCAGCCGACTAGCCGTAAGGTAGAGAAGACTACCAATCATGCCACGGTATTTGGTGTTATAAACGGATTCACCATATTCATCTTTGGTGAGTTTGGTAGCGGATGACATTGGTGTTCTTATTGGTTTTGACTCTTCTAATCCGAATTTCTTTAGCATTTCTTTTATGTATTTGGATTGATTAAAGAAGATACCATCTTGTAGTTGTTTAATTTGTAGACCAAGAAAGAAACTAAATTCTCCCATCATACTCATTTCAAACTCATCTTGCATGATTTTTGAGAAATCATCACATGTCTTGACAAGTTGATCCAAATATAATATCGTCCACGTATATTTGAACAATAATTATATGTGAGTCCTTTTTCTTTGTGAAAAGTGTATTGTCAACTAACCCCATGGTATAGTCGTTTTCTATTAAAAATGATTTGAGTCTATCATACCAAGCCTTTGGGGCTGTTTAAGACCGCAGAGAGCTTTCTTTAGTTTGTACACGTGATTAGGTTTTTCGAAATCAATAAAGCCCGGAGGTTGAGCTACATAAACTTCTTCATTAATTTCACCATTTAGAAAATCACTTTTAATATCCATTTGAAAAAGCTTAAGATCATGAGCACAAGCATAAGCAAGAAGTATTCTTATAGAATCTAATCTAGCTACAGGAGCATAAGTCTCATCAAAGTCTATGCCTTCTTATTGGTTATACCCTTGAGCAACAAGTCTAGCTTTATTTCTAGACATGACACCGTTTGCATATAACTTGTTTTTATATACCCACTTTGTTCCGATTATGGTTTGGTTTTTAGGTGGAGGGACAAGTGTCCAAACATTGTTAGAAACAAACTGATTTAACTCTTCTTGCATAGCCATTACCCAACTTTCATCTTTTATGGCTTCTTGAGTGTTTTTAGGTTCTATGGTAGAAACAAAACAAAATAGACTACTTTGATTTTGGACTTGAGATCTTAAGGTTCTTTCATTTAACTTTCCTATAACCTTTTCTACGAGATGATCTTTAGACTCTTTAATATTGATAATTTCATTGTTTAATGGTTCATCTTCTTTATTTATATTTTCTTTGATTTTTAGGATTTCACTTTTGATTAACTCGTCATCGACGAAAGGTAGGGTAGTTTTAGGTGGACTCTCATCAAATTTTACGTTTAAAGATTCTTCAACTTTCATGGTTTATTTATTTAGTATTACGTATGCTTTACTATTAGGTGAATATCCTAAGAAGATTGATTCGGTTGATTTATGATCAAATTTAGTTAAATAATCTTTAGTATTAAGTATGAAACATTTACTACCAAATACTCGAAAGTGTTCAAACGAAGGCTTTTTGCCTCGTAGTAACTCGTATGGAGCTTTTCCTAAGAATGGTCTAATTATTACTCGGTTTAGTATATAGGTTGATGTGTCGACGGCATTGCACCAAACTTTTTGAGGAATAGATTGCTCATTAATCATGGTGCGACTCATTTCTTGTAGGGTTCTATTTTTTCTTTCAACTACCCCATTTGCGAGGAGCCGAGAAGTTGTGAGTAATACCATTAGCATCACAAAAAGCTCTGAATTGCACTTCATTATTAGATTTCCCGACCGTGATCCGTTCTAATTGACAGAATAGGACTTCCTAATTATTTTTCCTTTCAACTACCCCATTTGCGAGGAGCCGAGAAGTTGTGAGTAATACCATTAGCATCACAAAAAGCTCTGAATTGCACTTCATTATTAAATTTCCCGACCGTGATCCGTTCTAATTGACACAATAGGACTTCCTAATTGTCTTTGGATTTTCTTACTTAATATTTCAAAGTAATCGAACGTTTCAGTTTTATTCTTTAAATATTTAGTCCATGTATACCTAGAGTAATCATCTACTATAACCAAAGTATAGAAGTTACCTCCGTAACTTTGAATAACAGATGGACCAAATAAATCCATATGTAGTAATTCTAGACACTTAGTTGTAGAAACCATATTTTTAGCTTTATGACTAGCATGGACTTGTTTTCCTATGTTACAAGCATCACAAAAATGATGTTCGTATTTTAGTTTGGGTAGGTTTCTTACTAGTTCTTTGGATGATAGCGATTGAATAAGTCACATATCGACGTGACCCAATCTTCGATGCTAAGGTCGAAGTATCATCCATAGAGGTAAGACAAAGTTTGTCTTTTGGTTCATTACCGATTTTAATGACATATACTCCATGTTTTCTAATGCCTCTTTCTATAGTGATACCATTTTTCAATATTTTACTACCGGTTTCATTAAAAAGTACGTTGCACTTTTTATCACATATTTGTCCTATACTTAGTAGATTAAAATTTAGGTTTTCTACGTGACATACATCGTTAATGGTTAAGGATGAGAGATTGTACCTTTACCGATGATTTTGCTCTTGTTATTTCCAAACACTATATTTCCTCCATTGAAGGATTCGTACGTGGAAAACAAATCTTTATTACCGGTCATATGCCTCGTGCACCCACTATCCTTGATCCATTCGTCCGGATCTAAGTCAACCTTTAGGCACACCTAAGAAAACAATTAACTCAAAAGTTTGGTCCCCATTTGTTCATGGGTCCATTGGTGTTATACATTTCATTCATATGAGGCATATACGAAAAAGGTGAGAAAACATTCCAAGGTGTAAAGTTTTGAAATGGAAAACCGTTTTGTGCATTAGGATTCCATCTCATTTGATGGTGGTTACTTCTAGGATAAACATTATTTGGTCTTCTTATATTTGTGTTTGGTTTAGAAAACGATGGACCATTGTTTTTCATAAAACTTTGATTTTGTTTTAGTGGAGGTGGTTGTTTGACATTTCTAACAGTAACATGGGTTGGTTTTTTCTTGTTAACAATAACAAAGTTGGTTCTAGATGATGTGGTTGCGTTATTTCTACTGTTTGCTGGTACAGACCCACGGAACCCTAAATTTACACTAGACGGTTCCTTTTTCAAGGGATCCGTGGCTACAATAGCATGTTTTTCAATTGCTTTAACGAATTGTGTTTCTTTAATCTCGCTAGTTGACGCAATGTGTTCCTAAATACCTAAACCCTTTTGATTATTACCCGTTTTAACACTATCAAGTATCTTATCAAGAGTATTAGTACTTATTCTAGCAATCTTAGACTCAAGATGGTCAACTAACGTTTGAAGTTGAACACAAAGCTCACATTCACTATCTACTTCCTTTCCCTTTTCTAATCGTTTTAATTTATCTTTTAGCTCGAGAACTTCCTTTTCTAAACGTTCATTTTTGTTTTTCAAAATATTATTTTTGTTAATTACTTTTAGACTAATTTTGCAAAGCTTATCATACTCACGATGTAAGGATTCGTCATCTAATAATGAACTACTATAATATAGAGACTCGGAACATACCTCGTTTGAGTCTTTTGCCATGAGACAAATTTCTGCGTTCTCCTCCTTACTCATTCCCCACGAGCCACTTACGAACGCTTTTTGTTCGTCATGTTTGGGACACTCACTAATGAAGTGATTAGGATCCCCGCATTTAAAACATGTGCGTTCATCCTTTACTTTCTTGTCGTCTTTGCCTTTCCGGAACCCCTTCTTGTCATCATATGGTTTCTTGACATATCTTCCTTTTCTCCGAAAGAACTTCTTGAAGTCCCGTACCGCCATTGCATACTCTTCGTCGTCACTTTCCGAAGATGAGGTTTCTTCATCGCTTGAGACTTTCTTGGCTTTTAAGGCAAGAGATGTGTGCTTCTCTTTCTTTTCTTTTGAAGCTTCAAAGTCTTTAGCGAGGATGAGCTCATAGACTTTTAGGTTGCCTATGAGTTGATTGAGAGTGAGGATTGACAAGTCTCTGGATTCTTCGATGGCCGTCACCTTTGGTCTCCACTCTGATGGAAGCGCCCTTAGAAATCTCCTGACATGATTACGACTAGAAAAAGACTCATCAAGTACTTGTAATGAAGTAATAATAATATTAAAGTTAGCAAAATAATTAACTATAATATCCTCATCCGATATTGAAAATTGTTCATATTGTTGAACAAATAAATCAATTTTGTTGTTTTTAACTTGTTGATTTCTTTGGTGTGTTACAACTAAAGAATTCCAAATTTCTTTAAAGGTTTTAAGCATAGAAATTCTTTTAAATTCCTTTTTAGGTAAGGCATTATATAAAACCTTTTTTGCCTCACTATTTTTGGAAAGCCTTTTCTTTTGGTCGTCAGAGAGACGATCATGAGGGATGTTTACTTCGTTGCCGGTTTTATCATCTTTTGTAGTAGCTTGAAAATCACCTTCAACAATGATGTACCAAAGATCAATATCTTTTGATTTCACAAAAGTTTCAAATCTATTTTTCCAATAAATAAAACAATTAGTTTCAAGTAGTGGAGATCGTTGCATAGATTGCCCTTCTCTATAATTTTCAAAACTCATTGTGATCGAAAAGTTTTTAAGATACAATTTACTTTAAAACTTTTGTAAACCTTGCTCTTGATGCCAATTATGGAAAACTAGAAGGGATGGTTGAATAGTTTTACCGATTTTTAATTTAAGTTTCAAAGATACGATCTTATGTGAATTCGTATTGATGGATAAATAATATAAAGCAATAAGTAAAGTAAATAATGAAAGCAAGTAAAGTAAAGGATAGAAAGTAGCGACGCAAGTGATTATAGTGGTTCGGCTACAAGGACACCTTCCTTGCCCTACTTCACTCCCCGAGTTCCCCACTCGAGAGTTCAAGCACTATGTCAACAAGCTCCTTCAACACGGCGGAGAAGCCTCACAACGTCGCTTACACTTTTTCCGGTACAAAGATAAATAATGAGTTCTTCCACGAGGTAGAACCAAACCTATCACAACTATTACACAACAATTATGTGAAATATGAAATATAAGATCTTGCAACAGAAATATTGTGGATGGACAACACAATCAAGGACCCTTTGCTTGGATGACTTGTAGTATATCGTGATCTCGCCTTTGAGAAGGACCTATATGAGAATCACAACAAAAGATAGAAGAGACTACTAGAATGATCAAGTGATCAGAGGTTAGAAGAGTGAGATGATATATGAGAGAGTTGTAAAAAGAAGGGTGAGTAACAATGAAGAAATGGCTCACTATTTATATGCACAAAAGCAGCATCAGAGCCGGTTCCGCGGATCCTCACTGGGGATCGGCGATGCAATCCTAGGGATCCGCGATGCAGGTTGTACCAGTCCGGATTTTGGGTTGCAAACCGGGTTATGGGTTATGGGTATGAGCCATGGGTCATGGACTTTAGGTCATGGGTACCCAACAAGATATAATGTATCTAGACAATGGGTCATGGGTCTTGGGTCATAGGTTATGGACATTGGGTCATGGGTCATTGATAATACCCAACATGATTTCATGCATGATGTCATGCAATGGGTCATGGGTTATGGATTAGCTCCATGGGTATGGGTCATGGGTCTTGGATATTACCCATCCTATTACATAAACTATTACAATAAATGAATTATTACAATATTTTATATGAATGACCAAATGTATATACTTTACAAAAATAACATGTATTCTTATAATTTTACTTATGATAACTTTATATTTGTTATCAACAAAACATAACGAGATCGCTAAATATGAATAAACGTTTTTACGGTTTATTTGTATTAACACATTATTCGTTTTACTTAAAGACATGATCTGTTATTCAAATACCTTACTTGTTTTACTCAAGTACATGTTCATTTGCTTGAACACATTGCTCGATTACTTACTACATGTCCAGCTACTTTTTCTTGGATACAAGTATTTAAACTTTTATGTATTTCCTAAGTTACCCAACTTTTCATTAAGTCCCCACTATCATGAACCGTAAATTATGTAATAAGCGCGAATGTTGTGAATAGATCTATTGGGTTGAAACCCTCATCCTGGTAGTTTCTCTACTTAAATGGTATATCAAACGGACACATAATCATTTGAGGAACTTGAGTGTTCATGGAAAGGAACACTTGTAGGGGCACATACTAGAAACATTAAGGCTTCGTGGTCATGAGCTTAAGGAAATAGTAGTTCATTTTTTTTATATGACATTGTATTAGTTATAATGGTCATATACCAACTGAAATCTTGTGATCGACATCTTGGTAATTACATTTATTAAAACATTTGAACTAACCAACTTTATGTTGACCGTTTTAGTATGTATTTTATCATGTTCTTAGACGTGTTTCATGGTCAGCATCTGGAGCATCATTACTAGAGTCACATTTTCGTAGTAAGACAGTACTACTACTCCCCAACTGTCACTAGCGGTTAAGATGTACCATCTGACACCACACAGTGGAGACGCATGATGAGTACCACTACGTACGAGCTAAATGACTAATGAAAACTAAGTTACATTACCAATTTAGGTTGACATGACCATTTTAGGTTTCTTTGTTACAATATTTTGAAGATTAATTGTACCACTTTTAAAATGTTTGGTTATTGAAACATGTTCTTGTAAAACCTTATCGATGAGACGAAATGTGTATTTTCAAACGACTCATGTAGGTCGTTCGATGTAATTGTGACTTTGTTTTCAAGAGGTCACGCCCCGTTACCTATCCGCTGCGACCCATTTTGGGGGTGTGACACCATCACTTGATCATAAAATTCCGGCTTAAATCCCAGGCCATGTAGAGCCTGAAAAGACCTCTCAGGATGGCCTGACTGAGTAAGACAGCACTACTACTCCCCAACTGTCACTAGCGGTTAAGATGTACCATCTGACACCACACAGTGAGGATGCAAGACAAGTACCACTACGTACGAGCTAAATGACTAATGACAACTATGTTACATTACCATTTTAGGTTGACATGACCATTTTAGGTTTCTTTGTTAAAATATTTAACGTAATTCCAGAAAAAGAAAAGATTATGAAGGAAGAATGAAAAAAATAATAAGAGTTGATTACATAAATCGTACTTGTGGCTTACATAACTTTTTATTTATTCAAAATATTATTCATTTATTCAAAAGTATGTTTTCCACATAAAGTCAAAAATTTCAAATGATCTGTCAAGTATAATCTGTTGTGTTCTGCGAACGCAATACAATCTGTTTTTACAAGAACATGTAAATTTAGATTGTATTCATTCAATCATTGATAAAAAACTTGTAGGAACATGATATAGACAAGCATAATCATGTAGTTCACTGGATATGCTAAGTATGTTTGATATAGCATGTTAACAATTATAACAAGCAATATGATTTGGTATCATGCATATATCATGTTCATCAAGCTATGTGACTAGATGTTTTACTTACATTTATGTATTGATACAACATAATGCATCATACTGAATGATAGATTTGGCTCCAAATGACTTTGGGTCACATTCTTTAATTCGGGTTTTTGATATACTGAAACCCTCATTTGATAATTCTACAAGTTATAAAGAGATGAAAAAAATAATCCAAACCGCCTAAATGTGTCATTGTATATTGGATTGATGGCTAAGTTTGTTAACAGCCCTACGTATGTCGACCAAGCAATCATCTCTTCAATCTCGTTTGTAACAACTTGTCACACTTCTGTAAGATTGTTACCATCTTTGATTCTGAATTTACTTCATTGCATATTTCAAAGCATAAGTTTGCTATTTCCTCCAATGACTTTGTCTTTTCTTTATCATAGTTGAATATCCTCTGCAATACACCTGAGCTAGAGATATGTTGCCCAGTTAAGATCTCTGCTAATACCACTTTAAATCCGGATAGATTGGTCTGTGGATGCAAGGGCGCTGAAAGAAGGATGCTTAATTAGATGTATTCTTCTTTAATCATTTTTTTATATCATTTTTAATAAAAACAAATTATCTAGCTGAATACTATAATTATTTGATTGATATATAGTTTTAGGACGACATATGTCGTCGCTAGGTTTTTGGCGACTAGATTGGTTTTAAGTGGGAATAACCGAAAAAGAAAATCGAAAAATAAATTATTTAAGAAGCAATTGCGTATATACACATTAAAACTTGCATATTTGCATATTTACTCAAAACATGCTTAACTTGCATTGCACATCATGCATTGAAAACTTCTATTTTGGGAAAATATGCAAATATTTGAGTTTTAGTAGATATATAAGCAATTCTCTCATTATTGTAATATCAAAATATTTATTATTTAATTAAAATATAGTTTTAGTGACCACACGCGTCGTCGCTAAAACTGTAGCTCCCAAGGTCAACCATATACCAAAATCTTTTGTTGAAAATCAGAGTCAAGTTTGAAATTTTGTAACTGTTAGCAACGAAATGGGTCGTCGCTAACAATGACCCCACGGCAAAACCGGTATTTGTTGTAATGAATGAAGGGGAAAGAAGGTGTGAGAGAGAGGTTAAGTAACTTACAGAACCCAGGATAATAATAGAAAGGATCTTCATGATCGTGACCGTCATCCTGACTGGGATAGAAACCGTGTACCAGTTTAATAACGTCGTAATCTGAAAGCTTTGCTGTAAATTCCTGCAAATTATTTGATAAATACATTTAAAGTAGCAAGAGGCGTTAGAAATGTAATTGAGAAATTGAGAGAAGTCAACTTGAACTGGAGAAGAAGAGTTCATGTTTTACCTCATCCAGCAATATCTTATGTCTCTCAAGCAAAGACTCGTCGACTTGATATGTCGGCCGGCCAAACGGTTTTGCTTTACCCAATTCCTTGTCTAGTTGCGTGTTATGCAAGAAAACAATCCCTCGGGCAATTCCTAATGCCATTTTTACCTTGGTAGCCAAAGGAAGTCGTGCTACACCTCCTACAAACAAATCGAATTAAATTATATCGTGAAAGTAGTACATTTTATCCAGTAAGTAAATGTTCGATTCATATCTGGAGCTATTTATGCTGCATACCACTAGACAGAAGTTCCTCAAAATTTCCATTGGGTACGAATTCATGCACTAGGAATAGCTGTTCACCATTTAAGCAGTATCCAATAAGCTTAACAAGGTTTGGATGATGAAATTCTTTCAACATTTCCAGATCAAACTGCATATATTAAGGAGTTTGTCAAGTTTCAGTTAAAATGTGAAAGACCTATATGCACCAGTGACATATGAGTTACACACATAAAAGGAAGTTTGGACACTTTACTCGGGTTTTTCAGGACTTACATAGCTATAGCGATGAAGCTTATTAACTGCAACGGGTAATCCAATGCTATGCTTATTGGGGAAGTATGTCTTTTTATCGACCCAGCCTTTGTAAACCTTTCCATAACTGCCCTCACCTAAGAACCTGTCATTTCCAAAGTCCGTCGTAGCATATTGCAGTTCTCCATATGTGAATATTTTTACATCTCTAGTTACTAACTCCTCATCTTGATTCCTGTTCTTAGTGTGCCTCTTTGGTTCAATGGTACTAATCTGGTCTAAGAAAATGAAAAAAAAAAAAAAAGTATAAAATCACGTAGACTTGGAAAAATAATCATATCACTTTTTTATGTGAAATCCAATAATAAATAATTATGAACTTGATAATAACAACGTAAAGGTTGCACACATTAAATCACAAGTACATGATAATCCATTACATACCAGAGTTTTGTAATTTGGTTGTAGAAAAAAGATACTCATGAATCTTCCAAGGGAAACCCATTATACTTGGTGACTCTGGAGAGAGGTCAAATTTCTTCTGTAGTTCCAGTAAAGCCTGAAGTGAGGCCACAACCTCAGTCATGGTAGGTCGTTTTTTTGGATCACTATTTAGACAGCAATATGCAGTTTGAGCAAAACATCTTACACATTTAGAAGCAAGTGTTCCTGCAATACTAGAATCAACCAATTGATCTAATTTTCGTTCTTTCACACATTTTTGAGCCCACCTTACCAGACTACATTGATCCTCACCATGTCGTAAGTCAACCGGCAGCCTCCCGGATAGCAATTCAAACAACACGACCCCAAATGCAAAAATATCTGTTTTTCTTGTCAGTTTTCTGGTATAGAAATACTCTGGATCAAGATACCCGAATGTACCCTTAACACTAGCATCAATGTATGACACTGATTGATTGGTTGGTCCTATTTTGGACAACCCAAAATCTGAAATCATAGCTTCCCAATTCTCATTCAAAAGAATGTTAGAACTCTTCACATCACGATGTATGACTCCGTGTTGGGTTCCTACACCTGTGTGAAGGTAGTCCAATCCACGTGCAGCACCTATGGCTATCTTCAATCGTTGCACCCAACTTAATGGAGTGTCGGCTTTGTGTAGATGATCATACAGGGTCCCATGGGGCATATAATCATAAACAAGGATCATCTCCTTGTTATCCTCACAAAAACCAATCAAAGACACCAGGTGACAATGGCGCAACGTGGAAAGCATCTCGATCTCGGCTTTGAATTCAGTTGCCCCTTGATTGGACAAAGAATCCAACCGTTTGACAGCCACGACATGACTAGTTTCTTTAATACAAATACAACACTTGTATACCTTTCCAAACCCTCCTTCTCCAATGACCAGTTCATCATCAAATTCTTTGGTTGCAGATTGAATCTCTGCAAGAGAAAAACTGAAACAAGGTTGTGCTGACGTTGATGACGACATGTTGTCACCTTCGTCAGTTAAAGAGTACGTATTCCTAGTTAGTTATTCAGGTATATACTGATTTATTTAAGAAGAAATGTAATATGAACAGATAAAAAATTCTTGTCATCATAGATAAGTACGGTACAAGCAAGCACGAAGACACGTTCAAGGAGGTTATATTAAAACCTATAACTCAACTTCGTGCAAAGAAAGACTCACCAAATGAAGGAAAGGCCAAAAGAACAAATAAACATCAATTAATAAAAAGATAAAAAGTCAATGGAGTTATAGTCGATGGAATCTTTGCTGATGAACAGCTTAGCTGTGCCTAATCTGTAATTAAATAAAACTCAATAATGACCCTTTCTTTATTGGAAGACTGATTCTGCTTCTTCACCAACAGTGCGCTGTATGTGTTGCAAGTAGGCATGACAGGCCCGGTTCGCTTTTGTATACAACGAGTATTATGATCAATTAAATCGCTTTTGTATAAACGTCATTCTTCAACTCTCCTATGTCACAACAAGAACATTGAGAACAGGCGAAAGGCGCGCGGGGTGGGGGGTGTACGTGTTGTGGGTTTTTTTTTGACTTTGACTGAGGCATTTAGCGAGTACACCATCGTCACTAACAATAATTGTATAACAAAATATATGTTTAAAACGATATTACACAGTTATCTGATACCTTGCTACACCTTTCATCATTGAATATCAATAATACAGTTTACAGCTTAACCAAAATCTTAATAATTCACCAGGTTGTATTCATACAAACTAAATACACGCAACAATATGAAATTCTTATTCGGTAACTAGCGGGGCCGGCTTTAGGGGAGTGCAAGAGGTGCGATTGCACAGGGCTACCGCTTGATGAGGGCCACCAAATTTCATGCATTTCTATTATATATATGAATACAATATGAGACTCGAGCTTAATTAATTCATGCACTACTTATACATATGTATATTATGTGTGTGTTTGAGGCAGGGACGGATCCACATAGTAAATGTGGGGGGCAGCCGCCCCCCATGGCTAGCCGAAAAACTTGATATTTTAGTGTAATTTTTATTTAATTTTGACCATTTTTCGAAAGTGACCCCCACTAAAATTTCAAATTGCCCCCCACTCACATACTAAAATCCAACATTTAACTCTTTAAAGTCTTATAAATCCTTCATGTCTAGGTAAAAATACTCGATTTACCATTATGTTTCTAGTTTTTTCTTTCGCATTTTGTTGCTATCGTAAAAAAAAAAAATTGCCCCCCACATTCTATTTTTCTGGGTCCGTCACTGGTTTGAGGGCCTCTTTGTGGTAATGGCACGGGGCCACTGAAATCCACGAGACGGTGGCTGCAATTTCGCAAACCCATAGAGTTTATTTATGTAACTTGGAAGGGTAAAATGGGCAAACTGCTCACATAAAAATAAGATGTCGACATTAATGTTCGCTACTAAAAAGAGTATTTTTAAATAGGTATGATGCTTTTTAAAGGTATTATCCTTAAAGAGTATATACCTAATACAACACCAGGTGTTGTTGAAGAAGCAAATTTAAATTTTCTAATAAAGAAAGCATGATTATTGAGTTAATTTAAATATGGATAAAGCACAGCTAAGATGTATATTCCCTTTAATTCTGTTGACTTTAAATCCCTTGACTATTCCCATGGTGAGTCTATTCTTTGCAACTAACATGCTTGACATTTAGTTTTCTATAGAACCTCCTTGTGTCATACTATTACTTTGTTGTCATCTAAGTTGACAACGAATTACATGTATCTTATCTGAGAATTATGTACTCTTCAACTGGAATGAGTAACAAATTGTCTTCATCAACTTCTACAAAGCCATGTTTCCGCTTTTCTCTTGCAGTGATTCAATCCGCGACCAGAGACTTTGATAAAAACCTGGTCATTGGAGAAGGAGGCTTTGGAAAGGTTTACAAAGGTTGTATCTGTGTTGAAGAAGCTAGTCATGTTGTGGCCATCAAACGACGGGATCCTATGTCCAGTCAGTCGGAACCTGAATTTAGGGCTGAAATCGAAATGCTTTCTAAGTTGCGCCACTGTCACTTGGTGTCTTTGATTGGTTTTTGTGACGATAACAAAGAGATTATCCTTGTTTATGAGTATATGCCTCATGGAACCCTACACGATCATCTACATACAGCCAATACTCCTCTAAGTTGGATGCAACGACTGAAGATAGCCATTGGAGCAGCGCGTGGATTAGACTATCTTCACACTGGTGTAGGAACCCATTATGGAGTCATACATCGTGATGTGAAGAGCTCTAACATTCTTTTGGATGAGAACTGGGCAGCTATGGTAGCCGATTTTGGGCTGTCCAAAATCGGGCCAACTAATCAATCAGTGTCATATATTGATGCCAGTATTAAAGGCACATTCGGGTATCTGGATCCTGAGTATTTCTATACCAGACAGCTCACAAGGAAAACAGATGTGTTCGCTTTTGGAGTTGTATTGTTTGAGTTGCTATCAGGGAGACTTCCAGTGAGCATACGCTATGGTGAGGAGCACTGTAGTTTGGTAAGGTGGGCTCAAAAATGTGTGAAAGAACGAAAACTAGATCAAATGGTTGATTCTAGTATAACAGGAACAATTGCTCCCAAATGTTTAAGACGGTTTGCTCGAACTGCATATCATTGTTTGCATAATGTTCCAAAAGAACGACCTACCATGACTGAGGTTGTAGCCTCACTTCAGGGTTTACTGGAACTACAGAAGAAATATGACCTTTCTCCCGAGTCACCAAGCAGGATCGGTTTCCCTTGGAAGATTCAAAAGAATCTTGTTTCTGCAACTAAATTACAAAACTTTGGTATGCAAAAACTTCTCATCGTTATTGTATATGCATTGTTATGTGTTCATACAGATATAGCAATAAGCAATATAGACTCTACCCATCTAACTCGTGCAACTTTTTGGTTGATTTTTCAAAATTTCAGACAATATTAGCACAAGTTCACAACAGAGACTTGAAAGCATCATGATACAGCATGAGGAATTAAAAATGTTCACATACTGTGAACTGAAATGTGCTACCAGGGACTTTGGAAATGATAGATTCTTGGGTGAGGGGAGTTATGGAAAGGTTTACAAAGGCTGGGTCGATAAAAAGACATATTTCCCCCATAGGCATAGTGCTGGATTGCCCGTTGCAGTTAAGCAAATTCGTCACAACAATTTTGTAAGTCTTGAAAAAACCTAGTGAATGATACGATCTACAAGATACCTTGAAATTGACAAATTTATTTTAATGCAGTGTGATCTGGAAATGTTGAAGGAATTTAGTCATCCCTGTTGGATCGTAAACTTGATTTAGTCCGAGCCCATATAGTGGAAGCTTCTAGAAAGTCGTAGAATGGTATGGAAGCTTCTAGAACGATAAAGAATAATCCTAGAAAATATCTGTCACACCCCCAAAATATCGCAGCGGAACGATTGTGTCATTGGGGTATAACGTCATAGCACAAAGTATGGATACAGAAAACGACCTCTATAATGAGACGTTTTGAAAAGTTTACCATTCGATAAATAAGTTAAAGTTTACACCACAAGAAATCACAAGGTTTGATAATACATAGAAAGTTTACAAAACATGTCGAATGGTAATTGTTAAAAACACAAGACTCAAAGCATGCCATGCGACCCAAAAGCTCCATGAAGTGCTATCATCTTAAGACCGAGATAAACATGCTAAAAGTGTCAACACAATGGTTGGTGAGTTCATAAGTTTGTAATTGTATGATCTAGAATACTTTGAGAAATGATCACACAAAGAAAGGCATTGTAAATCCACTCGCCCAAGTTCGCCCATACAAAACTTGCAACCCGTGTGTTCACAACCCACCGCCTAAAAATAGAATGACAATCATGAATATACGCATTAAAGTATTTAAAAGTATAAATGTCACCACAAGGGTCTTCCAACAACTCGTGTTGGGATGTTCCTCCAACGCTCACGTTGGGATGTATCCATAAAATGGCCTTCCAACATATGAATCTTTGGGATGTTCCTCCAACGACTCACGTGGATCATGTATCCAAATTAATGGCCTTCCAACATATAAATATTGGGATGTTTGTTTAAGTCTAGTCGCAACACGCACCAAGTCTAAAGTATAAGTAATATTGTTTAGCAATAGAGTTTAAATGTTTTGATAAATAAGCATGTATCTCGCCCAAATAGTTTATAAGAATTTAAACGAGTAAAAGTGGGGTATGAACTCACCGTGTGATTAATATGCTAACAAAATGATGTGCACGAAAATGAGGCTCGAAACTATCCGCAACCTAAAATGAATGTTATGACTTGAGTTATGATATGTAATGAGTTATGGTGTTATGATATGCATGCATTTCGTATGTTATTTATACCATTTGCGGGTTTTGAAAATATCACTCGTCGACGAAAAATACTCTTTTGACGTCTTGACCTTTCAAAAAATGACTTTACATGTTTTTACGTCAAAATGTCATCCTACAATGGTTTTATAATGATTTTTGGTGAAATTACCATTTTTCGTCGCAAAACAATGTCGTCGGAAAAGTCATGAAATCAACAAAAACGGCTCCGGAAAAGTGGTCGTAAAATGGTGTACGTCGATCGTTAGAGAACGAACTCGACGGTTTTGGAAAGTTTGTATCGATATCTAAAAGTTTCAGTTCAGGAGTTTTCGTCCAAAAGGTCTCGATCATAAAGATATCCAAGGCTAAAGATGGTGGTTTTTGCTAATTGTGTGCAGAAAATGAGTTTCGGCCAATGTTTGAACTTCCGTAAATAATTTATTATGACTCCGCTCGACAAACGGCTTTTTGTTTTGAAAAATATGGCCGATGAACTTGATTTTACTAGAAGACACTTTGTTATAAAAAGTTTTGCATCATAGTTAAAAACCGCCGCAAACATGGACGATATAGCTAATGAAAACTTGAATCGTAAAAATAATATAATTTTGAAATTAATATTTATGGCAACTTTATGAAAACGCCATATATTTGTCGCTTTAAACTGTTTTCACGTAAAATATGTCCTTAGCTTCGTATCGAAGTAAACTAATATATTTTTGACTAGTCGAAATAATTTGTGAAGCTTAAGGCTCGTTTTTGACCCGAAAACACTAAAAACAGCAAGCTGATTTTTCTGAAATTAATACGTTTCGTCGTCAAACTTTAAAAATTCACCACGGCTTCGTTATAACTCCGTTTTTATCCGTTCAAAAGGCCACGGATTCGTTTTAAAGTATATTTTCTAATTATCAAAGCCAAAATGTCGTACCATCAGTGGGTTTTTCCAGAATTTCGTTTTAAGGACAGAACGTAAAATATAGTTTACGAAAATAGTTTTTCTCGGACAAAACCTATTCTAATCCCTTCAAATCAACTCCAAAACTAATCTAATCCTACCATACACCTTCTTAGGGTGTCATGGGTTCCTAATCACCATCAAGACCAAAGAATAACTTGGGAATAATTATAGGATGACTAATATGTATTTATAACTCTAAAATCAAGAAATAAATGGTATAAACTACATAACATGCATATAAGCTCCAAAATGATAAGAAACTTATGAAAATGAAGAGGAAACATAAAATGATAAAACATGCTTACAAGTGATATGATGAGGTGATTAAAACCAAGGATTAAGCCTAAACACCCTAGGTTTTATTTCAAAACCTAAACAAGAGTGTTATCTAGATAGTATAAACACTTGAGCTTGAAAAATTTTTGTGATCTCTTTGTATCTCCTTGATGGCCGGATTTTGGAAATGAAAACAAGAGAGGAAGAAAGTTTTTCTAACTTGTTGAATGTATTGAATGAAATGAATGAGTTGAATTTTACATGGAGTGTAAATGGATACAATCAAGAAAGAAAAGTCACCAACAATATTAATCACAACCCATAGGGGCCGGATTTTTGGGGTTCATGTTTCCCCATAATATTTTTTTTTTTTTTTTTTAAATTGTGTATATACATTTACTTGTACAAGTTGTAAGAAAGTGCAATTAATATTGAAAATATGTACAAGTAAAGGAAAAATGGAAATTTTTAGGTAAAAGTAATTGTTAATAGATCAAAATAGAATGTAATGAGATAATAAAAATTGTAAAAATACATTCCTTGTAAAATTTGAGTGATATAATAATTATCGTATAGTTTTTAAGAAAAACGTCGTAATAATATAAATTTAACGATTTATATACAAAATAAGTTTAAAACATTGGGTAAACTCAAAATATCATTTTTATAAACTTAATATAAGTATAAAAGTATATCGGGATCATTTTTGAAAGTAACGGATTAAATGTTCAAATTAATAACTTACGCGATAGCGTTTATTTAATATGAAAATACGTTTAATGTAAAATGAAAAATCATGAATGAACCGTTATGAGATGATGAATATGGAGTATGAGGAATGACCGGAAATTGAGAATTGTGACAATATCCATAGATATGTCTAGAATATTGTTGCTAAATGTTATAGAAATATCTAGAACTAGGATAAGGATGATGATGTATTAGGAATAATCAAGATGATGTAGGAAGTATCTAGATCGTAGTAGAATATCCATGGAAATATCTCATCTCTAGAACATTCCATGGAGTAGTATAAATAGGTGTTGTGGTGATGCATTTGTAATGAATCAAATCAAGCAAAGCTTAAGCAATCAATAATATTTCATACCTTTCACAAGTATTCCTCTCTTCCTAAATTTCACTTACAACCTCTTCATCAAATATAAGCCTAAAAGGCCTTCGAGTTTCTAACAAATTGGTATCAGAGCCAGAAGATCACGATGTCAAGCATGATGAACTTGTTCCAATATCCTCGTCTTACCAAAGACAACTATGGTAGTTGGTGCATTCGAATGAAGGCGTTACTCGGTTCACATGATGTATGGGAGATTGTAGAGAAAGGTGTTGAGAAAGTAGATGACTTAAAGTTCCATGAATGCCGCCCAAAGGGTGGAGTTGCAAAAGGCAAGAAAGAAGGATCAAAGTGTTTTACACTCATCTATCAATGTCTTGATGATGCTATGTTTGAGAAAGTTGCAAACGCAACTACTTCCAAGGAAGCGTGGAGATCCTTCAAAATGCTTTCAAAGGAATCGACAAGGTGAAAAGGTACGTCTTCAAACTCTTAGAGGAGAGTTCGAAAACTCCAAATGGAGGAATCCAAACCATTTCGATTATTTCACTCGTGTCTTGACCATTTCAAATGAAATGAAGAGAAATGGTGAAAGCTTGAGTGACACAAGGGTGATAGAAAAGATTCTTCGCTCTTTGCCCCAAGCTTTGATTACATTGTCGTGGCCATAGAGGAGTCAAAAGACATAGACTCAATGACCATTGATCAACTCATGGGATCTTTACAAGCCCATGAAGAGAAGTTGAAGAAAAGAAGGGGGAAAGAACCCTTGGAGCAAGCTTTATACTCAAAGGTCTCTTTCAAAGAAAGAGAAAAGAACTTTCTACATGGAAAGGAGCAAGGACGAGGACGCGGTACTTTTCGAGGTCGTGGTGGTTTCAAGGCCGAGGACGAGGAAGAGGAAGAGAAGATGTCAACAAAGAAGATGAAAACCAATGGTCTTCATATCGAAGAGGTCGTGGAGAAGCTTTCAATCTCAAAGAGGAGGTAAGCCACAAACACAATGTTACAACTGTCAGAATATGGTCATTATGCCAATGAGTGTACTAGCTCAAGACAAGTGGAAGAAAAAGCTAATCTTGTGGAGGTAGAAGACGGAGATGAGCTTACCTTGCTAATGGCAAGACATGACGAACAAGAAGAGAGGATAGAGCCATGGCATATAGATTCCGCGCAAGTAACCATATGACGGTGAAGAAGACTTGTTCGTGGAGATGGAAGAAAGAAGGTAACGCCACCTTTGGAGACGAATCAAAGGCACCGTGAAAGGAAAAGGTAAGATACTTATCCGAGCTAAAGATGGCGTCACCAATATATTTCGGACGATACAATGTGCCCAATCTTAAAAGTAATATTTTAAGCGTGGGACAACTTTTAGAGAAAAATTACGATATTCATTTCAAGGATCGTAGTGCTACAATAAGGAACTCAAGGAAAGCTCATAGCAAAGTGCCTATGACCAAAACCGAATGTTCCTTCTAAGCATTCAACATGATGAAGCTAAGTGCTTAAAGAGTTGTTTGAAGGATCATTCGTGGCTTTGGCACATGAGATACGGGCACTTAAACTTTGGTGACTTAAAGTTATTATCCTCAAAGGGAATGGTGAAAGGGTTAGATCAAATTGATCATCCCAATCAACTGTGTGAAGGATGCCTTCTTGGGAAGCATGCTAGGAGTTCGTTCCCGAAAGAAGCGACATCAAGAGCTAAGGAGCCATTACATCTAATTCACATGGATTTGTGTGGTCCCATTACTCCACCCTCTTATAGTAAGAATCTCTACTTTATGCTCTTTATTGATGATTTTTCAAGAAAAACTTGGGTATATTTTCTAAAAGAAAAATCCCAAGCTTTTGAAACTTTTAAAACATTTAAAACTATGGTTGAAAAAGAGAAAGGTTTAAAAATTAAATCAATGAGATCCGATAGAGGTGGAGAATTTTTATCAAAAGAATTTAACAAATTTTGTGAGGATAATGGGATCCGGAGATTTCTAACGGCTCCTTACTCCCACAACAAAATGGAGTGGTGGAGAAAGAATAGAACCATTCTCAATATGGTCCAAGCATGTTGAAAAGTAAGAAGATGCCAAAGGAGTTTTGGGCCGAGGCGGTTGATTGTGCAAGATATCTATTGAACCGTGTCCGTCAAAGAGTTTAGATAACAAGACTCCACAAGAAGCATGGAATGGGATGAAGCCCACCGCCTCTCACCTAAGGGTATTCGAAGCATAGCATATGTCCACGCTCCCGTACCAAAGGCGATTGAAGCTTGATGATAGAAGTGAGAAGCATGTGTTTGTTGGGTACGACAAGCATTCGAAAGGTTATAAGCTCTATAATCCAATCACAAGGAAGGTGGTAGTAAGTAGAGACGGATTTCGATGAAGAAGAGACATGGGATTGGAGCATCAAGGAAAATGAAAGGTATGATTTTCTTCCTATGGTGATGAAGAAGAGACGGTGAATCAAGTGAAGAAGTCCAACAACCTCAAAGTCCAACTCAACCCAAGAATCACCTTCAAGTTCAAGTGAAGGAGAACCAAGACAAGAAGTTTGCGGGGGATTTCACGAGGTAATCGACGAAATACCCTTACTTGTTTATACGTTGATTGTGAACCTTTAGTTTTGAGGAGGCTATGAAAAGCAAGAAATGGAGACAAGCCATGGACGAGGAGATAAAGTCAATAGTGAAGAATGATACGTGGAGTTGACGACCTTCCGAAAGGCCAAAAGGCTATTGGAGTCAAGTGGGTATACAAGACCAAGAAAACGCCAAAGGCGAAGTGGAAAAGTACAAGGCAAGACTTGTGGCAAAAGGTTACAAGCGTAAGTATGGTATCGACTACGAAGAGGTATTTGCTCCTGTTGCTCGCTTAGAAACTATTAGAATGATTATTGCTATTCTTGCTCAATATAGGTGGAAAATCCACCAAATGGATGTGAAGTCTGATTTAAATGGACTTCTCGTAGAAGAAGTTTATGTGGAGCAACCAGAGGGATATGTTGCCAAAGGGCAAGAAGGTAAAGTGCTAAGGTTGAAGAAGGCCTTATATGGTCAGCAGACCACGTGCTTGGAATACTAGAATTGACAAGTATTTCCAAGAACATGGTTTTACTAAATGCCTAAGTGAATATGCACTTTACGTGAAATTTGCAAATCAAGTATACCGCTCGTGCGCTTGTACGTGGATGATTTGATCTTTACAGAAACTCTCGAGTATGATTGATGAGCTCAAGAATTCAATGACGAAAGAGTTCGAGATGACGTACATAGGACTTATGTCTTATTATCTTGGTATTGAGGTGAAGCAGACGGATGATGGAATTTTCATAAGTCAAGAAGGATATGCCAAGGATATATTAAAGAAGTTTGGCATGGATAAGTGCAATCCATTGGCACCCCATAGAACATAAGGCAAAGCCTTCTAAGCATGACGGAAGAGAAGCGGTAGACTCAACTCAATTCAAGAGTCTCGTTGAAGTCTGCGCTATTTGACATGTACAAGACCGACATACTCTTTGCGGTTGGTTTAATTAGTCGTTTCATGGAAGAGCCTACGACAAAGCATTTGGAGATTGCAAAGAGGATCCTCCGTTATATCAAAGGTACCGTAGACTACGGCATGTTTTATTCAACAAGTGAAGACTTCAAGTCGGTTGGATATAGCGATGATGTTGGCCGAAACAAAGACGATGGAAGAAGTACAACAGATTCGTATTCTTCCGGGTAACAATGCTTTTACATGGTCTTCAAAGAAGCAACCTATTGTTACTTTGTCTAGTTGTGAAGCGGAGTACGTAGTGCAACATCATGTGTATGTCACGCATTTGGCTTAGAAGTATGCTAAAGGAGCTACACATGGAACAAGAAGATGCAATCGAGATCTATGGATAACAAGTCGGCCATTGACTTAGCTAAAAATCCAAGATACCATGATCAAGTAAGCATATCAACACTCGTTATCACTTTATTCGAGAGTGCATTGCAAGGAAAGATGTCCAAGTGATACATACGAGGTCCGAAAACCAAGTTGCGATATCCTCACCAAGCCGATCAACGAGAAAGATTTTTCAAGACAACGAATGATGCTTGAGTCGGTAAATCAAGTTTAAAGGGGTGTTGGATCGTAAACTTGATTTAGTCCGAGCCCATATAGTGGAAGCTTCTAGAAAGTCGTAGAATGGTATGGAAGCTTCTAGAACGATAAAGAATAATCCTAGAAAATATCCATAGATATGTCTAGAATATTGTTGCTAAATGTTATAGAAATATCTAGAACTAGGATAAGGATGATGATGTATTAGGAATAATCAAGATGATGTAGGAAGTATCTAGATCGTAGTAGAATATCCATGGAAATATCTCATCTCTAGAACATTCCATGGAGTAGTATAAATAGGTGTTGTGGTGATGCATTTGTAATGAATCAAATCAAGCAAAGCTTAAGCAATCAATAATATTTCATACCTTTCACAAGTATTCCTCTCTTCCTAAATTTCACTTACAACCTCTTCATCAAATATAAGCCTAAAAGGCCTTCGAGTTTCTAACAATCCCAACCTTGTTAAGCTCATAGGATACTGCTTGGAAGATGAAAAACTTGTCCTTGTGTATGAACTTGCACTTAATAGAAATTTCAAGGATTGTCTGAGCAGTGGTAAGCCGTATAAATAATTCCAGTCATGAATTTAGCATTTTTTTACTTAAAATAATGTGATGTTTTGACTAATTTTCATCGGTTGCAGGAGGTGTAGCACGACTTCCGTTGGCTACCAAGGTGAAAATGGCAATAGGAATTGCTCAGGGGATTGCTTTCTTGCAACAGAAACAATTAGACAAAGTATTGGATGAAGTAGATCAGCGTTTCTGGCCAGGACCAGTCAACCAGCCCTGGCTTGAGAGGCATAAAATATTGCTTGATAAGGTGAAACATAAACTTTCTGTTATCAATATTAACAATTAGTGACTATGCTATAGTTCGATTTGTTGTGTCGAATTTAATGTGAGACCCATAACCTGTCATGATTAAATTATGGTAGTCTAGTGTTGTTTGTGTTTTAGCTTGTAGATTAAAGTTGATAACTGAGTACATTTCTAACTCCTGCTAGATTAATGTATGCATGGAATATTACTTTGCAGGATTTTACGACAAAGCTTTCAGGCTATGACATTACTATGTTGGTAGACGGTCACTATCCTAGTTACGATAACCGTCCTGATATTGGTGACTATTATCCTGGGTTCTGTAAGTTCTATCTCACGTACTTGTACACCTCCGGTGTTGCCATAAATGCATACAACTAATTAAGCATCACTCTTTCAGATCCTTTTGAGCAACAGAGCAATCTCTCTGGGTTTGAAGTCATCTTCGCAGAGGTCTTAACAGGAGAACAAATCTCTAATCCAAATGAATTATGGACGATTGAACGTTTTTTCATTGAAAGTGGAAAAGAGTCGTTAGATGTTATTGCAAAGTTATGTTACGAAAAATGCAATGAAGCGAATTCAGAATCATACATGCTAACGATTTTAAAGGAGTATGATGAGTTGATACAAAAGAGACTCAAGAGTTGGTTACTTGATCCACCTAAGGGGCCAAACAACCCTTTGGGTAGGTGGTTCCCAAGAGCCAACATAGAAACTGAATATATTCCTTAGCAATGTATACAGAGTTTTAGGATCTATCTTAAATCTATATTAGAAATTAAGCACCTTTGTAAATTTAAAATATGTATCATAGCGCCCAAAGCATTTTTTCTTTAAGATCAAATTTATGCGATATGTATGTTTGATGATTGGTTTTACTTGTAAAACTCGATTGTAAGAACTTAAGTTTTATATCCCATCTCACCCGTTTACTAGTTAATCCGTTGATTTTATAACCTCTACTTTCGGTGATTTTTTCACCTCTTCTACGACAATAAACCACCTTACCTTTTTTACTTACGGATTCACCAGTTATGCACGTATAGATGTGTAGAACTGTAGACAAACTTACCCATGGATCTAATAGAATGACACATTAAGCAACTTGAGTCATTCCTAATAAATATAAAGTAAACAACTTGAGTTTATTTTGTAACTCTTTATATAACTCTTCATATATCTTGTTACCTTCTGATTCAACCAAATTCTTAAGCTTATCTAAATCACCATACGCAGCTGTTGTATACACGTCATTTTTCATACTCTCCTGGTCATCTCTCACCCGGAGGCATCAAAGAGCTTGTTTCTCAATGGTTCCTCATACTGTGTGAGAAGCTCCCAAACCAAATGGTTATGGGTTCAAGTCCTATGGTGTATATTGTGTGAGACAAATAGTTGCCGTTCTAAAAAAAATCTCACCCGGAGACATCGGTTTCGGCGGTGGTTCTGGTGTGATCTAGAGTTTCTTTAATCTCAGATGACATGATTTGATCGAGAAAATGATTAATGAGATGAATTAGGGTTTTTTATTTATTTATATATAAATAGGTGTTGACTCGGTGTTTTTTTATAAGAGCACTAGGTATAATAACCTAGATTAAACCTTAACATCGTGTCACGTCAGCGCCACATCAGCTTTAACATTTCACCTTAACTAAACAAAAAAAAACACCCTTTATTATAACACTAGCAGGATACCCGCGCGTTGCAGCGGCGGGCGCCATACAATTAAAATATTCAGCGAATTTTTTTAGTTCTATATTTTACAATAAAATAGATATACGGACGACGACAATTTTAGTTTTGAATACTGTTATGCAATAACAAAAATTTTCATATAAAAATTGTAGATTATTCACGTGATGTGGTGACAATAATGAGTTGGTAGTAGGTATATTGTAAAGGTATGTGATAAAAGTAGTTGACAATAGCTTGTAGTCATAAGTTATCATTAAATAATAACACCATATCGAGTTTTAAAAATCACTTACACTATATTAATATAATTTAGTTCTCAAAAGTAATGTTTTTGATAAATTTGTCCCACATAAATGGATGATACAAGTAAAAGATTACTTAAAAAGATAAAGTAAAAATAAATATTTAATAAATCATGTGGGTTACTTTAAAGAGTATAATTATTAATATCTATACTATATAAAATGCAAAAATGGTCAAAGGGTAAAGATAAAAACTTGAAAATTGAATATTGAAAGTCAACAATTTTGAAACATTTTAAATGTCAAAAGGTAAAGATAGTTAGTAATTGATATCTTTTCGCATCATGGCATTTACATCTTCTCTGGAACTTATTTGTTCAACTTTATTTTAGTTTAATTAAATAGAGTAATATAAATGCTTACATTAATGATAAGGGTATAAAGAATGTCACATAATGGAACCAAGATAGACCGTGTTTAATTTCTATTCTCAAATTTGTATAATGGTTTGATTATAACATTCTAACTTTTGAAACTTTCGAACACTAATAATGAAAGGTTAACTGAATATGTTTATTTAGTATATATTATTTTGTTCATAAGTGATGAAAGTTTATGAGGAAAGTATTCAAATGCACTAATTGAAATTTAAAAACCTTGAATGAGTCAAATAAATAATAATAGCTATGGGCGTTGAATATTTGTCTAGCGTGTGAGAATTATAATTTTTGTACAAATATTGTGTTGTTGACTTTTCAAATATAGACAACTCAAGCTATGTGGCGAATTTATGGCTTCCATTTATCTAATATCCATCCGTCTGTCATGTCATTGCAAGTTCATCTACCAAATAACCATTTGGTTAGGTTCTCAGAAGACGATGTAATGACCGACATTCTTGAGAAAGAAAGGGATAAGAGATCGATGTTGACGGCTTTTTTTGAGTTGAACAAGACAGACGTAGCCGCAAGGCAATACTTGTATAAAGACAATCCCAAGTACTATACATGTAACAAGAGTACACACAAGTGGAACCTTCGAAAAAAAGGGCATATGAGAGGAAGATTGGTTTCCGCTAATCTCACTGAAGGAGAGCGGTTCTATCTACGTGTACTTTTGCAACATGTTAAAGGACCTACAGGCTTTGAATATCTTTACACGGTGAATGACGTAGTGTACAGTACATTTCGTAGAGCGGCCCTCGAAAGGGGATTAATAAAGGGTGATAATTACATATCTGACTGTCTACGTGAGTCCTCTATGCACGAGATGTTCGTAAGTTATGGAACGAACATTACGAATCACTTTCAGAAGACTACGCCTTAAATTGTGCAAGTGTTGAGCGGGTTCAAAATATGGTTCTAACGAACATATCATCAATTCTACAATCTATGGGTAAGAGTCTTAGTGACTTTGACCTTCCCAACATTACCACGGATGTAAGTTTAGAATCATTTGGCTGCCGTGAGTTACAAGAGGAGTGCTCGATAGTTGTACAAGATGAAGATATACTCGCTCAACATTCTCTCAACAACGATAAAAAAGCCGCATATGATACCATCATGAGACATGTTGATGGTGATTCTCCGGGCGTGTTTTTTATTGATGGCCTTGGAGGAACTGGTAAAACATTCTTGTATAAAGCGTTATTTGCCACTTTTCGTTCTCGTGGTCTTATTGCACTTGCCACTGCTTCGTCAGGGGCTGCGGCAAATAACATGACAGGGGGAAGAACCGCTCACTCTCTAAGATCGCCATCAATCTTAATACAAACTCATTATGCAACATCAAAAAACAAAGTGGCCTTGCTAAGCTACTTTGCCAAGCCAAGTTGATAATCCGGGATGAAGCATCAATGGCTAAAAGGCAAGGTGGTGAGACGGTTGATCGAACTATGCAAGACATTACCAGGGTCAAACTTCCATTCAGTGGCAAGATCATGGTTTTAGGAGGGGATTTTAGACAGGTTTTGCCGGTCATAAGACGTGGAACACACCCCTTTGGTCTATAATTCAAAAAATGCGGTTAACCATAAACATGAGGGCACAGACAGACCCATGGTTTTCAAACTTCCTATTACAAGTTGGTGACGGAGTTGAAGAGGTCATCGATGAAGACTATGTACGCATACCTGATGACATGACGATTCCATACACAGAAGATGCTGCCTCAAAGGATGCATTGATCGATGAAGTGTTTCCTTCCTTCACCACCATAGCTCATCAACCTACTAATATAGTTTCAAGAGCAATTTTATCCACTAAAAATGAACATGTTGACAGAATTAATGATATGTTGATTGACAGATTTTCTGGCGAAGAGAAGGTTTACTATAGTTTTGATGAAGCAGAAGACGACACCCATAACTTCTGACCTTTGGAATTCTTAAACTCGCTCAACGTCAGTGGATTGCCTCCTCATTACTTGGGTTTGAAAATTGGGTGCCTGATTATTCTTTTAAGGAATCTCGATTCGGAAAATGGATTATGTAATGGCACGAGGTTGATATGCAAACATTTTGATTGCTGTCGGGCAGCACGCTAGAGTTAGAGTCTGCCAAGAATTACTCTTGCTCCATTTGAAGATGACATGTTCCCTTTTAAACTAAAGAGAACACAATTCCCCGTGCGCCTTAGCTTTGCGATGACTATTAATAAAGCTTAGGGCCAAACAATTCCAAATGTGGGTGTCTATTTGCCAGATTCTGTTTTCTCTCATGGCCAGCTTTATGTGGCATTGTCTAGAGGGATATCTCGTAGAACAACAAAGGTATTGGTTAAACCAGTCAAAGAGTTCCGTCAAGCAGGAATCTATACCTCAAATGTCGTGTATCAAGTAGTTTTACGCGACGAGTAACGTGTGCTGTTTTAATATTTCATAATTGATGTAATGTTTTATTTTATGTTTCATTAAATATTTTTATATGTCGTTTGATATATGCTAAGAATTTTTGCTAGAGTTGAATTATCACATTACAACCGTTTGTAATTACATTTGATCCTTTCACGTTCTATTTTGAACGTTATACGAAACACTTACCACAATATCGCATATCATTAATTGTCTGCCGCTAGAAACCGATGCCGCTAGGCACGGGTGCTCGCCTAGTTAAAATATATATATATACATAATATATATAATTATCACTTAGCACTTTGCACCTTCGCATCCCTTGCTTTGAAAAAATCGTCCGATTTTTATAAAACAAAGTTTTTAGTTTTTACGGTAAGTTTTATTAAAAAAATTACAAAAGGCGCATATGTTGATTCTCGAGGCACTCTTGCGATTTAAAAATATTTTTTGAACATTATATTTTAGTATGCATTTTTAAACTCTATTGATTTAACAATATCGTTTTCGAACGACTTTTATGAGCTAGCCGAACCGGTGGTGACTCCGGTTCCCGGTTGAACCCGTTGGCCCGGTCCGTTTTTTAAAACCATATGTACCATGAACTTGTTTACATATAAATTGCATGAAGATTTTTATGTTTTATTAGTTTGTACAATATATATAATAACAAGTATTTTTCATATTAGGGGTGTTTTAAAAATAACATTTATTAGGTATTTATTGTTATGGATGTTTTTTTTCTTATATTAAATTACTTTTTTTTTTTTATTTTTTTTAAAATATGTCTAAAAAATGTGCTTTAAAGTGTTGCAACAAATGCTATTATAGATGTACTTATTAAAATTTGTCATTATTAGCAAGTGTTGAATCTTAATTTTTTAAGCTTTCCTTTTTAAGAATTTCTCAAATGCTTTATAATGCAGTATAGATGTGTGTAAATGTGTATAATCATATAATTAGGACTTTACACCTTTGCATCCTTTGCTTTGAAAAAATCATTCGATTTTTATAAAACAAAGTTTTTAGTCTTTACGGTAAGTTTTATTAAAAAAATTCCAAAAGGCACATATGTTGATTCTCGAGGCACTCTTGCGATTTAAAAATATTTTTTGAACATTGTATTTTAGTATGCATTTTTAAACTCTATTGATTTAACAATATCGCTGGCGACTTTTATGGGCTAGCCGAACCGGTGGTGACTCGGTTCCGGTTGAACCGTTGGCTTGATCTGCTTTTTAAAACCATATGTACCATGAACTTGTTTACATATAAATTGCATGAAGATTTGTGTGTTTTATTAGTTTGTACAATATGTATAATAACAAGTATTTTTCATATTATGGGTGTTTTAAAAATAACATTTATTAGGTATTTATTGTTATGGACGTTTTTTTTCTTATATTAAATTACTTTTTATTTTTTTATTATTATTTTATAAAAACATGTCTAAAAAAGTGCTTTAAAGTGTTGTAACAAATGCTATTATAGATGTACTTATTAAAATTTGCCATTATTAGCAAGTGTTGAATCTTAATTTTTTTAAGCCTTCCTTTTTAGGAATGTCCCAAATGCTTTATAATATAGTATAGATATAGATTCTCAAGGTTAAACCTTAACTCACCAACAATTTATAAAATCAAACCCTCATTTAGGGGGCAGAAATAAAAATGTATTTAACGTGCGCTACCTCCTTAACGCAATGTTAAGGTTTAACCTTTAACATGCCACACGGTATAGTTAACATGCAATAACACGCAAATGTTAACCTTTGACCTCCATGTCCACGTTATCATTGCAAGTGCTCTAACAGCGGCTTAAAATTGTGAAATGGAAGAAGATGAAGATTACAAAAAAGAATTAAAAATAACAACCAGGTCAATTTTAACAGATTTAAATAATAAATAATTTTATTAATTTTCATGTGATTATGATTTGTTTTCTTTTTGGTTTTCTTTTTATTTATTATTTTATGAAATGGTTATTTTGTAGAAGGCAATGTCAATGTGTGTAGCATAACTTTTCTCGCTGCTAACAATGATTGAAAAACCAATTTTATAACATGTAAAAGGAATATGATAGCTAATTTGTATTGTTTATGTGTTTTTAAATCGGGTGTCATGGTGTCGGTGCTGACCACTTTCACGTCATCCTCTTCTCACCAACTTATCACTTTTACTCATGTAATAGTCACTATATTCCTTAGAGCAAATGGTATAATGGCGAGGGAGCTTGCCGAATCCAGCATGACACGCAATTTGGTGCCGCCGAACCAACGCCACCACACCGTCATGGCCCGCTGTTAACACACAAGAAAACGACTTATATTTCAATTAACACACAAATATTAACAAACACATTCGCCATTTTCATTTCATTCGGTCTTCATCACCAACTAATCACCTATGTTTTTTACCCAACCAATGGTGGTCTCTCCTCAAATGGAATGAAACTTTCACGCGGAATTATCCAAAAATTATTCAGACATTGCGTGGCCTTAGGCTTTAATGTAAGATATTGGTTTTCACAAACACACTAAACCATGAACAAAGTAGGCGTATAAGTATGTTAGAGAGAGAAAGTTCTAGTGAGAGAAAGGAAGAGAGTTGGGAACTATAGTGAGATAAAGAAAATATTATTATGAGCTCCAACTCTCTACCTTGGGAGGTAGAGAGTATTTATAGTCTTACAATAAAACGCCACACAACGGGCTGTGGATCAGGCATACAGTGGGTAAAGACCCGTCCGTCCTCCACGGTGATACTAAACTAAATACTACTTAACTTAAAATAACTACGACTACGAGCTTTCTAACTATTACATATACTTGAGGTGACCGACTCTTTAATACACGAATTTCTAATTCCTAACAATCTCCCTAAGGAGGTCACCTCAAACATATACTAAAATTACATTGAATACAAGCAGATATTTCATTAACAATTGTTCTAGCATTCTTGATGTAGTACTTTGTTCAAGCTCGTAGACATTGATTCTTCTCATTGCATGTTTGGTTACTCCGGTGGAGGTCTTTACCGATCCACGTGATAATAATTTTGAGCCACTTTTGAGATCATCACTATGAAAATCTCGAGACATCCATTGTGGTGTTGGAATTTTGTGATGTTGTGACATTCGGACCGACATGCTCACATTCTTGATCATGATATCTTCTCATCGAGTAACGGAAGCTTTCGTTGATTCATGATATTGGCGCAGCAGCGTAGCGTAAGCATGGAGTGAAAATATCGAGTCATTGATGCACCTATCATGATTTCTTTTGAGATGAATGTGTAGTGTGAGCATGCGGCTATGGATTGACCGCTTCATTCGATCACCGCAAAAGTCGGGTGTACCGCATAAAACAAGTAGCAATAAAGCGGACGAAAGTTTCTTTGATCACTTTCGTTGAATTGAGGTACACGCCCACGGTTCCCGTTGATCAAGACAAGCACGCTCGTGATCGTATAATTCAAGAATTTCCTTTGACTTTTCGCAATGCTCTAGTTCGTTCTCAAACAGAACATCTCAAAGAAGACAACACGGAGTGGGTGAACCAAATGGGTTAAGTCCATCGATTGATGAAAAGAGATTTGAAAAGCAATCGTGTTTTCAATAGAAATTGTTTTGCAATACAACGAAGGTTTTATTGAAAATCAATTATCAATCATAAAACACCTTTTGATTTGAAAAATTAGTACACGGTCGATGTGCTAAAGAAAAGAGTTTTTAAGCTCAAAGACCGGTTTTCAAAGGTATCTGTCAATCCATAACTCGAACCGTGATTGATTCAAGAGATTGAATCGCCCATTGTTTTCATTCGGTTGTCACATGGTTGATCTATTTAATAGATCTCACATGCCACCTACCGTGAGCTTGTTTGATGTTGGCTCGAAGGTTTTCCATCTTCACCGTGAATATGTTCACATATCACTCGGATGTTCGGAAAACCGCAAGGATAATGCGAGGACTCAAGATATAATCTCTTTCCACATTGTGAGAAACAGAGAGTCTTCATTGAAAGTGTCCTAATGAGATTTATTGATGATCTCGTGGCTCTAGACTCAATTTGTGCATATTTGGATCCCGTGTTGGGAGACTAGGAGAGGTCTCCTTCTTCAATATCAACAATCTCTAAGAGAAAGTCGATAGATAATGTCGGTTCCCGTGAGAATGAAACAAGTCCTTTTAAGAGGAACTTGAGTGGTTTGGAAAGTTGAAGTGCGGTCGTCATCGGGTCCATGACGCCTTGTCTTCAATACCGATGTTACCATCGAGATATGAATTGAACCCGGTTTCGCCCTAAGGTTGAATAAATGGAGGGCTATTTGTTTTCACCCTTTCTCATTCAATTCTTTTTAATTCTTCAACCCTTCAAGCTTACCGAGACTTCATAGCTAGAACCTTGTTGGGTTTATTCCGAACTAGTTCGGTCTCAACAAGACTCTTCCCATATCTCATTTTCTCCTTTTATCATCATACCTAAGAACTCTACACTAACTAGTGGATAGTCCCGGTTAGATCCTTCCGTTCGGCGGATCATGGGAACACATACCTAACCTTATCATCCTTATATCACCGTACATAAAGTAAAGTTGGTCGGTCTATTTGGTATTGTTCATCCGCCATTGGAATCAATTGAAAACCATTTGAGAATCACTCCGGATACTTGTGATATAATATCAAAGCATTTTGTACCGAATTGTTTTTGATATTTTTAGAACGAGAACTCCCCTTCAACATGTGCAACAAATATTTGAAATCGTTTTGCACATGGAGGCAAGAGAAAGAATTAACTTCTTTGATTACCATTTTCTAAAAATATCAACATCACTTCCTAATCAAGACAAGTAGATGAAGCATTTTGGGAAGGATGAGATTTTCATAATTTAGCTCCCCTCAATATGTGCCTCGAGATTTGAAAAGAGTTTTGCACATACTAGAGGAACCGCACATTGAGATAAGTGATCACGTTTCAAATCATAGGTTTAAGATAGATGCTCCCCTCAACATGTGCATGGAAAATTTGAAATCGTTTGTCACATGTGGGAAGGATAGCATGTACATCCTTATAAAACCATTTACCGAATTATCGCTTTAAATCCAATTTAAATCACACATTCTCCCCCGATCACAATTATCAAATCATTTGAGATTTGTGATCTCTTATTGATTTAAATTGATTTTGAAAGCTTTTAAGGAGAATTGTGACTTGATTATGAAAGCGTTTTAACTGATAAGGATCGGTGATCTATGCTAAACAGTCAAGTCTAATCACACAAGCTAACCACTTGTGAATGGCTAACCGTAACAGACTTAAAACTGCTTAAAACACAAATTCAATTTAAGATCAGAGGAATATAGGGGATTCCTGGGTCGTTAAGTCCCACGGAGGATGAATTGGTGTATAAACACTTGATCAGATGGTAGAATGATCACTAAGGATAGTGATCAGTAAGGTTTTAGGTGAAAAATTACCTAAAGAAAAGATTTATAAATTACAGCGACTTAAATGCAAATTAAAAAAATTAAAAAGTTAAAATCTATTAAATAAACGCTATCACTATTTTTACAATGATGTTTTTGTGATTTTATAAAATAAAATGACTTAAATAAACTATCTTAACTAAAACGTAATCCTAAATTATCTAGAAACGTGGTTTAAAATGAAAACAGCGTTACGTTAAAAATTACTGTTGAGCGCAAGCAAAACGTAAAATTTATGAAATAAAAGACCTACGAATGTAAAACTAATTTTATTACGTACTATATGATAAAAGAAATTTTTAGAAAAAAGATTTATATTTTTTTGACTTTTATATTTTTTATTATGAATTAATTACTATAAAACACTAATTAAATGTTTAAAAATACTAAAACTAATTAGAACAATCTGAAACTTTTTGTAAAAATACTTTATCACAATACCAATTTATGAAAATTGCAAAACTTGAAAAAGCTACTTCGAATAAGCTAGTAATAAGCTAAAATAGTCGTATAAGCTAAATGAGACAAAGAGTAGTTATGTATTTGTTTTTGCAAAGCATGACAAGAAAGACCCAAGGGCGCTATTGGTACAGGTACACACACTAACATCCTCTAGAGGTGGGAGGTCTCAGGTTCGAGCCTGCCTCCCCACCTTTTTTGCAAAACATTTTTTTTTTCAATTTTTCTTTTACAAACTCATTAAGCACATGAAGATAAGCACTTTTTATAATTGTGACTTTTAACAAATACCACTGATAAGCACTGAATAAGCCCAAAAATCACAACAGTGGCAAGAAAAATGAAATAAGCCCAAGTTTTTAAGTTAAAATGGCTATAAGCTATGAAATAAGCTAAAGATAAACTAATATAAGCTAAGTGACTTAAAATAAGCTAATTACATCAACTGAATAAGCACAAAGCACTGATTAAGCACTAAATAAGCAAAAGCTAAGACTGACTATGCACAGTACACTATTGGTTTCACAAGGCACCTTCTAGCTATTTATTAAGCACTTGAATAAGCTACAAAATGGAAATGAACTATGGAACTAACAAGTAGACCGGATAAGCTATCCAAAAGCTAGATTACAAAGATTGGTGTGCTATATTGAGTGGTGAGAAGCTTTAAAAATTGATGAACACCGTCCAACCGATACACTTAGTAAAATGGGATGATCTAATAAGCACAAGCGTGCTTATTGAATAAGTCGCAAATTGAAAAACAAGCTTTGGAATATTGAGACGACTAGGTAAGCTACTTAAAAGCTAAATTACAAAGGCTTAGGAATAATAGAGAGCTTATAACAAGCTTGTGAAAACCTTGTGAATCCGTGCATGTGGCACTTTCTCGGTCAAGTGGTCTAAACAAAGCTAGAAATAAGCTATTAATAAGCTACTTTATTGAAAACTAATATTTTTATATTTTTCTTTAGCAACTAAATATTATTATCCCACAAGGATTTAGGCTAAATCTCATTAATACACACACAATAAAATTCTAGATTTTATTCAAAAACAAATTATTTGAAAATTTTGACTTTTACAAGAACATGCAGTTTGACTAAAATGAATTTGAAACTTAATCTATCGACTTAATATGTTATAATAAGCTACACTAAGGTTGGATTAAGCTATTTTAACAAGTTTTAAACTGATTTGATGTGATTTGTAATCTGTGATCTTAACAGTGAACTATCTAGGTTGATTTAAAGATGATTTTGACTTTTTTGCAAATTAGGACTTGTTTTTATGCTTGAAATGGACTATAAAACACTAAAGAAGCATGAACTAATAACAAACAATCACACAACAGACTTCTATCTCAGATAACTAAGCTAATCCAAACATCCATTTTAACAACTGTTAAGAAGCTTTTCAAAGGTTTCCACTGAATAAGACCATACAAATGATTAAATACTTTATATTAACTGTTTTTAAGTAGGATTAAGCTAACATTAACAGATTTTAAGCACTTTAACTAGAATATGCAAATTTCCAAGAAATAACTTACAATTTGGAATTCAAATGTAAACAAGGAACCAAGGCACGAGATCCAACCCTATGGCTTCCCAAGAAGCTCTAAACCCAATAGCGGTCAATTCCACTCTGCTTGACTCTTGATCATCATTCCATGATTTTTGAATTTACACTAATTTTTTTAGTATTTTGAGAATTTTTTTTTGAGTTAAAACTTTAAACTGAGTTATAAATGATTTCATTGGCTTAAACAGACAACTAAAAGCTTATATAAGCTTATTGAGCTCAAAACAACAACCATAAACAACAAAAGCCAATTTTGAGATTTTGGCTCAAAATTTGCATAAACTTGATATGTAAACTTTTCTTGAAATTGAAAATGCAAACAAGTTTTTATCACACTCAAATACAAATACAAAGGTTTTACAAGCTTAAACATACACTGTAACTTGACTTTTAATTAAAAACGACATAAGCTAATTTTACAATTATTCTAGATAGCTTCTCCAATGACACTTCCTCTTTCTTTATAGCTTTTCTGAACTCCCCACATGTCTCTGATCATATCCCATCAACAATCTCAGCCTTTGATTCAGTCAAATGTATCTCAGCCATCAAATTGGATTTTGGCGCCAAAATTGAGATAAGGTTGCTTGAGGCAGTTTTAAACCAATTAAAGAAGTTTGGAGCATTGTGGAGGTGGAGGGGACAATATGTGAAGTAGTCATGGAGTAGGCATGATTTGGAAAGCAAAAACAGAGATTGAGAGTGTAACAGTGAAACTCAATGGTGGGGAAGCATTTATTAGTTGTGGGCTAGTTGGTGAGGAGGGGGGATGAGCTGGAAAGGTGGATGAGGTGGAAAGGGTGAGAAAACCATGGTGGTTTTGGGATTACAGGGGTGAGGGAGGAGGTGAACAGGGATGGCGGTTTATCTGTTTAAATTTCGGGTTTAAATGTTGGGCCTGGGTATTGGTTTTGGGCTAGCCGGGTTTAGATTTAATATAGGATCCGTTTGGTTTAAGTTAAACAACAAGGACCAAATATGCAATTTTAGCAATCTTGAAGGTTTGATCTTGAACATTTTCCAAAGCTCTCACAAGTACTAAAATTGCCAAATGTGATTAGTACAAGGACCTATATTGATAATTTCCATTTTTGTAAATCCAGGGACCAAAACTGTCAAGTTTGAAACTTGAGGGACCAAACATGTAAATTCTCAAAAGTTTTATCATAAAGACCATTTTTGTCATTTATAAATAGTACAAGGTTAAAAGTTGATCATTTTCACTTTTTAAATCAACCAAGGACTATTTTTGACAATTTTCAAAGTTAAAGGACTAAAGTTGTCATTTTGTGATTTTTGAACTTAAAAGGGTTTGTTTTGACAAATTTTGAATCTCAAGGACCTAAAATGATATTTTACAAGTTTTTGAATTACCAGGGACTAATTTTGACAACTTTTGTAACTTGGGGGACTAAAACTGCCAATTATGCAAACTTGATACGTTTTTCACCGATTTTGATGTTTTGCATTTAAAACATATAAAACACTTGTTTGTGATATTTTATCATTTTGATGTGTTTCGAGTGTTTTCGGATGTTTTGGCATTCTAACAAGATAAAATGATGAGTATTTAGACACTCATCAATCCCCACACTAAGATATTGCTAGTCCCTATCAATGATTTGAGAAAATTTAATGGATTTTATCTCTTTACCAAAAGCCATTACTTGTGGAGTAGCCAATTGTTTTAGTTCAAGTAAGAACCTTGGCACAACGATAACCAAATGATTTTGAGCAAATCATAAGTCGTGAACGGATTTGATTTGTATTTACCGAAGCCGCTTGCTTCGGACTAGCCAACTCTTAGATAAATTATCAATATTATCTTTGGTGAGCCGATTACCAATTATGGATTTTCAATCGCCTTTACCACAAGCCATAAACTTGCGGGCTAGCCAACTTTTCACTAGTTTAAAGATATGGTGAGTTGAACACCATACAATTTTAGGCAAATTGCAAGCCATAAACGGATTTGAGATATCTTTACCAAGAGCCTTTTGCTCTGGATTAGCCAATCCTTATGTGGGTTAGACATGGCGGATCGATTACCATTTGCCGAGTAAGTGAAAACACTTACTCCAAAAAAAAATTTGGCCAAAATGGGGAATTGGGTGGTATAATTACATGATAAAATTAGTGAGAATTCCCCACACTAGAAATGAATATTGCCCTCAATATTCAAAGTACCGCGGTTATGCCGAAACAAAGAACGAAAAGGGAAATACTACGCCATTATTTATTTATTTATTTATTTTTTTATGAAAACTTATATACAACAATGGGCAACTCCCCACACTAGAAAGGGGTGGTACACACGGGTGAAAACCCATGTTTAACTATGTTTTTGATTACCGAGTCGCTAGCTTGACTCGATCCCGCATTCATTGGTTCATGGGGAATGTTTGTAATCCGGACAATAACGGATGGAATGTCCTCTCCAAAGTAATGCTTTAATCGATGACCATTTACTTTAAAGTTTGGACCATCAGTTGAGATAACTCAATGGTACCATAAGGATAAACCTTAGTGATAGTAAATGGACCGCACTAACGGGACTTAAGCTTTCCGAGAAAATCTTCAATCTAGAGTTGAAAAGAAGGACTCGATCACCAACGTTGAAAACGCGGTTCTTGATTTTAGAGTCATGAATCTTCTTTGTCTTTTGTTTATAGATCAAAGAGTTCTCGTATGCTTGATCACGAAGTTCATTTAGTTCATTCATTTGAACTTTTCGTGATCACCTACCGTCTCAGATATCGAAGTTTGCATGTTTTAAGGCCCAGAAGCCTTGTGCTCTAGTTCAATCGGGAGATGACATGCTTTTCCGTACACTAGCTTGTATGGAGTACACCCAATTGGTGTTTTGTAAGTCGCACGAAAAGCCCAGAGCGCCATCCGCTTTATCCGACCGGGATGCACGATTTTCGCCATCGTCCTTTCAAGGATTCTTTTAATACCACGATTTGAAACTTCCACCGCCCACTTGTTTGGGGTGGTATGCAGTAGATAGACGGTGGGTAACACCATACTTTTGCATGACACGATCAAATTGGTCATTACAAAAATGTGTACCACGATCACTAATTATTGCACGAGGAGTTCCAAACCTGGCAAAGAGAGCTTTCAAAAACTTCACAACTACTCGGGCATCATTTGTAGGTAAAGCTTTTGCTTCAACCCATTTCGACAAATAGTCAACAGCTACGAGTATGTACTTGTTACCACGAGAAGATGGAAACGGCCCCATAAAATCAATACCCCATATGTCAAATATCTCACAAACTTGAATGGCATTTTGTGGCATTTCATTCCTTTGAGAGATATTACCATGACGTTGACAAGCGTCATGTGTTTTGACGAATTCATGGGCATCTTTATAGATTGTGGGCCAATAAAACCCGGAATCAAACACCTTTTTGCGGTGTAGTTTGGACTATGATGGCCCCTGTAGGTCCAAAGATGGCAAGCTTTGAGAATGTCAAGAGCTTTTGCCCATAAACACACCGTCGGATGACTTGATCCGCACAGATTTTGAATAAGAAAGGGTCGTCCCGAAATAATGTTTAACATCTTTGAAGAATTTGTTCTTCGTTGGGTCGACATCCTTTCACTATGAAGTTACCCGCATGGTAATTTGCAAAGTCAAGAAACCATGGGGTAGAAGAGTTTCCATGAAAAGAAACCGCATTGAGTGTCTCGAGAGGAAATGTTTCATTTATTTCCTCTTTCTCGAAAACATCTTGGTGAGGGTTCTCTAATCGGAAAGATGATCGTGACCAAGTTCTCGGCTCCTTTTTATCACGTATGATGATATCAAATTCTTGGAGGAGGAGAACCCAACGGAGCAATCTCGCTTTGCATCTTGTTTTGCAAAGAGGTATTTAAGAGCCGAGTGATCCGTATATACAACGCATTTGGTCAAGATTAAGTACGGCCGAAATTTCTCAAATGCATACACCATCGCTAATAGCTCTTTTTCCGTGGTGGTGTAATGAGTTTGAGCTTGGTCATAGTCTTACTCATGTAGTGAATAGGTGAAAATGCTTGTTTCTTCGTTGTTCTAAGACCGCACCGATAGCAAAATCACTTGCATCGCACATAAGCTCAATGGGTAAATCCCATCGGAGCAACGAGAATGGGTGCTTCAAGAAGTTTTTCTTTAGTGTTTCAAAAGCTTTGATGCACTCGGGTGAGAAGATAAAAGGAGCATCCTTTTCAAGAAGATGGGTCATAGGTCGGGCGATTTTAGAAAAATCTTGAATGAATCTACGATAGAAACCAAAGATGACCTAAAAACTCCTAATACCTTTAACGGTAGTAGGATGAGGTAATTTAGCAATAACATCTACTTTTGCTCTATCTACCTCAATCCCGTTCTTTGAAATCTTATGGCCAAGGACTATGCCTTCTTTGACCATAAAGTGGCTTTTCTCCCAGTTTAGACAAAGATTGGTGTCTTCACACCGTTTGAGCATTTTATCTAGATGGGAGAGACATGTTTGAAATGAATCCCCAATGACCGAGAAGTCATCCATAAACACCTCCATTGTTTCCCCGATCATGTCGTGGAAAATGGCCATCATACATCGTTGGAACGTGCCAGGAGCATTACATAAGCCAAAAGGCATACGTCTGTAAGCAAATGTTCCGTATGGGCAGGTGAATGTGGTTTTATCTTGATCCTTTGGATCAATGGGAATCTGAAAGTAACCCGAGAAACCATCAAGGAAACAATAGTATTCATTCCCTGCTAATCTCTCAAGCATCTGGTCCATAAAGGGTAGAGGAAAATGGTCTTTACGAGTGGCGTCATTCAACTTACGATAGTCAATGCAAACACGCCATCCCGTAACCAATCGAGTTGGAATTAACTCGTTATCTTCATTTGTGATAACAGCTTATGCCACCCTTTTAGGAACACAATGAATTGGGCTAACCCAAGGACTATCTCGAGATTGGGTAAATCAATCCCGCATCAAGAAGTTTGATAACCTCCTGTTTGATAACATCATGGATTTTTGGATTCACTCTTCTCTCGATGTTGAACTCATGGCTTAAAGTCATCCTCCATCAAGATTTTGTGAGTACAAAATTCGTGGTTGATACCCTTAATGTCGGAGAGTTTCCAAGCAATTGCTTGCTTGTGTGACTTTAAGATTTTTATGAGAGCGACTTTTTCATCTTTACTCAAATCTCTAGCAATAATGGTGGTAATTTATCATCACCTTCAAGAAATGCATACTCGAGATGAGGTGGTAAGTCCTTAAGCTCAACCTCAGAAATTCTTCGCTTTTCTCAACCGATTTGACTTCCTTGTTATGAAGCTTGATGGGAAGGAGAGGAGGAGAAATGTCATGATTTAACAAATTCTCAAGAAGAATATCTCCTCTAGATTAATCTCATTTTGATTAATCTCATAAGAATTGAATCACTAGTGTGAGGGTGGATGATGGATCATCATTAAGCAACTTCTCAATGAGAAGTATGTCTCCTCAATGTCAATTGAGCGTGATCAATTTCCATGGAATGTAATCACTAGATAAGTAAGCTTCAATCTCTTCTAAGATGAAGTCACTTTCCTCAAATGGGGTGAGAGAAGGAGTAGAATTGGCAATAATGGGTTGAGATGAATGAGTGAGATTATCACTCAAGAATTATGATCATAACCAAGAACTTCTTGAGAGTACTCTTGAAGCAACATCAATGATATCTATTCGGTTAACCGACTCGTAATCATAGTTCATGGAGTACCTCAAGTTTGATCAAGGTTAAAAGTGATGACTTCATTACCAACACGTAATGTGATTTCTTGCTCAAATACATCTATGAGAGCACGGCCCGTTCTCGTGAATCCTCGACCAACAATGAGAGGAACCCGATGATCGGCATCAAAATCAACAACCACGAAGTCACTAGAAAATGGAACTTTCCTACTTTTTAAATACGTCCTCGGCAATGCCAAGAGGACGGGATATTGTACGATCGCAAGCTCGAGAGTCATGCATGTAGGAGTAAGTTCCTAAGAGATAGTTTCTTCCAAACCGAATAAGGCATAAGATTGATGCTTGCACCAAGATCTCGCTAGGGCAAAGCATTCAACCATTCACCGAAATACACAAGGTAAGAGAAATTTTCCGGGATCTCCAAGCTTTTCTCGAAGCTTCTTGAATAATCGCTAGAGCAGTTCTCGTTAAGAGGAGTTTTAGCCATTTCAAAGCGCTTTTCCTTGTTGCTTAACATGTGTTTGAGAGTTGATGCAAACTTAGGCATCAGCATGATAGCATCCGCAAAGCTTATGTCAAAATGTAACTCTTGGAAAATTTGGAAAAATTTATCCATTTGATGACTAGCTTTTTCACGGAGCTTTTGCTCATTCAAACGTGATGGATAAGGAATAGAAGATTTGGATTTGGTATTTTCAATGGGAGCTACAGGTGGTTCAAAAACAACTCCTGGATTAGACTTGGGTTTCTGGACAACTTGAGGATGGACATCATTGGTTCCTCCGTTATTAACAGGAAGTTCCTTGATAACTTGACTCATTTCTCCTAGTGGAGGAGGCATTGGAGTCGTAGGTCCATTGTATATCTTAGGTTCACTTTCCACTACCTTAGGGAGAGAAGAAGAAGAAGAGGTAGTAGGAATAGCGGGTCCATTGTATGAAACACCACTTCTGGTCGTGATCGCCTTAGCATCGCCCCTCGGGTTAGCGATCGTGTTGCTCGGAAGTTTTCCGAGCCCGAGGGTTGATCATTTAAAGACTTTTGAGATCGCAATCGACCGACCAACAACCTGTTCATTTCATCTTGGGATTTCATGAATTGCTTCAATAACTCATCGATGATGGTCTTGGAGGATGTGGAGGGAAATTCGAGGTCCGATGTTTTGATTAGGACCTTGTTGTTGAAAATTCCATTGATTAGGATTCACATTCCCATGAAATTGATTCCCTCGATTGAAATTATTTTGATGAAGGTTCCTTGTTGTTGGAAACCTTGATTGGGTCCAGGATAGAAATTACTTTGGTTTTGATAACCTTGGTTCATTCTAGGTTGATTTCGATTCAGTTAAGATTCTCGGTTAAAACCGGTGGTGCACGATAGGTGTTAGCACGGTAGTTTGGTTCATTCGAGGACGGTATTGATTACCTCCTTGATTTGAAGTACCGGCTATAGCATTAGCTTCAAACGGACTACCATCGGTGGCGATCACAGTTGTAGTATGCATGAGGACCACCACAAGTAACACAAACTTCAACTTTCTTCACTTCACCATGTGATGGTGTTTGAGTGAAGGTGACTTTCTTTGGTTAGCAAGAACCAAAGCTCGAACAATGTCCGTGAGTTTATCAATCTTAGCATCGGTGCTAGATGTACTCACAGAGATGAAGTAGAAGGTCCAAAGATTAGACCGATTTCGATATGTCTTTGTGCGGAAAGGACGGACACGGGACTTGTTTTCAATGATTTGTAAGGCTTCTTTGGTGGTTTTGCTAAGGAAATTACCTCCAGTGGAGGCATTCAAAGAGTCTTGGTCACTTGTCTCGAGACCATTGTAGAAAGTATCCATTTGCATTAATTCGGTAAAACCATGATGTGGACACTTATGAGCAATTCTTTGTAACGATCCCAAGCCTCCCGAATGATTCATCAAATTTCGAGAAAATTTCATTATCTCATTCTTAAGACTTGTAGTTCGGGATGGAGGATAGAATTCGTTAACAAACTTGGTAACTAGATCCTCCCATGTCTCAATGGAACGAGGGGTTGTTTCTCAAGCCAATTCCGGCTTGTCCTCTAGAGAGAATGGGAGCAGAAGAAGCTTGATAGCTTCATGTGGGACATTCTTGTACTTGATGGTAGATGATATCTTGTTAAACCATCTAATGTGTGCATGAGGATCATCCCGCTCAAAACCATAGAATTGGCTTTAGGTTACCAGATTAAGTAACCCGGTTTTGAGCTCGAAGGTATCAGCTACAATGGCTGGAACAACAATGGCATCTCCGTAACCCTCGATGGGTGCTTGGAGAAGCTCATTCATAGGTTTGTCTTCTGCCATTTTGACAGGTGGTGGTGGTGGTAGACGTTCCTCGATCACGGTGAAGGAGCCGAACGCCCTCACGCTCACGAGGAATCTTTCCAAGTTCGAAAGTGGACTTGTAGAAGCTGGAAGAACAGTGCGCATGCACTAAGTATAAAATCAATTTTCAAAACAAATGAGGCAAAACACAAGTGAACTTAACCAATAATCACAAATGAACTGGCTTTGAAAAAGGTACACCAAATCACAAGTGACACAAAGGCAAGTTTTAAATCGATGTTCGGGAACTTATTATGGTCGCACCCCAGTTAGGTAGTGCACCGCCTTGATTTGCGGTGGTTGATTTTATGTATATATTAAGTACCACCGAAAAGACGTAGGTAAGATTTGTGCAAAGGGTTTAAAACTTTTGGAAAATATTTTTGGTATCGTTTCGTTTAACCAAATCGTATCTCTTTAAGAATCACCTTAAAAGAAACACAAGCTAGAAAACGTTACGATTGTTTTGTTGTTTTATATTGTTTTGGGTTTTAACACTTTAGGAAAAGTGTTAATGAACTTTTGATTTATATTAACTTTACGTAAAACTTTTACAAACCGTGGTATATGTGCAAGTACGGGTGCGAAAATACTAGAAACACGCTACTGACCTCCCGTGCGTGGCGCCAAAATTTGATCTATGCTAAACAGGTCAAGTCTAATCACACAAGCTAACCACTTGTGAATGGCTAACCGTAATGACTTAAACCGCTTAAAACACAAATTCAATTTAAGATCGAGGAATATAGGGATTCACGGTCGTTAAGTCCCACGGAGGATGAATTGGTGTATAAACACTTGATCGATGGTAGAATGATCACTAAGGATAGTGATCGAAGGTTTTAGGTGAAAATTACCTAAAGAAAAGATTTATAAATTAAAATGACTTAAATGCAAATTAAAAAATTAAAAGTTAAAATCTATTAAATAAACGCTATCACTATTTTTACAATGATGTTTTTGTGATTTTATAAAATAAAATGACTTAAATAAACTATCTTAACTAAAACGTAATCCTAAATTATCTAGAAACCCGGTTTAAAATGAAAACAAGCGTTACGTTTAAAAATTACTGTTGGAGCGCAAGCAAAACGTAAAATTTATGAAATAAAAGACCTACGAATGTAAAACTAATTTTATTACATACTATATGATAAAAGAAATTTTAGAAAAAGATTTATATTTTTTTGACTTTTATATTTTTTATTATGAATTAATTACTATAAAACACTAATTAAATGTTTAAAAATACTAAAACTAATTAGAAAAATCTGAAACTTTTTGTAAAAATACTTTATCACAATACCAATTTATGAAAATTGCAAAACTTGAAAAAGCTACTTCGAATAAGCTAGTAATAAGCTAAAATAGTCGTATAAGCTAAATGAGACAAAGAGTAGTTATGTATTTGTTTTTGCAAAGCATGACAAGAAAGACCCAAGGGCGCTATTGGTACAGGTACACACACTAACATCCTCTAGAGGTGGGAGGTCTCAGGTTCGAGCCTGCCTCCCCACCTTTTTTGCAAAACATTTTTTTTTCCACTTTTCTTTACAAACTCATTAAGCACATGAAGATAAGCACTTTTTATAATTGTGACTTTTAACAAATACCACCGATAAAGCACCGAATAAGCCCAAAAATCACAACAGTGGCAAGAAAAATGAAATAAGCCCAAGTTTTTAAGTTAAAATGGCTATAAGCTATGAAATAAGCTAAAGATAAACTAAAATAAGCTAAGTGACTTAAAATAAGCTAATTACATCAACTGAATAAGCACAAAGCACTGATTAAGCACTAAATAAGCAAAAGCTAAGACTGACTATGCACAGTACACTATTGGTTTCACAAGGCACCTTCTAGCTATTTATTAAGCACTTGAATAAGCTACAAAATGGAAATGAACTATGGAACTAACAAGTAGACCAGATAAGCTATCCAAAAGCTAGATTACAAAGATTGGTGTGCTATATTGAGTGGTGAGAAGCTTTAAAAATTGATGAACACCGTCCAACCGATACACTTAGTAAAAATGGACAGATCTAATAAGCACAAGCAGGCTTATTGAATAAGCTGCAAATTGAAAAACAAGCTTTGGAATATTGAGACAGCTAGGTAAGCTACTTAAAAAGCTAAATTACAAAGGCTTAGGAATAATAGAGAGCTTATAACAAGCTTGTGAAAAACCTTGTGAATCCTGTGCACAGGGCACTTTCTCAGTCAAGGGTCTAAACAAAGCTAGGAAATAAGCTATTAATAAGCTACTTTATTGAAAACTAATATTTTTATATTTTTCTTTAGCAGCTAAATATTATTATCCCACAAGGATTTAGGCTAAATCTCATTAATACACACACAATAAAATTCTAGATTTTATTCAAAACAAATTATTTGAAAATTTTGACTTTTTACAAGAACATGCAGTTTGACTAAAATGAATTTGGAACTTAATCTACTGACTTAATATGTTATAATAAGCTACACTAAGGTTGGATTAAGCTATTTTAACAAGTTTTAAACTGATTTGATGTGATTTGTATGTCTGTGATCTTAATAAATGAACTATCTAGGTTGATTTAAAGATGATTTTGACTTTTTTGCAAATTAGGACTTGTTTTTATGCTTGAAATGGACTATAAAACACTAAAGAAGCATGAACTAATAACAAACAATCACGCAACAGACTTCTATCTCAGATAACTAAGCTAATCCAAACATCCATTTTAACAACTGTTAAGAAGCTTTTCAAAGGTTTTCACTGAATAAGACCATACAAATGATTAAAAACTTTATATTAACTGTTTTTAAGTAGGATTAAGCTAACATTAACAGATTTTAAGCACTTTAACTAGAATATGCAAATTTCCAAGAAATAACTTACAATTTGGAATTCAAATGTAGACAAGGAACCAAGGCCTGAGATCCAACCCTATGGCTTCCCAAGAAGCTCTAAACCCAATAGCAGTCCAATTCCAGCTCTGCTTCAGCTCTTGATCATCATTCCCATGATTTTTGAATTTACACTAATTTTTTTAGTATTTTGAGAATTTTTTTTTGAGTTAAAACTTTAAACTGAGTTATAAATGATTTCATTGGCTTAAACAGACAACTAAAAGCTTATATAAGCTTATTGAGCTCAAAACAACAACCATAAACAACAAAAGCCAATTTTGAGATTTTGGCTCAAAATTTGCATAAACTTGATATGTAAACTTTTCTTGAAATTGAAAATGCAAACAAGTTTTTATCACACTCAAATACAAATACAAAGGTTTTACAAGCTTAAGCATACACTGTAACTTGACTTTTAATTAAAAACGACATAAGCTAATTTTACAATTATTCTAGATAGCTTCTCCAATGACACTTCCTCTTTCTTTATAGCTTTTCTGAACTCCCCACATGTCTCTGATCATATCCCATCAACAATCTCAGCCTTTGATTCAGTCAAATGTATCTCAGCCATCAAATTGGATTTTGGCGCCAAAATTGAGATAAGGTTGCTTGAGGCAGTTTTAAACCAATTAAAGAAGTTTGGAGCATTGTGGAGGTGGAGGGGACAATATGTGAAGTAGTCATGGAGTAGGCATGATTTGGAAAGCAAAAACAGAGATTGATAGTGTAACAGTGAAACTCAATGGTGGGGAAGCATTTATTAGTTGTGGGCTAGTTGGTGAGGAGGGGGGATGAGCTGGAAAGGTGGATGAGGTGGAAAGGGTGAGAAAACCATGGTGGTTTTGGGATTACGAGGTGGGTGAGGAGGAGGTAAGCAGGATGGCGGTTTATCTGTTTAAATTTCGGGTTTAAATGTTGGGCCTTGGTATTGGTTTTGGGCTAGCCGGGTTTAGATTTAATATAGGATTCGTTTGGTTTAAGTTAAACAACAAGGACCAAATATGCAATTTTAGCAATCTTGAAGGTTTGATCTTGAACATTTTCCAAAGCTCCTATATTGATAATTTCCAAATGTGATTAGTACAAGGACCTAAATTGATAATTTCCATTTTTGTAAATCCAGGGACCAAAACTGTCAAGTTTGAAACTTGAGGGACCAAACATGTAAATTCTCAAAAGTTTTATCATAAAGACCATTTTTGTCATTTATAAATAGTACAAGGTTAAAAGTTGATAATTTTCACTTTTAAATCAACCAAGGACTATTTTGACAATTTTCAAAGTTAAAGGACTAAAGTTGTCATTTTGTGATTTTGAACTTAAAACGGTTTGTTTTGACAACTTTTGAATCTCAAGGACCTAAAATGATATTTTACAAGTTTTTGAATTACGAGGACTAATTTTGACAACTTTTGTAACTTGGGGACTAAAGCGCCAATTATGCAAACTTGATACGTTTTTCACCGATTTTGATGTTTTGCATTTAAAACATATAAAACACTTGTTTGTGATATTTTTATCATTTTGATGTGTTTCTGAGTGTTTTCAGATGTTTTTGGCATTCTAACAGTATAAAAATGATGAGTATTTAGACACTCATCAATCGGATTTTAAGACTTTAAACTCCATTGGTAAAACATGCATGAATATCTTTTGAAAATAATTTAATGCCAAATAACTTTTTAATTTAATTGAAATCATTCTCCCCCTCAATTAATGACATAGGTTGTTGATTGAGAGATTGATATTTTGACAAATAAGTCCAGATGATTATCAAAAATAGAGTCCGAGTTAATTTTCAAAACAATTTGTTTTCAGCAGATAACCTGTAAATAGAATCAGAGCATGGAATTTGGTTGATAAGAAGGCTTTTGATGAATGTTCAAACAAATTCTCAAATCTTGAAAAACATGAAAAAGCATGGCTCTGTTCTTTCTTTGAAAAGCGGGTTCTTGCTCGAAATGACAATAAACCATGTGTTTCTCTTTCTCCCAAAATGTATATATATATATATATATATATATATATATATATATATATATATATATATATATATATATATATATATATATATATATATATATATATATATATATATATATATATATATTTTAAAATTGAGCAACATCTAAAGTCCCGTGTCATTCTTTGAATGACAGCACAAAGATCGTAGATATTATCGAACCGAGAAAAACATGACAAATAGACAATATTATCATTATTATTATTTTTATTTTTTATTTTTTTTGAAGATTTTTCGATTTTTTTTTAATGGATTTTGAAAGTTTTATATTTTTCTATTTGATTTTTGAGGGTTTTATAATTTTGTATTTTTGTTTTTCGAATAGATATATACAAGAGATAGATGAGCATAGACCTTTACTCCTCGTCTTCCTCACGAAGACGTTTGAGTGTTTCGGTTGAAGGCTTTTCAAGCCTAGTCGTGGAAGTATGAACTCAAAACGTTCTCTTGGAAGAGCTTTGGTGAAGATGTCGCTAAGCGATATTCGGACCTCACATAATAGAGTTCCACCACACCTTTTCCACTTGTTCCCGATGAAATGATGTCGAATGTCGATATTCTTTGCTCTTGAGTGTTGAACATTGTTGCATGAGAGAGCAATAGCACTTTATTATCACGATGCGGAGGGATTTTGTTGAATTCAAAGCCATAGTCGATAATTGAGATCTCATCCATAAGATTTGAGCACAACGGGATGACATGGCTATGTATTCACCTCTGTAGAGGAAATAGAAGTACTCATTTGCTTCTTTGAAGACCACTCACAAGCTTATCACCCAAAACCGAGCACCTCGGATGTACTTGACGAGTATCTTGACACCCGCATGATCGGCATCTCGCATAGGTCGTTAGTGACATACCGGTGTCCTTGGTGCCAAAGACCCATATTGATGGTTCCTTGAGATACCGAAGACCCGTTTAACCGCTTTAAGGTGCTTTTTAGTAGGCTTAGCACGGTATCTAGCACACATGCAAACAATGAACAAGATGTCCGGTCTACTAGCGTTGAGGTACATCGAGGATCCAATCATACTACGATATTTCGTTTGGTCAATCATGATCCCCGAGTGGTCCTCATCTAGTTTGGTTCGATCAATCATGGGGTGTCAACAGGTCACTTGAATCAAATCCAAATTTCTTTAAGATCTTTGTTGCATATTTAGATTGATTTATGAAAATGCCTCGGGACTTTGTGAAATTTGTAATCCCAAGAAAATGACATTTGTCCCATCATTGACATTTGAAATTTTGAACTCATTTCATTTGAAAACGGTCACATTCATTGGGGTCGGTCGAGGCAAAGATGATATCATCAACATAAATTTGAACATGAATTAAATGTTTGCGACTTCTGGTGAACAATGTTGGATCAGCGCTCCTTTGCTAAATCCGGTAGATAGAAGAAACTTTGTGATGTATCATACCATGCCCTTGGAGCTTGCTTTAAACCGTAAAGAGCCTTCTTCAAGCGATAAGCGTGAGTAGGATGCTCTTGATTTACAAATCCTTCGGGTTGGGTGACGTGAGCGACTTCTTTAAGATCTCCGTTCGAAATGCCGTCTTCACATCCATCGATAGACTACCATGTTCTTACTAGCAACATTTGCCAAAAGATTACGATTGCCTCGATTCGAGCAAGCTGGAGCAAAAGATTCTTCAAAGTCAATACCCTCCTCTTGACGGTATCCTTTAGCAACTAATCGAGCCTTGTTCTTCAACACATCACCATGCTCATCAAGTTTCACTTTGAAGATCCATTTAAGAGCAATAATCATAGACGATCTGAGCGGTACTAACTCCCATACATCAAGTCGATCAAACTCATGAATTTCATCTTGCATGGCATTGAACCAACTATCTTCATTCATGGCGGTTTTAACATCTTTTGGTTCGATCTTAGATAGTACGGAGTTGAAGAAGCACCATAAGGCATCGGTTGCAAGTTGTTTCCGTGTTGATACAGGCGAGAGGGATTTCCAATGGCGTTGTCTAGTGGATGATCGTGAGTCCATTTTCTAAGGTGTTCATGTGGCGGTTGTTGAGGGACCGAGGTAGCGAGTTGATGTCTCACGAAGAAGATGGTTCGATGATGATTCGAGAGCAAATATGTTTTCAAATGGAGCATCTTCGAGAGTAGCAAAGGGATTAACTTCATCATTGATGCGAAGCAGTTCCATGATGTATATTTGAAGAATGATAGTTTGTTGATGAGGCGAAGGATCAGCAGTGCTTCTTGACTTAAAGATATTGAGGCGAGGATTGACTTCATTCTCGGGAATATGAGCGACCTCATTGTAGAAATTGACACCTCATTAGTACTTGGCTCATAAAGTTCATCAAACATAGGATCAAACAATTTCTTTAAATCATCTTGGATGGAGGTACATATGGTGTTTCTTGAGAAGAGTTTGGAACAAGGGATGAACCAATGGGACTATTTTGAAGTGCGGGTCTGAATCGAATTGTCCAGAGCCATTTGACCGTCGACTCATCAAACGTAACGTGAATCGTTTCCATGATATTTCGGGTTCTTTTGTTGTAGATTCGGTATCCCTTTTGTTTGGTGCATACCTACAAAACTCTAATGTCTGCTTTAGCTCTAAGTTTGCCTAAGTCTTGACCCTCATTAGTTGGATAACACAATGCACCAAACACACGAAGAAAAGAGATTAGGTTTTGTTGTGGACAAGTTCATATGGAGTTTTTCCATGAGCGATGTGAATCGAGGAGCGATTTTGTGTGTAGCATGCGGTGGCAATAGCTTGACCAGGAGAAACATTGGAACCTTTGAGTAAATCAACATTGTTCTAGCGGCTTCTACAAGAGTTCGATTTCGTCTTTCAACTACACCGTTATGTTGAGGAGTTCGTGGAACACTTCTTTGATGGTGATTCAATGCTTTCATAAAATTCACTAAGTTGTTTCTTAACAAACTCGGTTCCATTGTCTCATTCGGATAATTACGGCGGTTTTGTTAAGTCGAACTGCAGATTGTTTGATGAGTTTGATGATGATATCGGGAGTTTCATCCTTTGTCCTCAAGAACTTGACCCGGTGAATCTAGAGTAATCATCAACCACAACTAACACATATTTCTTCCCAAAGATATTCTGCACTCTCATTGGTCCACATAGATCCATATGAAGGGTATGAAGAACTTCGTGATTGAGTTTGTAGGTTTGGGTTTATGGGTATACTTTTGCTTTTTCCCAATTGGCATCTTGAACAAAGATGATCCTTTTCATACTTTAGTCTAGGTAAACCTACAACTAAGTCCTTTCGGAGAGATCATTGATGGTGCCAAGTTCAAGTGATTTAGACGACGATGCCATAACCATGACTTTGTTTTCGAGGCCTTTGACAACAAGCAAATAGGAGAAGACTTCATCATATCATCGATAGAGATGGTGTAAAGATTTGAACCACGAGTTCCTCGTAACAATTCCTTACCATCAAGTTCTCTAACAAAACAAGTATGTTTTTCAAGGCTACTTCTAGATCGTAATCACGAATTGACCAACAGAGAACAGATTATGACCAAGACCTTCCACATAGTATACTCTAGAGATGATACTATCACCCACAACATAATCACCATAACCCATAATTGCACCGAAATGATCATTTCCGAATCTAATCGTCTCCGATGAATTTGCTCACGGTTCATGAGCCGTGACCGGTCGCCATCATATGCTTGGAACAACTGAGTCCAGGTACCACGTAACGATTTGAACGATCCGCAGGTTGAACACGATAAGAATGGATAAGCGGATAATTGGGATCCCCATGCAAGAATGGGTTCCATTTGGTTAGTAACAATGGTTGGAACACCCACATCGTAAATAGAAGCATTCATATCGTAAAATAAGGCAATGGAATCATTGTGACTAGATGCAAGATTAGTGTCTCAGATAGCCTGCTCACGCAGTGCTCACTTCTTAAGGGAATAGATCTACCAAGAGGCATCCATTTTCTAGTGGGCATTGTCTCGATTAGTCTTACGACCAACGGTATCCAATAATAGCCTATCTTACTAAATGTTCTTCCCTGTGGGTTTCCACCGTTTTCTAACTTTCTTTCGTTTTGCCTTTTAGCCTTCTTAGCATGATTTTTAGCATTAACAATATTAATTGGACAATTAACATCATTAGGCAAAACATTAACACCACATTCATGATTAGAAATGAATTCAAGTAGTCATTAATACAAGGTTTGCAAATAGTATCGAATTTGAATTAATTACAAGACGCCTATGGCTAATACTAGAATCAACATGATTCGCTTTATTCGCTCAAACTTAAAGTTCCTAGGTAGGTCTTCTACTTTCTTCCAATGCACATTCTTAGCTTGAGGTCGTGTCCTTCCTTGTATTGTCTTGAGACTTTGACCGCTTGCTTTAATGTCACCGATTACTCTGTAGAGGAATGGGAACATTAGTTGGTTTGGCTACTATTTGCTTCACTGTTTAGATGTCTTTGGGATTTGAGCTACATAGCACACTAAGATTAACTTTTTAACACTTGAATAGCTGGGATTTGAACACCTAGAGGGCACACTCGAGTTCACATTCTTTGCACTAATGATTTGAAATCGAACTACTTGAAGGCACATTAGGGTTCACATTCATAACATTTGGCATTGAGTGACTTGCATGCTTGGCACTAGGCATAGAACACGGTATCAAAGGATTGACTTGCTCACCTAAGGTTTTAGGGCATATTGTAATTAGGCATTCTAGAAGTTCTTGAGATCGTTTGGCATATAAGCATGCTTGGCCAATTGCATTATCATCGGTTTCTCTAACTTATCCTCTTCTACAATCTCACGGAGACATTCTAGGTTGTCCTTAAGGTATGAGAAATATGTTTGAATAGCAAGTTTGTTATTCCTAAGATGAGGAGGAACATATTTCACGACAAAGCATATTTATTACGACATGTACCTTTGATACACCATTCTCCCATTAGTCATTGGCATCTTCCTTTTACCTAACTCTTTAGATTCTCAATTTCTTTTGTAACGAGGCTACCGTTTCGTTATTTTTGTTATGAGTGACCTTCTGATTCAAATAATTCATTGAAATGACGTTTAACCTTTTCATTTTCTTCAATAAAACCTCATTTTCCTTTTTAAAGCATTTACTAAGTTTTGAAGATGAAAGTTTTGAGAATTCGAGAATCTAAAGGAGGAGGCATTTGGGGACCATCACATTGTTCGTTTGACCTTTTAATTGAGAGATTTGGGCTTTCAACTTTCTCGATCGTGTTGCAATGAGCTTGAATCTGCTCATCACGTTTGTTAATTTGAAAAGCGCATCAAACTCGAGCATCCGAGGATGTCTTGATATTTGAAGTTTTGACATTTTCTTTAAGATGTTGATATTTTAGTTGTAAATTAAAATGCTCAACTTCTAGTTTAGAAAAATGTTTAACCAAATTGTCGTGATCATCAAGTTCAATTTTCTCATTTAGTTCGTAATTAGTTTTTCAAGCTCAATGACACGATCATGAGAGACTTTCAAAGCAATGCAGCTCATGGAATCGAGAAGCGATAATAGAACAGCTTAGTAGCGAGTAGAACACATCTTGAGCAATACATTCGTAAATCAGTTCTCATTTAGTGTATGCAAGTTCTTCCTCTCAATCTCATTATATTTTAGTGCTCGCTCATAGTCACTAACCTCAACTATCATTGCATCAAATTCCTTTTCCATTCCCTTAATATCGAGATCTATCCCTTTTAAGACTCTCAAAGTGATCTTTTAGAAGTTTAAAGAAAGGCATGACCTCGATTAAATAACATTCTTTCGCTTGCTCAAAACCCTTTCTCCTTGATTATACCCATGGGTGTGATCCTTTTCTTGCAAGTTTTCTCAAAATCAACAAATAGTTGAAAGATAACATATTGGCTAATTAAGGTCTTGCTTTTAGTGGCAATTGTTCTAGAAACAAGATGCATTGGTGTATTAGGAGGATACACAATGCCTCTAGGCATTTTCCAAAGGGAGGGTTTGTTTCAACAATATTTTCATTTTCTCGCTTATCTAAATCCATTTTCTAGAAAACTTGTTCGGAGTCAACAATGTCCGAGGCTTAAACATGTTCAAGGAAATCCAGTTTTCCTTCTTGTAATCATGGGGTGTGATCTTTATTTTCTTCTCTTTACATTTAGGATCATCTAATTTCTTGTTCATCTTTTCCTAGTGACTTCATCGATTTCTTATCTTCCTCGGGCACTCAACGCAACTAGGTTTCTGCCTTGGTTTAAGGATTTCATTGCCATCATAAAGAACCTTATGAGCATTTCTAGCCTTTTAATGACCTCTGGATTTGGTTCCTCAACAAGGGGAATGTTATGCTTATCGCTTAAGACTCTATGCTTAGTGATCATGTGAGCAATCGAATGGTGTTCCTTGTATGTACAACTTGTTTTCAATTTTATTTTTCAAAGTTTTCATATTAGAAAATCTTTCAAGAGTTTTGATTCCTTTGCATTAAATTCTTGCTTAAGCATTTTCACATTTTCTTGAAGTTCTTGTTTTTGCTTAGCGCTTTAGAAAGCTTTTCTTGCAAGGAATTTAACTCTTGTTTTAATACTTCTTCTAAAATTACTTTTTCTAATGATTGTACGCTTGGTCATCTATTTCCCGCTCACGAGTGGTCAACTCAAATTTTGCACGTTGTTTAAAAATAGCAACACGCTCTTTATAGGCATTTAGTTCGAAATTACGTAATCATCGGGGCACATGCGGTGTATTCATCAAAACATAGTCATTGTTGACTCAGAAGATGTATCACTTGGTACAACTTCACTTTCACTTTGTTTCACATATTGATCATATGGGACAACATTGATATTACCCATATTTTCAATATTTGATTCAATAGTTTCGATTGATTGTACTTTGTCATGCATCTTTTGCACATCAAGATCATCGTATAGTTTTAATACCTCCGAGATGAGTTTGTCTTTGGATGGGCCAGCTTGTGGTGAAGATGAGACCTTGGGAGAAACCATTGGAGAAATGCTAGCCATAAAATTGTGTGTGCGTGAGGTCCATCATCCACATCAGTCGTATGCATCACAATCAGCGACTTGAAAGGCATTCGATGATTGTGACCTATCTCCGAATAGGTCGCTCATCCACATCTCGCATCATAGGTCTTGGCATTGCCTCAAGAAGAAACAACAATTCCTCTTCATCCAAAGCACCATTATCCCGAGCTTGTACAAGCAAGATCTTATCTCTCAATTAATCAAGATTCGTGGACGTTTTGGGGATGTGCGGTTCCTTGCAATGTGTCCTCACCACCACGGTTATAACATTTGATCGGCTTAGCTTGACCTTGATTACCATTCCTTCCTCGATTCGATTACCAACATAACCTCTACCAGCTCCACCTCTTTCCCGATCATACTGTCTTTCCGAATGGTTGCACCACGATCCTCCCATATTTAACAAAGAGCTTGATTGTGTGGGTTAGATGTCGCTCGAGGTTGTTGTTGGTTTGTGGAGAGAATTCATGTTTTGACTAATCGGAAGAGCTAGTTGATTAATGATGTTACCACGTGTGCATCAAAGATCGCCTTGTTTGAACATAGGATCGGGAATGAGTTTGTGATTACCATTACCCATGGGTATGACTTGTGAGGCTTTGGTTGTGATTCCGATGTTTGAGTAGAAGGCGGTTGAGTCATTAGATGAGCTTGTCTCTCCTCGGTTGGTTTTGAACCGATTAAGAATCATCTTTTCAAACATGGCATGTCTCTCATTCAAGAAGGAAGGCATAGAGTTGCTCATAATTCGTATTCTTCAATCCTTTAGTGAGCTTCACGTATAACAAACTTGTGCCATTCGGGATTCATGTTGTTCACAAATTTTGAGTTCATTGAATGTTAGGCATAGTCATTCGATGTTCCTCATATCATTCACCGACTTATGAAATCTCACATAGTACTCATAGACACTCTCATCCGGTTTCATCTTGAAGTGTTCAAATTCGTCATAGAGTTGTGATTCTCTGTCTTCCATAGTTAATTCGTAACCGAGAGAAGCATCTTGACATTATCCCATACCGCCTTTGCATCGGTGTTGTGATTGATCGACTTGTAGATGTCTTTAGGAAGACCTTGAAGAACAATGTTAGAAGCCCCGATATCGGATCAAATCTCTTTTCTCCTTATCATCAAGCTCATCATACATTTTGGTCCGTCCATTCCGTAAATCGAGTTCCATCTTCAAGAAGATCAAGTACATCTCTAGTCGTCTCAACCCGATATGGTCCTTCATCAATGGATTTGAGAATGTTGACTCCATTTTCCTTTCCAAGACAAGACAATCTAATTCGTTGAGCCCAAGAGTCATAGTCAATTCTATCAAGCATGGGTGGACGAGTATCTCGAACCACCGCTTGAACATCCTCGGCAACAGTGGAGATGATAGTCGAACGTTTGTAGACATGTTTCAAGCTCTACGGGATTTTACTATTCTTTGATTAAACCGGGAAATTGATTCTTTCACGGGATTTTACTAAACCAAAAGAACAACCGTAAGAATGTATCATGAAGAAGTAACAAGCCTAAATGAATAAGTACCTAACTACACAACTCGCTTAATTAATCAACTCGCTTAAGTAATCAACTCGCTTAATAGCCAAGTCGCATCAGCATCAACTCACAACACAGTCAACTCGGTTAATAAATCAAGTCGCTAAATAGCCAACTCGCTTTAGTATCAACTCGCAACACACTCAACTCGCTTGAACACTAAGTCGCTTAGAGAAACTCGCTAGCGTTACAACTCGCTAAATAGCTAAGTCGCTTTAGATCTCAAGTCGCTTAAAGAAACAACTCGCTTAGAACCCAAGTCGCATAAATATCAACTCGCTAAACAGCTAAGTCGCATGTACCAACTCAAGATCAAATAACAAAGCAACTCGCTTTGAAGAAACACAAGTCCGAGACTCAACTCGCTTAGTCCTTTTACACAAATAACCACTTTATCAATCCAAAACAACCAAACCACAATGATTTAAGCCTTCCAATTCAAAACATAAACACTTATGATGATCCTAAACACAAAAGTACAAGCAAAATTCAAACTTTACCACTAGAATTTGTTCAAATGAATCAAACTCTCCTAAACCCTTAATACACCAAAAACCTTATGAAATCCACCAAAACAAAGAGCATGAAAGATGAGTGATCAAACCATGGCTCTTGATACCAATTGTAGGATATTGGATTTCACAAATACTCTAAACCATGATCAAAGTAGGCGTATAAGAATGTTAGAAAGAGAAAGTTCTAGTGAGAGAAAGGAAGAGAGTTGGGAACTATAGTGAGAGAAAGAAAATATTATTATGAGCTCCAACTCTCTACCTTGGGAGGTAGAGAGTATTTATAGTCTTACAATAAAACGCCACACAACGGGCTGTGGATCAGGCATACAGTGGGTAAAGACCCGTCCGTCCTCCACGGTGATACTAAACTAAATACTACTTAACTTAAAATAACTACAACTACGAGCTTTCTAACGATTACATATACTTGAGGTGACCGACTCTTTAATACCTGGAATTTCTAATTCCTAACATTTAATATAAGTGGTCTTGACATAACATGGTATTTATATCAACATATTACACGAAAATTTTAAGGCTCAATTGTTAAGTCATAACTCTTTTATACAAGTAACGAGGCATTCGGATCTGTGCGTTGCACAGATTGGTTTTTGTGGATTTTGTTTTAGTATTTTTATTAGGCAATATGTCGCAGGTAAATATTTGTTGCGTAAATATGGTGTTATTGTTATTGAATTGCTCTATTTATAAATTTCTTGCTAAAAAATGATAATTCTGTCACATACATATGATTTTTTGTTGTGACAATGTATGGGTTATCTACTTGAGGGGTATTTTATGATAAAATGTATAACTTCGCTTAATGTTTACGTGGGTTTTATTGTGCATATTTGTATGAGTTGCAAATTAATAACCACTGAACCCGTTGTTTGCCAAACTTGTTTTTCATCCAAAATAAATGTGAGTTTGCATATGATGTTATAGTTCTTAATATTTTTTTGTATTTTTTATATAACTTTATATGACCATTGTGTATTTTTTTTTTTATGTAGACTTATTTGTGCACTTTAATATGGTATAGATAGATGGATAGATACTAAAAGAGTGAGTTTGAAGACGCAAGACATAATTCAGAAACCTAAGCAGCCTCTTATCTAATATAATAACCTCTTGCTTAACAATGATTAAATTAGAAATATAATTAAGATGAGAAAAATTAGAAAAAACCGCAACCACAAATATTAGATGCATTCACATAAATATATGCATCTCCGTATTATTTCTTTTTTCTCATTTAAAATGCACAGCCCAATCATTTGTTGTAACCTGAATATCCAACTCTTATAATTGTTCTCACTTTAACCTAATCACTATTATCGAACGCAACCAAAAAAATTCCTCACCCTTTCAAACGCAGTCACCCCTAAGAAGAATAGATCTCACACTCTTTTCTTTCTTTGTTTTAATAACTGAATCACAAACATGGTAGTTGTTTTCTTTTCTGCTTATGTTCGATCCCTGGGTTAATTTGTTTTCGGCTTAAAGACCACCGCTTCAAGATCGTCTCGGGTAAGTTCTACATGTTTTATTTTCGTTTTGTTTGTCTTAGAGAGAGAGAGAGAGAGAGAGAGAGAGAGAGTTTTGTTACATTTCGTTTTTGCTAATTTTGGATATAAAAAAGAAGCAAAGCTTCGCATAGATCGATGATGATTTTTTCTTTCGTGTTTTGAATTTGAGGTCTGAAAGGCTTGTTGTACCACACGAAGAAGTAAAAAAACTAAGATCATTAAGGGTCGTTTAGTTGGTGAAAAAAAATTCATTCTTTCATGAAATTTTTCATATGAAAAGGAAAAAATTGAAAATCCGTTTAGTATAACTTTTTCCAACAATTTTCAAAAAATGTGAAATTCTCATTCTCTAAATTTTAACTACGAATTTGAAAAGCTCATTCTACTCTTCTCACTTTTTATACGTCTGTTTTAAAACGTATTCATCTCTTTTTATCCTTTTTTATACGTTTTCATACGTTGTCGTATGTTTTATTACGTTTTCGTACGTTTGTTTACGTTTTTGTCCTTTTTATACGTTTTCGTCAGTTTTTGCTCGTTTTCTTACGTTTTCGTCCCTTTTTTTTATGTTTTCGTCCGCTTTTTTACGTTTTCGTCCATTATTTACGTTTCGTCCGTTATTTTACGTTTTTGTCTGACTTTTTTAGGTTTTCGTCGGTTTTTTACGTTTCCCTCTATTTTTTTACGTTTTCATCCCTTTTTTTTACGTTTTCGCTCCTTATTTTACGTTTTTGTCCGTTTATTTATGTTTTCGTCCGTTTTCGGCTGTTTTTTTATGTTTTCGCTCGTGTTTTATGCTTTCGTATGTTTTTTACGTTTGCGTCCATTTTTTTACGTTTTCGTCCGTTTTTTTCCGTTTTCATCTTTTTTTTACGTTTCGTCCGTTTTTTTACGTTTTCGTCTGTTTTCTTACGTTTTCGTCAATTTTTAACATTTTCATCTTTTTTACGTTTTCGTCCGTTTTCATATGATTTCTTAAGTTTCGTACGTTTTTGTACATTATTCTACGTTTTCTTACGTTATCTAACTTAAGAAAACGGACAAAACGTAAGTAAATGTTAAAAAACAGATGAAAAAGTTAAAAAATGGACTAATACGTAAAAATAGAATAAAAAGTAAAAAAACCGATGAAAGCATAAAAAACTGACGAAAACGTAAAAAAATAGATGAAAACGTTAGAAAATGGACTAAAACGTAAGAAAGCGGACGAAAACGTAAAAAAGAGACGACAACATAAGAAAACGGATGAAAACGTAATAAAACGGACGAAAGCGTAAAATAACAGACGAAAACATGAAATAAGAGACGAAAATGTAAAAAAAAGAACAAAAACGTAAAAAAACAAAAACGGACTAAAACGTAAAAAACAAACGAAAACATAAAAATGAGACGAAAATGTAAAAAAACGGACGGAAACGTGACGAAAACGTAAAAAACAAATGAAAATGTAAAAAAACGAACGAAAACGTAAAAAATGAACGAAAACCTAAAAAACAGACGAAAACGTAAAATAACATACGAAAACGTAGAAAAGAGACAAAAAACGTAAAAAATAGACGCAAACGTAAAAAAGGACGAAAACATAAAAAAACAAACGAAAACATAAAAAATCAGATGAAAACGTAAAATAACAGACGAAAAGGTAAAATAATGGACGAAAACGTAGAAAAACAATAGAAAACATAAAAAAACAGACAAAAACGTACATAACGTAATATAATTGGATGAAACGTATTAAAATAGATAAAAACAAATGATAACGTACACAAGCAGAAAAAAATAGATGAAAACGTATAAAGTTGTAAAAAAACTTAAAGAATGGATAAAAACGTAATAAGATCCAATATGGCAAGAAAAGAATTGATTTAAAAAAGAAAAAAATGTTTGAAAAGAGCTTCATTTAAATATCTTTCTAAAAAAGAATGAGGCTTTTGCATATATATCCTCCCGAAAATGCAAAATTGCATATATATCCAAAGCATGCATAAAAACCATTGTAAAATGTGCATAAAAAACATGTACAAAGGATATATATGCAATTATTCACTTTGGGAGGGATATATATGCATTTTTGCCTAAATTTTTAAAAGTAAAGTCCAAAATACATCTTTGTGGTTTGTTTCGTGTCTCGCTTTACATCTCTAAACTTTTTTTGGCACAAAATCATCCATCCGTTAGTAAAGTTGGCACAAATACATTCCTCTATTAGTAAAATCAGTCAATGAGGACTAACGGTGTAAATATTTCTCCGTTATCTCCTAACGGAAGAGATAATATTTGCACCGTTAGTCCTTAGGACTAACTATGCAATTTATTTTCAAAAATAAATTGCATCGTTAGTCCTCCACCACCATCACCATCACCGCCACCTCCACCCACCACCACCCAACGCCACCACCCCCACCTCCACCGCCGCCACCTACCGCCACCACTGCCACCACCACCCACCTCCACCGCCGCTACCCACCCACCACAACCACCACTTTCAGCATCGTCATCTACCGCCACCACCACCGACCGCCATCCATCGCCACCACTGCCACCGCCACCCACCTCCACCGCCACCACCCACCCACCACAACCATCACCTCCAACATCGCCATCTACCGCCACCACTGCCACCACCACCCACCACCGCCACCCACCACCTCCACCACTGCCACAACCACCCACCTCCACCGCCGCCACCCACTGCAATCACCGCCTACACCACCATGGGTCAACTTTACTAACAGAGGGATGTATTTGAGCCAAATTTACTAACGGATGTATGGTTTTGTGCAAAAAAAAAAAGTTTAATAATGTAAAGCGAGACACGAGACAAATCACACATGATGTATTTAAGACTTTATTCTAAATTTAAAAATGTGTTAAACTTTAATGTCCTATGGGCCTTGTTCACGCATGGGTCGTGCTATAGAGTGGGGTTTAAGCCCATTTATGGACCATGCTAAATATTCGAAAGGTCTGCCAAATATGAGCAAAAGATGGATTCACATTTATAAGCAGTTTTATATCATGTTCATAAATATGTGCCTGTGGTGACATAAATTTTGGCTATCATGCATTTTCCTTAGTTGTCCTAAGTTTTTGGATTCGGTATTGTTTTAAAAATAATCTTATTGCTTCAAAGCATAACATGTTCGTAACTCAGTTTTTACCATACATGTAATTCAGTGTCTAAAATGCATGAGTTCATGAGCGTTTTTAAAACTTTTTTTCTTTTATATGTAGTAGTCTTTTCCTTTATAGCTCTTGTTTATGTTGTGAATATTTAGTTGGTCGCTATTGCTTCTATTGTTTATAATTCATTGGTCAGTCTTTGCGCATACAATAAACATACAAGCCTTTTGTTTTGTTTACAATATTTCAATATCATAAACATAATCATCGGCTAGATGTGATTGTTGATTTTAGTTATACTCTATGTTTCCTTTAACGCAATTATAATAAAACACTAGCAAGATGCTAGGAAAACGAAATACAGTGATTAAGAGATTGCGTTACGAGGGTTGGAGAACCATACCACCCAATTACAAAAAGACTTTCTATGCCTTTAAGAGATCCAGTTGAATGATAGGAGCTTAACTTCATTGAGAATCAAATCCTTGTTTGGTCTTTTTTTATTTGAAAGTGACTTTGTTTCTATTTCTCCAGAGGATCCACAAAGTCGATTGAACCACCCCTTCAAATAGGATCCATAAAGCGACTATGTTTGGTCTTTACTTATGCTTTATGTATATGGATGCCTATCCGGTGCTCCATGTTTTGAACTTTTTTTGAGTTTTGATACATTTTTTTTCAACATTTTGTTGGTTTAGTTATCGTAAAAATGCCCAATAAAATAAAAATAAGTAAATCAATAAATAAATATAAGACTAAAATACACCGTTGGTCCCTAAACTTGTATCGGAGGATCGCGATGGGACGAAACTGGCCATAATCATCGCCATAGGTCCAAACGATGGCTATTAAATGCCAGATTAGTCCTTTGACCAAGTCAAAGTCGATTTTGTTTGTAGTCGGGGTATTTTAGTCCATACACATTTATACTTTTATAACACATTTATATTTTACCCCTTCATCTTTCATCCTCTTCATCATCTACCCAAATCATTCATCTCCCCAACATTCATCATTCATCTCCCCAACAATCATCTTGGAAAATATCTGTTGATGAAAGCGAAAAATTTATATTCAAGAGTTATGAACATTGTTTAACTATACCGTTGTAAATTGTTGTAAATTAATGGAAGCACTAATGCGAAATGCTATACTACTTTGGGATTGCAAGGAACCAAACTGAGTAGTACTATTTTGTGAACTCGTCTCATTTTTAACCTGCAATGATGAACAACATTCTTGCACACCTTCATGGTTTCGACTCTCACAAGAGCTTTCACACCGTTGTAATAAGTTTTCGTTTTTAACATTTCCCAATTTACGTTTCTTTTGAAAATAGGGAGCAGTCAGTCGAATGCTTGTTCCTGTTAGATCAACTACTTCATTTTTTGTGGATTGAACATCCGTTTTCACAGAAAATTTAGTATTTGTAAGTTTCAAGCTTGGAATTTGGTTTTGATTATTGGCAGATAGATTTGAGCGGTTAGCGGGAAGTATCTCGTGAAGCTTTCTGAAAATACTGCCTGATTTGACTCCAGCCAAAGACGGTGACTCAGCAGAGCATGATATATCTGATGATGCAATCTGTAATATCCATCAAGTACAAAGAGAACACATCACATAATGTCATTATAATGAAGAATGTAGAATGCCCAATGCAGAGGATTAAGTGTGGCAATTATGACACAGTTACATACCAATGGATCAATTTGGTTTTTTTTAACTTAAAGCAGGTCAAGTAAAAAAAATTGCTATAACGGTATGGGTCTAATCGGCCAGATACTTTTTATGGGTATATCTTTCGAAATTGCTTTATTCAAAGATTTTTGTTATTATTGTATAATACTAATTTTCTAATCATATTCAGCGCCGTAATTGTTTGCAAATCTGAAAAAAGGGCTACAAAAATCTGTTCTTGAGTCCCATCCTGACCTGACCCGTACCCGGTTTTGACCTGTTTTCGAACCTGCCCATTTCGCCACCTTTAGACAGAACAAATCATGTACCCTGAATAATCTAGTCCATACCAAGGGTTTAAGAAATTTGCCATGGTCAAAACTGTCCAGATGTATGAATTTGTCACGGCTACTTCTCTCTCCTGAAAAGTTTTAAAAAAAACACTATAAGGCTCGGGATATATGAGTGTTATCGACTTTGTATACTACAAACGCAAATAGCAATCAAACAGCTACATTATATTCTATAAACTTTAGGGCAATCATAATGAAGGTAACAGCAATCCATGCTTTAGACCTCAGCAATATATGTGAATAACAGAGTTCTAAGATAGGAAATTAACTATTAACAATTTAAAATAACATATTTTAGGTGGCATTGTGGCAATTTTGACCAATTCACTTATATATGAGCCAATTCGGGTTATGATTTATTGAACCGACTCCAATGGGTCGATGAGGTTATAAAAATAAGATAAATTGAAAGATATACAGGTTGAATGTCACCAAAAGTGTATTTATAATGTAGAAAGTCTAAATGATTATTTATAAAACCAGATTAATATCAACATAATAAGAAAAGTGTAATCTATATGACACACTAAATGTTCATATTATGGAGAAAAAAGATATTATGATTTGGGTATTTACAAGCAGGCATTAGCGGTAAAACTTTTCCTTTTATAGCTAGACAGATAATTAACCTGATTCTTCAATCTGTGTTAGCTTGGGCTTCACTGGGCAGTTGATTGCAGCATCACGGAAGAAGCGGGTTAAGGTGAAAACTACATCTCCAAATTTTGGGTAACACTGCATAGGGAACATGTGAGACACCTAACGCAAAGAATAAGTATAAACTAATGTCTAGTGCTTCACCTTGATGTGAGGCTGTATCCAGCGTGATATCTGGGACTGATGGTTTGGTTTTGTAAACCTGTTTATCAAAGTTAAAATAGGTACTACTTAGATAACAACCAACGGTACACCTTAATGCATATAAAAGAAGACTAGCGGTAGACACTTTAATTAAGTTTGATACGGGTCCGGTTTAAAAGCAGGTCATCAGTTAGTTAGGTTGAAACGGACCGGACCGCATTGGGTTAATCCATTTTGTCCAAATTTTATGAATTTGTTAATAGTTCTTGCAAAACATCAATAACCGGCAACGTTCCAAAGGGCAATATGTGATAGGCAATTCTTAAACTCAGTCGGAGCCCGCTCAGGAGAGTGTCCACCCGTTTTTGGAACGTGGCCATTTTGTTACAAAATCTTCTCCTCCGGACCAACTAAGCTACTTAGTCCTGAAGGCTAGCCCAAAGTGATGCTAGTGGGGTTTAAACTTGGATCTCCCAAAAAGAATCCCAAGCTCCCACCAGGCTACACTTTGGGGTTAATAAGGTGGTTAATAATATATTATACAAAAAGATATAAATCTAAATCTTTGTAAAAAAACAAGTAAAGAGGTTGTATTTCCAGTTTAAACATTTTTGACTCATTTCCTATTAGATGATCTAAAAAGCCAATGTCTAGAATATTCTTCAAACGATCAGATTAATTTCAACGAACCTAACATATGTTTTTTTTCTTGTTTTTGACCTTAAGGAGGTAGTATAAGAACCTTTCATCAACGGTGTGAAAGCTTGCCTATCACATAAATTTTTCGCTTTCATCAACAGATATTTTCCAGGATGATTGTTAGGGAGATGAATGATGAATGTTGGGGAGATGAATGATTTGGGTAGATGATGAAGAGGATGAAAGATGGAGGGGTAAAATATAAATGTGTTATAAAAGTATAAATGTGTATGGACTAAAATACCCTCGACTACAAAACAAAAATCAGACTTTGACTTGGTCAAAGGACTAATCTGGCATTTAATGGCTACTGTTTGGACCTATGGCGATGATTATGGCCAGTTTCGTCCCATCGCGATCCTCCGATACAAGTTTAGGGACCAACGGTGTATTTTAGTCTAAATATAATTGCTGTTTTTTTTTTCTTTGGGTGTGTTTTTAACATCCTGTATGGTTTGAAAGTCGAGTGTTACGTTTATACTAATTTGTTCTTGGTTGAGTTATTCCATTATGTAAAGTCTGAAGTGAGTCTCACGATCATCTCTTTTTCAATTGTGAATACTCTAAAAAGGTTTTGTTGGCTTTAAAAGGAAAGGTGGAGCTTACACGACTGAGTAATGATTGGCAAGATATATAGTTAGAGATGTGGCCAAAATTAACTGTTCTAATAGCATAATAAGTGTTCTGCAAAGGAAAGGTTTGGCTACAGTGGTACACTATGTACGCGTGTGGCACAAGACAAATGATAGGATCTTCACTTAAGACAAAAGAGATGAAGATAGCCTATTAAAGGTCAACATTGATAATATAAGATTGCAGCTAATGGGCCTTAGTGTGAAGAAATCTGCTCAAATTGAGAAAGTGGCCCGGGAATGGAAAGTTGATATGCAACATGCATAGCCAATTGGTAGTTCTTAATGAATTTTTATGTTTGGAATCATGTTTAGTTTGTTTGTCTGATATCAATGTTGGGAGAAATGTAGTTTACTTCTATAACATGGAGCGAGGTAGAGTGGGTGAGGCCCTCATGTGTAAGTATCCAGTATCCTCTTGTGTGGTTGTAGCTGCATTTGGTACTGAATATGTGTATTGATGAGTGAAATGTAGCCTATTAAAAGGGAGAATTCGGGTGGTCATGTACCACTCTAGTGAGGTGGAATGGTAGCATAAAAGATCTGTATTCAAGAATGTCTATAGTACTAGAGTATGGACTAGCTGAATGATTCAAGTTGGGTCATTGGAAATGCTTCTGATCAAATCTTGTTAATCTTTGTAAAAAGTTATATAGTGTTATTGTGCTTAATATATATTACACCCTTTCGCAAAAAGAAGTTCGATTCCATTAACAATTAAGTTATGGTTCAAAGTTAATAAAGCTACGACAAGGTTTAAGTTTGATGATTTCAGTGTAAAAGTCTATCAGAATTACAAGAAACGAAATGCTTTATTAACACTCTTCAAAATTTGCAGTTGACTTAGCTAAAATGATGACTAGCTAGCTTGTATACGACGTACCGTGACACATACGTAGACTATGTCGTTAATATAGGTTAATCGTTCCCTTCGGGGAGAGTTAAGATCAATATAGATCTCATATTTACCATAGATTCAATAAACCAATCTTAACCATCCATTTTTAATCAAAGTTAATAAAAAACCATTTTCTATTTTTTTTTAAACAGCATATCTTGCAAACGGTAAATCTTCAAACTATAAAAAATACACCATCGCGACGAGAATTAAATTATCTTTCTATTAATATGCACTTTTCTATATATTCGACAATTTTTTTTTCAAAAATTCCGCCTAGAAAAATCATATATGATTTTTAAAAAATCGAATCATATATGATTTTCAGAAATCATATATGATTTTTACAAATCATATATGATTTTCAAAAATCGTATATGATTTGTAAAAATCGAATCATATATGACTTTCACAAATCATATATGATTTTTCTGGACCGAAATTTTGAAAGAAAAATGTTAAAGATATATAGTAGTGCATATCTATAGAAAAATAATTTAATTCTCCTCGCGATGGTATGATTTTTATCGCATAACAATTAACGGTTTGCGAGATATTTAATTTTTTAAAAAAAGGTGAAAGTTTATTTTAACAAAAAATGAATGACTACTATTGGTTCGTTGGATCATGGTAAATTGAATATATATGAACTTTGCCATCCATTGTATAGTGATAAAAACCACATTAGTTATGATTATTATTCATGCAACATGCAATATATAAAGATACAATTAAGAGTCAATCCTAATCTATATCTATATATATACTACTTATAATAGAGGAATGCACTTCTCTCATATTAATTATTTTAAAATTTTCATATATAGAATTTTAAGCAAACACAATATTGAAAGCATTATCTACAAGTATATCTAAAGCACATATAAAACTAAAAACACACTACTCATATATTACAATTAATACACTATTAAAAACACCTCTTTATTCAAAAATACACGTGAAAAAACATAATTTACAAGTAGTTGAAGTACAAATAAAACAAAAAAACACTATTCAACACATACAATTAATACACAATTTAATTCACCCATTTCACCAAAATATACAACTATTTAACAACAATGTAAAATCTAATTAAACTTTCAAAACATAAATCTGAATCCAGCAGCCCAAAACAAAATAACATTTGTTCACCGAAAAATTTAATTACAGAGTACCCGCCGCCGCATCGCGCAGATACCCTGCTAGTATATAATAACCCACAATTGAGTGTGGGCAATCTAACATATCATCCAATAGAGTAAACCATGATTGTCATATCCACAATTAGGTTTGGGCCATTTAACCTATTATCTAATAGCCTGAGCGGAAAAATCGCAAAAAGTTGGACGAGGGAGAAAACTTAAAACGTTAAGGGGTCGTTTAATTGGAGAGAAATACTTCATTTTTTCAGAAAATTTTTCATATGAAAAGGGAAAAACTGAAAACCCGTTTAGTCGCACTTTTTTTCCAACAATTCCAAAAATATGAATTTCTCATTTTCCAATTCTTAATAGAAAAAATGAAAATACCATTACACCCTTCTCACTTTTTTCATTTCTAAAATAATAACCCCATTTCCTCTCACCACACTCTTATCACGCCCACCTTCGTCCACCTTCCATCATTTAAAAAGAAAGAAAAATAGAACCTCAACTAAACGGGTTTCAATTTCTCAACTCTTCTCTAGAGAAGAAAAACCATTCCTTTCTTTAGAAATTTAGAAACGGAAAACAGGAAAAATTTTCACCAACTAAACGGCCCCTAAAGTTTTGAATTTGGCGGTGGTATAAGGTGCCAAGGATTCACATTGGTTATAAAATATAATATACTTGATGACTTAAACATGATTAAAATATTTCTTATGGTCTTTCGTTTGTTTACTTAATTGATTACTTAAACATGATTAAAATATTTCTTATGGTCTTTCGTTTAATTACTTGATTACTTAAACATGATTAAAATATTTCTTATGGTCTTTCGTTTAATTACTTGATTACTTAAACATGATTAAAATATTTCTTATGGTCTTTCTTTTAATTGCCTGTGACAGAAACATTATACTTATTATATGACCAATAACCAAGTAAGTCAAAATTTTCACCAGAATTACGAGAAAATTAATAAATGGAGTTATCCAATATGCATCATGTGTAATAGATCCAGCTATCCAAAATACAAGTCAACATCTACAAGTCTTGTAGTAGGTTTACTAGCAGTAACAAATTGAACCATAATCAAAACTGAAATTTAAACATAATAGCACCGTGTAATTGTTAGAGCACTAGGTGTCACGACAAGGCTTAGCCTCTTCGTCGTGTCACCTCAGCGCCACATCAACATCCCACTTTACCACAACTAACAACAACAAACCTCATCCTCACTCATAACAAACACCAACCTCTTTATTTGAGGCCCACCACTACCACTTTATTTTTTTTATTCAATTTTCATTTCCAAATAAACTAAATTCATTGTGGGAAACAGTGTCCACTTTAATTAATGAAAAACAGATTATCAAATAATAAATAAATTAAAAGAAAATATAAAACAGCAGACAGAATGGGGTAGAAGCAGAAGACAGACTCTATAACGATATATATAAACGAAAGCAGTAAAAGGTCGTGAACGAGGCTCGTGTTTAACACGATTCCCTTAAAACAGTTAAGCGTCATTTCCTGTGGTACAACGTTCTAAGCATTGCTGTACCGGACTGACTCATTTGCCTGAAAATTCACCGAAGTTCTATGTATCTCTAATCGAAGGAACTGCTGGAAATCGTCTGCAATGAAGCTGCGTTTTTCTATATGTAAAAACTGAATGAGAGACGTTTATTATATAGGCTAAACCTATCTTGTTCATCAAGACAAGATAACAGCCAATATTAAACAGATATGCAAAATCTGTTAACTATTAAACACGATTTGCATATACTTTAATTACATACTAATATTCTGTAAACTTTGTTAACAAGTTTCAAATCTATTCCTTAAATAGATTTACAGAAAATTCTGGAAAAAGGAAACCCGAATCTGCGACAAAAGATATGCACGTGTCACGAGGATTTGGGCTGCATTCGTGTCCGCGGTCGCGGGCTCGCATGAGTTCGAAGCTTGAACCCATTTGGCGGAAATCCCATTTTACGCACCCCTGGCAGCAAGACGTAGGAGTGGGAGCATAACCAACCTAAAGGAATTTGATAGCCAATACTATGAATTCCTTATAAACAACATTCACTTCTTGTTTTGGGCGATGTGGGATACATCCTCTTTTCCAATTTTGTATGTTTCAAGTGCCTTACTTAGAGACACGATATCTCATTCATTTCAACTCCATTTTGGACATACTTTAGCTCGTTGCGAAGCTCTCGTCGAGGAGAACGCAAAGCTACCAAGAAATATACATATATATATATATATATAACATATACATATATTAAATAGTGTCCAAAATTTGCAAAAACTCATTTTGCAAAACTCATTTTCCAACAATCCCCCACATGAATGGAAATCGGTCGAAAACACACGAAAGTTTCGGTGAAATTTCTGCGGTTAAGTCTTGCATATGATAGGTAGGTGTAACCCTTTTAACCTTCCCTTGTGAGATGCACTTAGTCTCCTAGATCTGAGTAGACGCGATGTCCTTGAACTCATTATCCATTTACGTAGATGACATTACACTTCACACAAGACTCTCCCTGACAATGTCAAGTCCTCATAGTCGTGTTCGTTATGGTCATGAACACTAGCTCGGTTCTGCAAGAGCTCTTAGGAATTGCGCCCACATTTCCCTTGAGCGACCCCACTTCTCTCACATAGGTGATTTCATCTTGAATCATTAAAAACATATGTTTTGTGATTTCATCTTGAATCATTATGCTTTATGATTTCATCCTGAATCATTAAAGCCATATGTTTAACCTCTCAATAAGTCACATTTGTTATAGGAATGGACTAGGAAAGTTACAATATTTAGTAACTCCCCCACATTTCTATGATTAGGTTGTCCTATTGAACCCAGATCTTGGGATCTCTAGTGAACTGGGTTAGGTTTTCCTTCATAAAAACTCATTCCTTCAAGGGCTTTAGTTCCATTCCTCTAGACGACTTACTTACTAACTCTCTGCTTAAGCCTTTCGTAAGCGGATCCGTGATGTTATCCTTTGACTTCACATAGTCAATTGAGATAACTCCTGTTGAGAGTAGTTGTCGTATCGAATTATGTCGACGACGGATATGTCTGGACTTTCCATTATACATTATGCTATGAGCTCGCCAATTGCCGATTGACTATCACAATGTATACTAATGGCGTTACGGTTTAGACCACCTTGGTATGTCCTCTACAATTGGCGTAGCCATTCCGCCTATTGTCCGCATTTATCTAACGCAATAAATTTCGATTCCATCGTGGACTTAGCTTTAACGGTTTGCTTGGAAGACTTCCAAGATATAGCTGCCCTCAAGTGTAAACACATATCCACTAGTCGATCTAGAATCCTTTATGTCGATATCCAATTTGCATCATTGTATCCTTCGTAACGGTGGATATCGATCATAATGCAATCCATAATCGCGTTGTATCTCAAATAGTGAAGTACCCTAGTCATAGCTGCCCAATGTGCATAGCTTGGGTTACTAGTATACCTACTTAGCCTGCTAACAACATATGCTAAGTCAGGTCGGGTACCGGTCATTAAGTACATTAACATGCCAATAATTCTTGAATACTCTAATTGGGCAACACCTAAGTCTCTATTTTTAGATAGATGCTTACTTGTGTCAATTGGAGTTCTAGCTAGGCCGAAATCCCCCGCATTATGAGTATTAAGAATTTTGTCCACATAATGTGCTTGACTTAACACAAGTCCATTCTGAGTTCGTATGATCTTTATTCCAAGGATCACCTTGTCGTTACTTTGATTTCAACATGTCTTTAGTAGATTTGATCATCTTGTCGTTACTGCCAACGATAAGCATATCATCAATATATAAACACAAGATTACATATCCACTATTTGTGTCTTTGACATAAACACATTTGTCGCATTCATTAATTTTGAATCCACTCTCTAGCATGGCGTGGTCAAATTTTTGATGCCATTGTTTGGGAGCTTGCTTTAAGCCATATAATGACTTAACAAGCCTACACACTTTGTTCTCTTGTCCAGGAGCCATGAAACCCTCAGGTTGATTCATGTAGATTTCTTCTTCTAAATCTCCTTTCAAAATTGCCGTTTTAACATCCATTTGGTGAACTTCCAAATTTCTTAAAGCGGCAATAGCAAGTATCATCCTAATCGAGGTTATTCGCGTAACAGGCGAATATGTATCAAAGTAATCAAGACCTTCTCGTTGTCTAAATCCTTTGATTACTAATCTTGCTTTATACTTGTCAATGGTGCCATTGGCTTTCATCTTCTTCTTGAAGATCCATTTATAGCCTAGTGTTTTACAACCAGGAGGTAAATCCACGAGCTCCCAAGTATGGTTTTGTAAAATAGAATCTATTTCACTTTTAATGGCTTCTTTCCATTGAGGCCCTTCTGAGGAAGTAACCGCTTCTCGGTATGAAGTAGGTTCGTTTTCAACCATAAAAGAAACAAAATCAGGTCCAAACGATTTCTCGGTTCTTGCCCTTTTGCTTCTTCTAGGTTCAAACTCTTCTTCCTCAGTTTGATCTTGTCTCTCATCTTGGAGATCATTATCATCTCGTTGTCTCTTATCTTGGACAACTTCTTCATCTATTCTAGATGAACTTCCTTGTGATGAACTTCCAGTTTCCTTCGTTAAACAAGGAAGTATAGTTTCAAAGAATGAAGCATTCCTTGATTCCATTAATGTACCCTTTTGTATATCCGGATTTTTCGAATCATGTACAATGAAGCGATAAGCACGCTATTCTTAGCATATCCGATGAATATACAATCCATGATTTAGGTCCAATCTTTTGGGCCTTGGGGTCGATATAGCTACATTTGCTAGACACCCCACTTTCGTAAATCTTGATATGATGGCTTTCTTCCATCCATAATTCATATGGGGTCTCTTCTTTTCCTTATGAGGTATCTTATTTAAAAGATAAGTAGTCGTTAAAATGGCTTCCCCACATGTCACGGCTTAGACCGAACTTATCAACATGGCATTAACCATTTCTTTCAAGGTACGGTTCTTCCTTTCGGCATTACCGTTCACGAGGTGAATAGGGAGCGGTGAACTCGTGTCTAATTCCATGTTTTGCACATAGATCGACAAATGGAGACACATATTCACCTCCTCTATCACCGTACCACCTTGATTTTCTTACTAAGTTGATTCTCAACTTCGTTTTGTATAGAACAAACTTGTCTATAGCTTCATCTTTACTTTTCAGTAAGTAAACATAGCAATACTTTGTACAATCATCAATAAACGTGATAAAGTACTTATTGCCACCTTTTGTGGGTAGTGATTTCAAATCACATATGTCAGTGTGTATCATATCAAGTGGTTCGGTTTTTCGTTCAACCGATTTGAAGGATGCTCTTGTAAGTTTGGCTTAAACACAAGTTTCACATTTATATTTTGAGTCAATATGGATATTAGGTATGCAATTAAATTTAATCAAACGACGCATTGAATTAAAATTTACATGTCCAAGACGGCCATGCCACATATTAGAAGACTCAATCAAGTAAGCAGAAGAATTCATTTTATTGATATCTTTCTTAACAACCATTACATTGAGTTTAAACATACCATTCGGGCATATCCCTACCAACATACACTTGATTCTTAGAAAGAACAAACTTATCGACTCAAAACAAGGCGAAAACCAAACTTGTTCAACAATTGACCAAACACAAGATTCTTGCGAATCTGGAACATACAAGACATTAGTCAACTTGAGCTCTTTCTGGATGTCATCTTCAAGATTACATCTCCTTCACCCTTGATTTCAAGATTGCGAGTTGCCCATGTACGCCTTCTCTCCACTATCAATCGCTCCGAAAGAGTGAAACATACTCTTATCGGACACACACAGCGGGTAGCCCGGTATCCACCCACCATTCCTGTTGTTGGAACCTACCGAGGTTAACCGAGAGATCATGGCAATGACATCGACACAATAGCAATCATGTCCACATCTTCATTCACCATATTAGCTGGCGTGGAGTCACCCGCTTGGCATCTTACGATTAGCGACACGGTGACTGGCCGGTCACAGTTGAAACACACCCTTGGAACTTCATTTCACAATTGCGACTTTAGGAGCAAGGTACTCGGACTTCCCTTTGCCTTTCTTGTCATTCTTTCCTTTTCCTTTGCCTTTAACTTTAACATTGGACTTTGAAGATGACGAAACATACTCAACTATATTTGCCTTTGCAGAATCAGGCGTATACATGTTTTTTTGAGCCAGCTTTTTTTCCTCTTTAATACGAAGACGAATAACCAAGTCTTCAACACTCATCTCCTTTCGCATAACAATTAACGGTTTGCGAGATATTTAATTTTTAAAAAAAAGGTGAAAGTTTATTTTAAAAAAAAAATGAATGGCTACTATTGGTTCATTGGATCTATGGTAAATTTGAGATATATATTGAACTTTTGTCATCCATTGTATAGTGATAAAAACCCCGTTAGTTATGATTATTATTCATGCAACATGCAATATATAAAGATACAATTAAGAGTCAATCCTAATCTATATCTATACTACTTATAATAGAGGAATGCACTTCTCTCATATTAATTATTTTAAAATTTCCATATATAGAATTTTAAGCAAACACAATATTGAAAGCATTATCTACAAGTATATCTAAAGCACATATAAAACTAAAAACACACTACTCATATATTACAATTAATACACTATTAAAAACACCTATTCATTCAAATATGATTAAAATATTTCTTATGGTCTTTCGTTTAATTACTTGATTACTTAAACATGATTAAAATATTTCTTATGGTCTTTCTTTAATTACTTGATTACTTAAACATGATTAAAATATTTCTTATGGTCTTTCTTTTAATTGCCTGTGACAGAAACATTATACTTATTATATATATATATACTAATTGTGGGGGAAGAAAACAGTAACAAGAAGGCATTAATTGCAAACTTTCTCAACTTGGCAGAAATAGTCTCTGAGGTTCAAGTGGCGCTGCAAAGTAAGTTCAAACATTAAATGCAAAGTTTCACAACTTGGCAAAAACAGTCCCTAAGGTTTAAGGGGCGTTGCAAGGTAAGTCCTGTAGAATTAATTGCTAACTATAGCAACTTGGCAAAATTAGTCCCTAAGGTTTAAGTGTCGCTACAAAGTAAGTCCTTTGAAGCCAATCCCGCTGCATCGCGCGGGTTTCACACTCGTTATATGACCAATAACCAAGTAAGTCAAAATTTTCGCCAGAATTACGAGAAAATTAATAAATGGAGTTATCCAATATGCATCATGTGTAATAGATCCAGCTATCCAAAATACAAGTCAACATCTACAAGTCTTGTAGTAGGTTTACTAGCAGTAACAAACTGAACCATAATCAAAACTGAAATTTAAACATAATAGCACTGTGTAATTGTTAGAGCATCAGGTGTCACGACAAGGCTTAGCCTCTTCGTTGTGTCATCTCAGCGCAACATCAGCATCCCACTTTTCCACAACTAACAACAACAAACCCCCTCCTCACTCATAACAAACCTCAACCTCTTTATTTGGGACCCACCACTACGACTTTATTTTTTTTATTCAATTTTCATTTCCAAATAAACTAAATTCATTTCATTCAAATTAAAAATACAATACATAACACAATAATGATAAAAAAAAAACATGATACGGGTAAAAAACAACACGAGTAAAAAAAATACAACACATACTACTGGATTTAATCTTGACATCCCACCGGGCAATTTTCAAAATCTCCCAAACGTGAACATACTTGAACTCCTTTCCACCAAATTGTTCTTTGAAAGTTTAGTTTCGCATTTTCGAGATGAGTGTGGTCATTTTGAGCACTTGACCTTTAATCTGTTTGTAAATTGCGTTGAATTTTTGCAATCGACGTTAATCCTCGTCCATTTACACGTGATTGAATTTTTTGTACGATGGTCATCGGTTGTCTGATTATTGAACATATGCATAACGTCGTTCCAAAAAATATGTTTAAGCGTATTATGTATTTCATGTTTTTAGTTAATTGCTGAAGTTTCAGTTTAAAGGTTTCATCATTATTCGTTTATTTTTGCATTTTTTTCCTCCACGAACCTTTCAATCTATGCAAAAAAAAACACTTCACCCTATTAAAAACACTTCACCTTATTAAAAACCTCCACAAATATCATTTTATATATAAAAAAAAGAGAGACAAAAAGTACAAGCTTTCATTTCGTCGTGCAGACGACGAGCCTTCCCACGGGGCGGGGGTCAAGAAGCTCCACGGTGTGCTGCTTGCGGTGGATGGCGAGCCCCTACGGTGAAGCCACACCGTTTGCTCTTAAAGAAAAGGAATTCTAGTATACGATTTCACTTAAAAAGTTAATTATAAAAACATAAAAAGGTGGTTTGGACACCAGAAACTAGATTTATTGGTCGAGTTAGTTATAAACAGTAAGTAGGTTTTTTTAATTATATATACATAAAAAGGTGGTTTGGACACCAGAAACTAGTTTTCTTGGTCGAATTAGTTATAAACAGTAAGTAGGTTTTTTTTAATTATATATACATAAAAAGGTGGTTTGGACACCAGAAACTAGTTTTCTTGTTCACACTAGATGAGTAGTAAGCAGGTTTGGTTCAGTTCCATATGGCCCTTAACTAGGTTCATGGTTGTCTCAAGCTTGATGTACAACGTGCCTGTCCCATATTCGAAGGAAAGGAACTGGACCCAGAAGTTGGGAAATTGTTATTCGAACCCAATTCATGGCAGACATAAGAATTGGTTTGATTTTTGCGTAGCGAGGAGTTATTAACACGAGCCGAACTATCAAGCACAAATCTACAAACGTTACCAAAACAGCAAAAACCACGAGCAGAATTAAAACAACCCTGTGGTTAAGTGGAGGAACGTGAATCACGATTGTCCCACGAGCCACGTGTGTCACGGCTACGATTATCCCGTGAGGTATCATTTCCGGCTAGAAGCATCGTAGGTGCCGAGGGTGATACATCAATGGATAAAGATTGTTGCTAGCTTGGAGTTAAGCCGAAAGTCTTTGGTTGTGACTATGAGGAACAACAACAAGATCGGAAAACAGATACCGATGATCAATTATATCAGCCATGTGAGCAAATATATTAGTCAAGCCATTAATGGCATACGTCACCACATCCTCATTACTTAGAGGCGAGCCAAGAGCATTAAGCATAGTAACTATAGACTCGATCTTTTCAAAGTATGCATCAATCGTACGACCACTAAGGTATAGGACACGAAGTCCACTTTTTAAAACAATGGTACTTGTCCGTTTATTATCAACAAAAATACTTTCAAAAGGATCCCAAACATCCTTAGCAAACTTGGTATTAGCCATAAGAAGATATGGTTAGAAAAATCCAAGATTAAATTATGGGCTCGTTTTTAGTCTTTCCGCGGTTGGAGGAGCAGAACTAGCAGCACCAAAACACGTGCCTGCGATGTGTTTCAAAATTTAAAGTAACATCATGCATCATTGTTTGCTTTGTCTACGTTTAGTTTAATGGGAATTTGATTAGTGATTGAGTAACAACATAGAGTTTAGTATTATGGTATATAATAAAAGTGGGGGAAGTATCGTTTGTCATTTATATAAACGAAGGTTGATGTTAGGAAAAAAAAAAAAACCCGCAGTCGACTCTACGTTAGTCGACTCTTTACGTTAGTCGACTAAAGAATCACTAAAAAAAGTCATTTTATCACACTAAGTGTAAAAATTGGTTATATAAATAAGTGTGAACAAATTTTGAAAAGGAAAAGAGTTTTCGCACCTATATGTGTTTCAAAAAAAAGTTCATACTTTTAAGTGTGGAGAAATCTAGTGTCTACACTTATAAGTGTGCACTATATTTGTAACACCCAATTTCTCCACACTTTTCCTCATGTGTGAAGAATTTGGGTATCACAAATATAGTACACATTTGCAAGTGTGAACAAATTCTATATTTCTTCACACTTAAAAGTATGAACTTTTTTGTAAAACACATATAGGTGTGAAAACTCTTTTGTTTTTCAAAATTTGTTCACACTTATTTGTGTAACTGATTTTTTCACATTCATAAATGTTAATAATTTGTTCACACTATACATTTTGTAAAAGTGTGATAAAATGATTTTTTTTTTGTTGCAGTGAATAAACAAAAAACCATCAATCGACTTTCTTTGTGTCGAGTAAAAGTCCAAAAACAAAAAGAACCGAAACTTTTTTTTAATGCACGATCGCCTAGGGACTAAAATAATAACCTTTTGTTTATTACTTTTATTATGATGGTGTCGGCCGAATAATTCTTCCACGAACCGAAAAAACCTCTTTATTTGTTTATGCAAGATCCCTAGGAACGAAAACTATTACCCTTTGTTTATTACTTTTACTATGGAGGTGTCGACTAACTAATTTATCCAAAAATTTAGGTGTGTATTGGAAATTAGGCTCAATACCATATAACAAGTAACATCCATTCCTTCATAAATATGATTGCATATGTCTTAATATTTATATTAATAAAAAACTTAATACTTGAGCTTAAACCAATATTAATACAAATACAAGTTTTAATTAAAATATTAGTCCACTAACGGTGAAGGTGTACCAAAAATTATTTTCATTAAGATTACTCGTTTTATCCTTAAACGCGTAAGACTTTGACATAAGTCATATTAATTTCTTTTAACATAAATTATACTAGTTGAGATTATCAATTTACTTGTTTAATTTGTCTTCTAATAATAAACATTGTAAACTACAACAATAACAATAAACTTATTTTATTTTATTTTATTTTTCTTTTAATTTATGAAAAAAACAAAGATAAATTTTATAAGTAGCTGTTATAGTAAAGTTAAGATCATATATTCTTTATAAAGTTTTGGGCTTATGTAAACTCTATCAACCAATTAGGATATAACTTTATTTATATTTAACCACGGGCTAAAGGATCGTAAAATTCATGGGTATTTTGAAGAGAAATCTAAAAATAGATAATGACTTGTTATTATGAAACATAACATAACAAATAGATATAAGCAATTATAAAATATAAAGTTGCCACTAATGAAACATGTCCACATAAATAGTTGAAAATCAAATCCAAATGATTTAGCTACACCTACCCTATTACTCGTACGAGTTTTAAAAGTTTCAACTGGAGTTTCACCAATTTTATCTTCATTTGAACTTGGTATTAATCTCTTAGGTATAGGTATTGAAGTGAATTGTTTTTCATCTAACATTGCATCTCTTGACTCTACAACGATAATCATTAGGTTCTATTACATAAAATCTATATTCCTTATAATGCTCAATATATCCAATAAAGATGCAATCAATATCTTTTTCACCCAAAATCTTCCTTCTAGGTTCCAGGAAATGTTTTAAAACCCGGGTTTTTAATCGTCCTGGTCGAGTCACCGGGCACCAGTTCGACCGTCGGATCAACCCGGTTTTTCATTTATTATTATTTTATTTTTCTGACCGGGCCAACCGGTTCGATCACCGGATCAACCGGGTCTACCCGGGTCAACCCGGTTTTTATTAAAAAAAATTTGAAAAAAACCAAACCCGGCCGGGTTTTTGACACGGGTTGAACCGGGTCACTCAAAACCCGACGGGTCTAACCGGTTAACCTGGGTTTTTTTGACCCGTGTTTGTGGTCGGGCATCGGTCCGACCGGTTGAACCGGCCGGGTCGACCCTGGTTTGAAAACATTGGTTCCAAGACTCTTATAATTGCCCTACAACCCTAAACTCGTAAATATGACAAGGTAGGTCGCTTTTTTGTACCAGCGTACATATGGGTGACTATGCTCCTTTTGTTAGGAATTCTATTTATTAATTAACAAGCCGTCAATATGGCTACACCCCAAAATCCTCCCACTTAAACCCGAGTAAGAAAACATGGAATTAACTATTTCTTTAAGAGCTTTATTTTTTCATTCGGACACACCATTTTTTTGTTGTGTATAAGGAACCGTATACTAATTTAGATTCCTACAAATTGGAAATAACGAGGATCATAATATTCACCACCTTTATCCGTTCGTAACGTTTTAATTAGATCATTTTGTTGCAACTCAACCTCAATTTTTTAGATTTTAAATTTACATAAGATTTTATTAGCATGTCATAGTAAATATAGCAAAAATCTAGATGCATTATCTATAAAGGTGACTACAGATTATTCACATAAATCACTATTTATCAATTCTAGAACATTATAATCTCATTTTATTTTCTGAAAGGTTTTCTAGTGACTTTTGTTAACATGGAAGTGTTAAATTTTTTTTAGTTCATATCAAATTATGGAATTAAATTTTCCTTGGATATAGAAATCATAAGCTTGTAGTGAACGTGTCCTAAACATGCATGCGATATAGGAATAATCAACATCTTTAGAACTAGCTATGCAAACACTACTAAAATTGTTAGAAAATTTATTGTTATTTAACATAGACATGTGATAAGGATTTAAAAGGTACGCTTTTAGGGGGTCATTTAAGCCCTATTTCGACACATTTTATATCCATTACTGCTTAAAATCATTCCTTTTCACTTTTTAGGTCTTTTGGAAGCAAAATGCTGGAATGAAGCATATTTGGACGAAAAGGAGCAAAATCATGAAGAAAATGGCCAAGTCAAGATCGAAGACACTCAAAGCTGATCAACAGAACATGACGGCGTCCCACTATGAAGACTTGATCAGAATGTGCCCATGACGGCTCAGTGGAATCTCTAGTCCTAAAGCCTGACGGCGTCACGCCTAAAATATGGAAGGCGTCACTCACACTTTTCACTCCAGACGGCCCAGATCTAGAACTCAGACGATGCCGCAACTAAAGACCGACGGCGTCACAACTCTCAAGTGACGTCGTCCCATCGATGACTTGGCCCAGACGAAACCCTAATGACGGCGACCTGACGGCGTCGCTAGCAAAAGGCGACGCCGTCGCGATTGTAAATCTATATATAGAATTCGATTTTTCTGTACTTAAAGAGGTGGAATTTTGGAGAGCAAACTATAACTCAGTTGTAGTCCGACTTGGACAGTATTCTAGGGTCTCATACCCTATTTTACACATTAAGATAAGTTTGTTAATCTAATTTATCATTATGTCTACACCACGTTCAATTGATTGTGTGTATGCTTGCTTGTCTAACATGTCTAGCTAAATTACTTGTGTGTTTTTCTTAGATCTATGAAACCTAGTTATTGATTGTTGTTAGATTATTTCTCTTCTTAATTGATATAAGCTTAATAGTGCAATTAGGCTTTCGTTGTATTTACTGCGTGAGTATGCTTGAGGACAATAGGGTGAACGGATGAAATAGCTTAGGCTTGCCGATTTCGTGAATCATATACGAAAGATAACCTCATAGAACTAGGAGATACGCACACCCTACGACTAATAGGAATACAATGCGTTAAGATAAAGAACGTGACAATTCAACCGATCAATAAAAGATAACTAGAGACTAATAGTATCTAAGTGAACACATCTTTAATCATCATACGAGCACATTTCAATCAAACATAAACACAAAGACCTTGATAGATCTTAAGCACTCGGAGATCGTTAGTGTTGCCTATGTAATCACAAGCAAACTAATAGAAGATCTCTACAACTCGTATTGTAGCGGAAAGTAAATACAAGTTATATTAACTAAGAACTCTTTGATCCTCTATGGATCTTTTGATTATAGAAACTCTATGTTTGAATGTTATACAAGACTTGAAATACTTGAGAGAAAACTTATCTATTACAAACTATCATGGTTTCTTATATAGGCAAGAAACCCTAATGGCGTTGACAATTTACGCTCTAATACTAACATAGACTAAGCATGCATCTAGACAAGCATGCAACTAATCATATTGTTTTGTTAATCATATTGTTTATTACGAGTAAGCTCTACATGTCTGGCGCCAACCTATACATACTGGTGACTTTTACTCTATCTTGAGCTTATCTCTCCTCGTGGTTCACACTTTCGTGACAACACAATATCGCTTTAACACTTCTTTGAAGTATAACCGGCGAGAATCCATTCTTCTTCTTGAGAATGCTTTCGAATCGATGCTTGGCTTGAGAATCGATGGTTACCTTAATTCCCAACAATCCTCCCTAAAGCGGAATTTGACTAGGTTAAGTTCGGTTTCCTTGATAGATCGATAATCTTTGTTGAGGATTGTACCATTTGATGAAAAATTTCCAAGCAAGATCCTTCCCATATCTTAAACACTTGAGCTATGAATGGCGATATCTTGAGGATCGACAACAAAGATTCGGAAGAAGAACATCTCTATGATGGTGAGCTGTGAAACACGGATCTTTGCGACAACATATGACATCATGTACATCAAAACATATAAGTTCAATACTATTCTCATCACTTCCGGTGTGTTAACTCTGTGAGAGGTGAATCATTGAAATTAATGGATTTGATGTCTCTTTCCAATAGCCATTACTCTTGGAGTAGCCACATGTTTGAGTTCGAAAACTATGGTACATTGATAACCATCGATTTATTGGCAAACCGGCAACCATATAAGCGGTTTGTCTTGTCTTTTACATGGCCGTTTGCTCGGGACTAGTCAATTCTTAGAATTGGTGAATTGAGCACCAAATATGGATTCGATTGCCTTTACCACATGCCATATACATGTGGGCTAGCCAATTCTTGGATTCCAAAAGGAATAGACCATGGTGAATTGATGACCATACAACCCTCGACAATGAAGCATGGGCGGTTGCATACCCTATGATTTTGAGCAAACCATTACGACTATCAATGATTTGATGTGTCTTTACCAAAGCTGTACCCTTTGGACTAGTCAACTCTTTGACATACACAAGGTACATCCGGTGAGTTAAAGACCATCAGAATTGGACAACAAACAAACCTGCATAAAAGTTAGTTTTTTTTTTTTTTTTTTTTTTTTTTTTTTTTAACTAAGAAAATTTATAAAACTGAAAAAGCTTAATAATAAGTTGAAAAGGAAAATTAAAAACCTAATTTTTATTAAATAAACGCTATCACTATTTTTAAAATGATGTTTTTGTGAGTTTTCTTTTTATGAAAGTCTTTTACTTCTAAAAAATTTAGACAAAAATAGACAAATAACATAAATAATGCAAACTAAAATGAACAAAACAAGGTAGTGCAGAGAGTACCAAGTGTCCTGATATGGATGAGGAAGAGGCCTATTGCAGTTGTTGGAGTTGAGTTTTGATCAATCCCACGGTGTTAAAGCGGTGTCTTTCATTTCCACGGGATCGGAGGAATTTCAATTCGACTCGACATCTTTTCCATAAGTCTTTTAGGCAAAGGATACTTTCTTTCGGACAACATGCACGGTGATTCCACCCTTAGTCTCAAGCACATGCACACGAGGAGAGGATAGAATCTCGGGATGTAAGCTTCCACCGATGTGAGTTTTCCCAAATGGAAGATGCTTTGCTATTGGGAATGTGGGAGTTTAACAGGACTTGAAGATCTCTGGTAAGAACATCCCGAACCTTGTGGTTCCTTGTTGCAATAATGGGTGGTAACTTGGTGAGCAGAGAAAGTAAGTGCGCCTGTCTACCAAGTGTAGAATTTCCTTGAGAAGGTGAATTCCATTGAAGTGGAGTCCTTGAAGAAGAACATTCATCTCATCATCCTTTAATTTCCAAGCTATCACCTCATCGAATTTCCATCGGAAAATCGTGAGACCTTCTATAATGAAAGTTGAGTCATCGACTTCAAGATCAAAGGAGATCTTTTGGCCATACTCTTCTTCCTCCTCCCGGTGATAGATTTCCCTAGAGGAGCATTTTCATCTTGTGCATTTGTGGTAGGACTTGAATTGGTAGATGGAGACTTGGTTGGAGCACGAAGTGCTTTCATCTGTGGAGCATCTTTATTGCCCTTTCTGTTTTAGTTTACGCGAGATCGACTTCCTTAACTTTAGAATCTTCGGTGTGACAAGGTGTTCTTGAGGAGTGGGGGCGATGCTTGGTGCTTCGGGAGAAATGGAAGATGGTTCGTGATTGACCCTTGTTAGTAGAGAAGCAACTTGAAGTTGCTTGACGAGAATATTTGGAGATGATTCCTTGGGTGGAGCATCATCGACTTGAGTCTTTTGGCTTCTTGAGCGACTTCATTCTCGAAATCCTTTTAAGTTGGTAGAATGTGTTGAAGATGATGATCTTTCCTTCATGATTTGGTTATATTTGCGATCTGAGGACATGATCGGGAAAAGCCTTGACTTGTTTCATTGTTAAGCGAGTTGTACATTGAGCATTGGTTTTCACCACCCTTCTTATTTCATCTTTAGAAGGAGGTTTGTCTTTGGCCTTCGAGCTTTGATGGCCCTCTTTTGTGCGATTGCTTCTTGCTTCCTTTGTCTTCCACGAGCCATCATTCGCTCCACATAATTGTCATTGAGAAATCTCCACCTAGTATACTTTGAGCTAGAGAAGGTCTTGAAATGACTTCTTTGAGTTAGAATATCCCGGTGTTCGTGAGCATCGAACCCTCGGTTCATCTAGTTCTTTTCTTCTCTCGGGAGTTAAAGATGAAAATTCCTCTGTTTCAAGTTGTTTAGCCAATGCTACACTTTCCTTTGACTTCTCAAACTCGGCCAATCTACTTGCTTGACCTAGTCTTTCCTCCTCGCTCACGAGTTAGGACCAAGCTCATCTTGATGATGACATTTTCCCTTTATCATCGTGCTTGCTTGCACTCTTCTTGATTAGATCAACTATAGGAATCTACATTGCGGTACCTAGGTCAACATGTTGATGCAGATTATCAGCTGGAGTGGTCATAGTAGCAATGTCATCTATGATGGAGAAAGGTCTGTTGGTTCTTGAGCCATGAAGATTGATTAGGATCGAAGATACATCCTCCAGGCACATCGGCGGATGCATCCTTATCAACCCTTGGTTCCTTTGAAGCTTGAAGAAACCTTATGAGATAAGATCTCTTTCTTCTTTATGCAGAGCAGGTTCCTTCTTCCTTGATGAAGTAGCGACTAAGGATGAAGGATCATTGAGAGAAACATCGACCAACATGTCCGAGACTCAAAATGAGGTACTTCTTGTTCTTCATCGGAGAAACCACAAGTTTCCTTTTGGAGCCCCTTTGAGTTTGTTCTCTAATTCCTTGACTTGATTCTGCGGATCTTCAATCTTACTTCCAAGAAGACTTGGTCTCTGCAAGCTCCTTTTCGGACTAGTAACCTCGTGACATACACATTGACAAGAGCATAGGCAGATGAGAGTGTAATGGGGTCCTCGGCTCCACCGCAGTTGCTACGTGGTAAGGGAGCTTCATTGGACCTTCGGAAGAAACATGGTCATGCTCAATGTGAGGAAGATCTTCATTGAGAGGATCCCTAACAGGACTTGGTGTGGGTGGTCTATGTAGATCGACTCATCATGAGTAGCAAGTGTTGGTGGAGGGCTGGGACATGGTGGGCAGTGCGGAGCAACATGAGTTGCTTCAGCAGTTGAAGATGGGCCCTCATCAATGTTAACCAATGGATTACCATCGGTAGCAAGCGGTGAGGAAGGAGGATTATGAGTCACATTCTCCTCATCGTGACCTCATTACCTTGGGGCAACATGGCTGCTAGCAAGGGATGATGTTCCCCAAAGTGGGTTCTCATTGTAGCAAGCAGTTTAGCGATTAAAGTACCTATGGGATAGAAAGATTGGGTTTGGGTAGTGGTGTCTAAAATCATTTGTAGAAACCTTGGGTACATTAAAATTTTCCCTTTTTCTTTTGAATATTTTCAACCAAGTTTTCAAAAATATACTTAGAAAAATTGAAAGTTACCCTTGGGAAAGACACACAATACCATAGCCCAATTGTGTGAAGGCGATCCCATCCTCGGTCTTGTTGCTCATGCATTGAAGCAAAGTGTGAACCATGAACCTCCATTTTGGACGAGTTCCTTCTTGACCACATATCAGTTCTTGTTCCTCGATACCCAATAGCCCTTAGCCCATTAAGCACATCTTCCTGATTAGAGTAAAATACTCCATCAGCATCTTCCAAGTGAAGCTTCCTCCTAATTAGGTCCTCGGTTACAATGTACTCTGTTTCATCAATCACAGCCCTAATCTCTGTCTCGCTCCTCTTCTCAGCAGTTTCCCAAAATTGAGTGATCATGGATTCATATATCTCATTTGGAGAATGAGTTAGAGCATAATAAATCTTGGATCTTTTCAGAAATTCCACCATTGGTTCGTACAATTCATATCCTTTGCCATTTCCCGAAATGCAACTTTGTTGTGATCATGTTTAAATTCAAGAGCCATGAGGAATATGAGTGTTTAGGATTATGATTCTTGAAATGGTGAGTGTTTGTGAAAGTGGAATGAGAGGAATTTGTTTGTTACGAAGATAGTGATGGTGGATTGAGTGTTTTGCCCAAATTATAGTCAAAGAAAAATTGACCGTTTGGTTGACCATTCTTGGCGTGTATTGCATCTTTGATTGACCCAAAATAACACTTGGCGAGGAACACATGATCAATCTGCTTTGAAGTTATAGCTTCAATGAGAATGCATCAAAGATAAGAATATCTTGGTAAGTTTCTAGAATTCTTGTGCCACCCACTTGCATTAAACTCATTGAACCTCGAATCCGTCTATAAAATGATCCCAATGTAACTCATCTCTTCACCAAGATCCCCAAATATTTACCACAAACCCTAGAAGCCAAATAACCCCAATTAACAAAATTGCACCATGACTACCAAACACGAGATCATAGATCTCACTTCCTCATCTTCATCATCCTCTTCATCATCATCAGTGGTGAATCAAACCCATGGTTCCATTACTTTCCTCAACCCTATCCACGACCAAATAAATCGCCCTTTCTCCTTCTTGAGAAGATGGCGGTGTAGTGAATCCAAGTGAATCTGCGATGATTACGATGACTCCTATAAGGAGGAACATCTTACTCCCAACCTCCGGCACCTCGGTCTCAACAAAGACCTCGTGCGAGAATCCGCCACTCCCAAAGATAGAGAGGTGGTTCTTGGTCTCACTGCGCCATCTTTTGGTGCATGAACACACATCGTATAGTAGAAGGGCTTAAGGAGGGTGGATCGATTGCATTTTGGTTGAAATGAATAGATGAAGCACACAGGACACGATAGTTTCTCGTCATCTGCGTGGTCATCGTCATCATCAATCGTTTGCATCAATCCATCCTCCCATTTTGGTCCTTAGCATCTTCGTCGAGTTGGTCATGCATATCCAACCGGCCGGTTAGGCGAATGGGTGGTTAAGCAAGACCTCAAAAGCAAAGCCGACATCAAATGCATATCCAACATTCACTTAGATTTGGAATGAAGGATATACACTAGATTAGGCTTAGCTTAAGTGTCTGACTCGTATCTTGAAGATGCATAGTAGTAGGTTGACTTTATGTGGTATGGTGGCGTAAAGCATTTCTTGAATGAATGAATGAACAATTTGACTTCAATTTCTTTTCTTGATATTATTACTTGATGGAATCAAATTGTATGCTTGATGCTTTGATATCGGAAGAAACAAGTAACACCCTTTCGACTATCGACCATGTACAAATGAGCCACTCTTGATGAATTTGATCTTGATCATGCGATATACAAGCGCAATCGGATAAGGAGCAGACAAAATGCGATCTGAGACAAGCGCAAAGCAGACACAAAAACATACAAAAACAAACAAACTAGAAATATTAGAAGTTAGAGTTAGAATACAAACTAATATACAAAAATATGCGAGTTTGCACAAATCCTCCCACGAGGCATATGCCTCCCACGAGGCCTATGCCTCCCTTAAACTATGCGGTCAAGGGTTTAGCATTCCAATATTGACCACGGTGTTGAAACCTTGGTCCATCAAGCGCTTTTGTTAATAAGTGCCACATTATCATCGGTATGGATTTTAGCCACTTTTATCAAATGTTTTCATAAGCATCTCTTATAAAGTGGTGCACGATTTCAATGTGTTTAGTTTCATTGTGAAAAGCTGGATTTTGACTATGCGAGATGGTACTTTGATTATCTATATGAATTGTAGTGTTCATGAAGTTGTACCCATAGTCCGACAATTGGTTTTGAATCGGAGGACGACCACGACAATTTGCGTGACAACATACTACCTTGATGGTGGAGGTAGCCACAATGGTTTGTTTCTTGCATTGCCAAGAAATCAACCTCTTGCCAAGAAATTGGCGACCCCAGTTGTGGATCTTCTATCGGTTGCACCGGCATAATCACTTTGTCACTATATGCTTCCAACTTGAAAGGAGATTCTTTTGGGTACCAAAGGCCTAAAGAGGTTGGCCTTTGAGGTACTTAAAGATCTTCTTGTGACATTGAGATGGGAAGCAAGTGGGTGACTTGATGTCGAGAACAAACACTCACGACAAAAGTAATATCGGTCTTGAAGCCGTTAGATACATCAATGAACCAATCATGGACTGTCTGGATGAACATTCACGGTAGATCGGTTCATTATTTGCTTTAGTCTTTGGAGCTTCATAAGGTGTTGTGGCGGTCCTAACACCTTCCATACCAAACTTCTTCAAAATGTCCTCACATATTTATCTTGGTGATAAAGATGCCATCTTGTTTCTTGAACTTGGAGACCCAAAAGAAAGTAAGCTCTCCCATAGCACTCATTTGAAATTCACCCTTCATTAGTTCCTCAAATTCTGCACCAAGCTTCGTTTGTGGAACCAAAAATAATGTCGTCACATAAACTTGCACAAGAATGATGTCGAGTAATTCTTCTTGAGGAGCGAGTTTTGTCAATAGCACCTCTCCTATAGCCATGCTTGGTGAGGAATGATGAAAGCCGAGCATACCAAGCTCTTGGTGCACGATGTAAGCCATAAAGAGCTTTAACAACCTTGTAAACATGATTTGGGTGATCGGGGTCTTCAAATCCCTTGGGTTGAGAGACATAAACTTCCTCTTCAATCTCACCATCTGAAAAGCACCCTTGACATCCATCGATACACCATGAAACCCATGTATGAAGCATATGCCAAGAAAATGCGAATTGCTTCAACTCGGCAGCAGTGCAAACACTTCATCATAATCAATCCCTTCCTCTTATGCGAAGCCTTGAGCTACTAATCTTGCTTTGTTTTTATCACAACACCCTAGCATCTCTCTTATTCTTCAAAACCCATTTTGTCCCAATGGCATATTTGCCATCGGAGTGGAACCAAAATCAAACCTCTTGATTGTGAAATTGTTGCATTTCTTCTTGCATTGCTTGAGCCGACTTGAATCATTGAGAGCTTGAGAAACACTAGTTGGTTCCACTTGAGAGAAAACAAGCAAGCAGACAATGCTTGAAGTACGTGTGATTGTCTCTTTCTTTGGTTGGAGACATAAGAGAAAAGCAATCTGTCAAGCGAGGGGTGGTGATAGCCCTTCTAGTTCTAACGGTGCGGAAGATCACCGATAATGTTGGATTGAGGATGAGCTATATTGACCCTACGAGTAGTAGTGGGGTTGACTTCAATGGATGAATCAAGATTAGTGATGGTTGGCTCAAATTGACATCATAAGAGGGTGAGGTGAAGATGCCGACTTTGGGTTGATGATTTCCAAGATCGAAGGTTTTGGAAGCGTGTATAGGGTTCACCAAAGTCGAAGATACTTGAGAAGGAGCAGCATAGCCTTGATTTGGGAAGGTAGGTGTGTGAGAATCAACTTCAGTGAACACGGTTTCCACCGACTTCTTCATTAGCAACCTCTCCATTCGGTTTCTGCTTCAAGCTTAGCGCAAATTCTTGAGTCGAAGCTGGCAAGGTCCTCGGCATAATGAGAGTCATCTTCATCACTCGAATCGGCGGTATCCTTGGAGGTGGTACACGCAATATTGTTAGGGAGAAAGAAGGCACAAGTATGGGTTGCTCATCATCTTCAAACTCATTTTGAGTCATCATCTAAGGGACTGCATTGTTAGTTGGAGACTCTTGAGGACTGCATTTTGGTTAGCCAAATGTCGGTGTAACCAAATAATCGAGTTAAGTAGTCAAGATCAAAGGACCACGAATGACCTTGTCCTTGAACATTAGGCTTATCTTCCAAAATCTCGGGTTCAACGTCTCCTCTATCTTCTTGGCTTGCAAGTTGTACACCTGTATGCCTTACTATGAATTTGAATAACCCACAATATAGCCATCATCGACCTTTTCATCAAACTTTCCCAATGGATCCTTGGTGTTCGAATGGTCCTTGACAACCAAAAGGTTTTAGGTAGTGAATAGCGGGAACCTTCCCAAAGAAGTTCATATGGGGTTTTGAGTTGTGGTGCAGTAATGGATACCTGTTTAGCACATATGCACGTTGTGCCATGACTTGATCCGAACATAGTGGGCGGTTTAGAGAGTGCAAGCATGGATCTAGCGACCTCTATTAAGGTCCTATTCTTTCTTTCGGCCACCCCATTTTGTTGTGGGGTTCTTGGATTACTATAGTCCCTTTTGATGCCTTTTGACCACGAGTTCTATAAGAATAGCATTTTGAACTCTGTCCCATTATCACACGAATACCCTTAACCTTTTGTTCAAGCGATTTTCAACAAGAGTGATGAATTGATCGACGCTTGAGATGTTTCATCTTTGGTTACGAGAAAGAAAACCCAACAAAATCTGCTATAGCCATCGGTGATCACCAAGCGAAGTACTTATGATCAATGCTTGACTTGAGTTGGACCAAATAGATCCATGTGAAACAGCGAAGAGGTTCGATAATGATGCTCATAGCATTGATAGCTTTGTAGAAGCTACGTGTTGTTTTCCTTTGTTGCAAGCGACACAATTATGATCATTTGTGAATACTTTGGTGGGAAGACCTTCAACAAGACCCATTTTAGAGAGTTTGTTAATGGTCTTGAAATTCACATCGCCATTCTTCTATGCCATTTAGTGGACTCATCAAGAGATGCTTTAGCCACCAAGCAAGTGAGGTCACCACTGGTTGAACTTCATTAAGGTTGAATGTGTATAAGTTGTGAGTTCGAGGAACTTTCGGTAGAATTGAAGTTTCTTACGGGAGTTTGAAGTCTTTAGGCGACACAAGACATTCATTCTCGATGAAGAGAACTTTGTTCTTAGTGTCACGATTTGTGAAGCAGAGAACAAGTTGAAATCTTGAAGTTCCTTAACAAAGTACACATTTTCAAAATCCGGATGAGGTGTCTTTATGGTGCCTTTCCTGTAATACTCCCATCACTTCCTCCAAAAGTCACATTGCCTCCTCCTTCTATAGGAACAAAATTGTGCATCATATCCTGTTCCCGGACATGCTACGGAACAACCACTATCAACAATACCAATATTCTTATGCTTAAGGGATGATCCTACAAACAACAACAAAATATATACATACGGTTAGTATACAATGGAGGTTCAAGTCATTCTTGACTTGAACACATATGGATCACGAGTTTAGGGCATGAAGATTTAGAGGATCCACCATTGTTCTTGGTCCTCCATTGGTAATTGGGTCCTTGTTGGTCCAAGAACAACTCTTGAGGGCTTGGCGGTGCTCCATATCCCATCCCGGCATACATAGAGTCAACATATGTAGGCCAATAACCATGTTTAAAGTATGGGCTAGTTGGTTGGACATAAGGTGCAGTAGCTGAACTTCTCCAATGAGAGTCGGTATTAGGCGCTTGTGGGACATAAGGTGGAATATTAGCAACATTGGTCCGATTAGATTTGTGTTTACGGTGAGTAGCACATGCACCCAATCTTTGTTCATAAAATCACAATCCTTAATCAAATGAAATTTACTTCCACATACAAAACATGTCTTCTTCTTAGAAGATTTATTCAAATAGGGAGATGTTTGATTACATGAAGAAGTACTTGAAATTAGATACATTCAAGGAATTGTTTTAACGGTGATTATTCAAAGATTTAAAGATAAGTCTTGGAGAAGCTGTCTTGGAAGTTGATTCTCGTGACTTCCTAGAAGGCTCATAAGTAGGCGGGGTGCGAGGCTTTGGTGTTGGCTCGAGGCTTGGGAAGGTCGGACTTCTCATTTGAATCACGACTTTCATAGGAAGTAGACCCTTGATCCGATGAATTGTCCTTTGTCGAGCAAGAGACAAAATCATTAGATGAGGTATCGAGTGCAGCAAGTCTTTGACTTTACGCCATATAGATGATGTGATCCATCAAAGTCAACGATGATGGAAAGGTCTATGGGCATAAATTCACCTCTAATAGGACCGGGGACGACATGCATTTCACCTTCTTTTACAAAGTTAGCTAATCCTGCGGTGTGGATTCGACCATCATACCTAGCTTCTACTCCTACATACTTTTGAAAGCCTAATCCTAAGCGAGAGGTTCTTGATTGGTGTTATAGAGTTCTTTAGCAGATTATCACACGAAATTAACCATTGTTTATTCCTAGCTATTTCCTCACTACTTTTCTTTAAGCTCTAGGTTCTCGAGACTGACTTCATCCTTTGCTTTCTCGAGACAGTTTCAAGTAATTATTTGCAACTTCTAGATCAAGCTGTAACACTTTTATCTTTTCTTCATAAGCTATTTGATTCTTTTGAAACCACACTTTTGTCTTTCTCTTGTTTTTAATGCTAGTTTATGGGCTTCATTTTCAATATAGCATTCATCAAACTTAGGTTTCATAGCATCAAATTCTTCTTTAAGTTCATTGTATCTTAGACTACAACCAAATATCTGATTGTGTACACGAGATAGTCCCATCAAGGCAAGCGATCATGCCTTTCATCCGAAGTGCACCTTGCCAACAATCCAAGCTTATCGGTGTCATGAGCTTCCTCATTCACGGGTTCATGGGCGATCCAGTTGACTGTTCGTCCATGGTGAGGAGAGCTGCTGAAGCTCCGGTTCTCTTGTTTCTGGCGATATGAAGGTAGTTAGCTCCATCTCCACTCTTTACGTCCTTGCATTCTCTTGAGAAATGCCCCATCGATGACAAGTGAAGCACTTGACTTTCCTCTGTCAAAGCGTCTTGGTTCCTTTCCTTGAAAACAAACTTCCTTCGACCTTCTCTTCAAACCTTTTGATGTCCTTGGCGACAATGCCACTGCATTTCGACTTCATTTCCTCCATTTCAAGTGGGTCCAAGTGATCAAAGTCTTCATATGCAAGATCTTCTTGAGTATCATAATCGACAACAAAGAATGAAGAACATCCTCCATCACACTACTAGTCCTAGTTTGAGAACATGGTGGAGTGGGACGAGGGTTATGTGGTGGAGTGGGAGCACAAGATGATGATGGAAAGTAGTTGGAGCTCGGAGATGATGGAAAATAGTTGGAACTAGGAGCTTGCACCATCATGTTGGAGTGAGATGTCCCAACAAAAGCTGCATGGCCAGAAGAAGATGTACGGTAGGGAGTTCTGACATCAGGTTCAAGGGTTCTGAGTCTGTTATACAACTCATCAAAGGTAAGCATATCTAACCCTCCTTTAGCCTTGAGGGCAATACTTACATGTAACCATGATGGAGGTAATGATCGAAGGAACTTTGAGTTGCAATCTTCATTATCGGTTTTGCATTAATTTGGTTCGGTGACTCAAGATCCTATGGAACTGTCGTATCCCTTGTGGATACCTTCTTCTTCGAGATATTGAAGTCTGAAATTGTTGTCTTAGCATGGACTTCCTCATTCTCTTTGATTCTTCATTTCCACGAACCTTGCTTTGAGAGCCATCCATATGTCCTTTGCATCATCCATATGATGAAAATCACATAGATGATCTTACGGTATGGCTTGAAGCGAATAGTTTTACTTTATGCTCTCTGCATAGCGACACCTCTTGAAGTTTTGGTGGAGCCATGATAAACTTCCATCCACATCGGGAATCATCTTCTTTAGACTGTTTCCTTTCTTCACTACCTCCATGATTCCAATCAATATTGGAAATCCAGTTTTCCATCTTCATAGTCCAAAGTTCATACTCTTCCCTTTTTAAATAAGGAAATTTACCATTCTTGTTTGAGAGGCGGTTGTTGCATGGAAGTGGTGTTGGTGTTGTTTGTGTTGGTGACTTGGTTTCATTATCGGATCCGGGCATGGTGAATGAATGTTTGATTGTATGGGGGTGAGAATGGTTCTTAGTATCGTAGAGACTTTCAGAGGCTCGATACCACTTGTTGAAACACAAAGACCTTGATAGATCTTAAGCACTCGGAGATCGTTAGTGTTGCCTATGTAATCACAAGCAAACTAATAGAAGATCTCTACAACTCGTATTGTAGCGGAAAGTAAATACAAGTTATATTAACTAAGAACTCTTTGATCCTCTATGGATCTTTTGATTATGGAAACTCTATGTTTCGAATGTTATACAAGACTTGAAATACTTGAGAAAAACTTATCTATTACATACTAACATGGTTTCTTATATAGGCAAGAAACCCTAATGGCGTTGACAATTTACGCTTCTACTACTAAACTAGACTAAGCATGCTTCTAGACAAGCATGCAACTAATCATATTGTTTTGTTAATCATCGTGTTTATTACGATAAGCTCTACATGTCTGGCCGCCAACCTATACATCTGGTGACTTTTACTCTATCTTGAGCTTATCTCTCTACGTGGTTCGCACTTTCGTGACAACACAATATCGCTTTAACACTTCTGATGCTTGAAGTATAACTTGAGAATCCATTCTTCTTGGCGAGAATCTCTTGACGGATGCTTTGGCGAGAATCGATGGTTACCTTAATTCCCACTTTTATTGGTGGTTGAATTGTCACGTCCTTATTCTTAGCGTGTTGTGTTTTCTAAGGTCGTAGGGAATGCTTATGCCCTAACTCTTTGAGAATACCTTAAGGTTATTTCCTACGAAATCCGCTAGTCTTTCATAAACTAACCTGAAGGATATCTTTGGATGTTTCGACTACGAAATCCTCAAAGTGATTCATAAACTAATATTCGCAAAGATTACTCAAGCATTTAAACACAACGATAGCCTAGTGCATTCCTAAGCCATTTACAATTAAGATAAGAGACAACCAATCAATAATTAACAACTAGGTTTCATAGATCTAAGCAAACACAAAAGAAATTTAGCCGGACATGTTAAACAAGCAAGCATGCACACATTCAATGGAAAACATAATGAAATTAATGGAATAAAACACTTATCTTGATGTGTAAAATAGGGTTTGGGACCCTAAGATACTGTCCAAGTCGGACTACAAATGTTTAGGGTTTTTATTCCACAAGTCTACCTCCCTAAAAACTGAAAAATCGAATTCTATATATAGATTTACACTTGCGACGGCATCGCCTTACAGGTGGGACGTCGTCAGATCGGCGTCATTAGGGTTTTCGTCTTGGCCAAGTTATCGTTGGGACGGCGTCACGTTGTAGTTGTGGACGCTGTCGGCTTCAGCGAGGACGTCGTATGATTACGGATCCGAGCCGTCGATATGAAAAGTCTTTAACGCCTTCCTCTTCAAAGCTCGACGTCGGTGTATTTTAGCAAAAAGTCTCTTGAGTCGTCGGTGTATTTTAATTAAATCCGTAGAGAGGACGGCCGCCTTTGGTTGGGACGCCGTCGACTTCGATTTAGTAGCTTGAGTATCTTCGATCTTGACTTAGCCATTTTCTTCATATATTCACTCCTTTTCATCCAAATATGCATCATTCTAGCATTTTGCTTCCAAGAGACCTAAAAAGTAAAAAGGAACAAAAATAAGCAGTAACGGATATAAAAGTGGGCGATTAATGGCTTAAATGACCCCTTAAAGTGTACGTTTTAAATCCTTATCAAATATCTCTACACTTGGTATTTGTTTGTCCTCAAGCAAATGTCCTTTTGGCTAATGAATTTATAAGTTAGGGGGCATGAAGCATTGGTTTAACATAGTTCACAACAAGTAAAAGCACCGCAATAGTCATAACAAGCACATAAATTATATACTAGCACCTCACAAGGGGTGTTATGATTCTCTCATCACTCGGGTGTATATGAAATATAGTAAATGAAAATAAAAGATAAACACTCATTACCTGGTCATAGTATATAGATTACCATAGGCTTGAGACTAGATCAAACCTCCACCGCTTTGGCATAAACACCTAGGAACAACTATCTAAGAGGTCTTTAAAAGGGTTGTAACGTTAGGCTTACGGTAGGGAAACAAAGGGTTTGGTTGGATAGGCGATTTAGTGGTGGCAAGTCAAAAATTTTATGTTACAAGCATGAAAAGAATGGCGTTGCTAATCCAAGACTCGACTCACTAAACTCTAGATAACTTGAAACAAACATACATAAATTGAAAAACATAAAACATAAAGATAGATGTAGGACGGTAGCCCGTATTTTTTTTTTCTTTTTTTGCATACACTTTTACTCTACCATCCTCTAAGATAACATCAAAATATAAGGGATTTATAGGAGTATCCCTACACTTGAGTTTTTATAACTCTAACACTAATTTGACCCAATTTGAAAAGATCAAAACACTTGGAGTATTTAATTACGTAAATAAAGGGAATTTGAATTTAACGTTCTTCCCCGTCACTCCATAAAATATTAATTTTACCCATGAGTCCCAATCATCCCATCACTGTGTACAAAAGATATGACTCGACTTAGCAATCATGCAAGTAACTAGATAATTGAACTAAAGGTTAAGTATGATAACAATAATGCACTAAAGGTGAGTGCATACAAGGTAGGCTAAGGCGATTTTGGGTGTACATTTGGGGGTGGATTGTAAACAATGCTCTTCATTGATATTCCAGAAAACAGAAACATCACGAGAACCGCGAAAAGGATAGGCTCTGAGGGGTTAACTAGGGATATCGTGTACTAAAGATGTGTACATCGCAAGGGTGTGGGGTAATTACTCGACCGATGTGGAAGAAGTAATTATAATACAGGTTTCAAACAAGGGTTATCCTAATGCCTCTTATCATTTAGTCATTCCTAACTACACAAGTGTAGTCTCACTATCGATCTCAGGATGCATCACAAAACAAGTTCTAGAATCTATTATACTACAGGTACACTCTCTAAGCATTAAAGGTGAATACTTTATTCCTAAAGATCTAGGGGCGAACCTCACATTTTCGGGATGGAATTTGAGTGTGTTAGGAATTATTGTAACAGTGGGTTCCTGCTGATAAAGGTTCCTGCTGATTGCTTTATAGTTTCTACTGATAGTGTGGTTCCTGCGGATAGTGCAGTTGCCACTGATAGTTATTATTATTTCTGCGGATATGTAGTTTCCGTATTATTAGTATTTAGTTGGGATATGTATGAGTTAAATTAGGAATAGATAATGCATATCTTTTACATGATGAGTAAGCTGCTCAATTAGGGTTTCTTGTAGTATAAAAGAAACCAGCGGCTAGGGTTATGGTACGTTCTTGAATAACATTTTTTAGTGAATTAATATAGATCCATAGAGGATCAAGTATTCGGTGTTTATTGTCTTATTGAGTCTTGTGTTTATATTCCGCGTAAACATAATTCTATCAAAGGTTCTCCTTAGTTCTCTTGTGATTACACAGGTTAACTATACTTTCTCTAAGGCTCATAATATCTATCTGGGATTGAACCCAACAAGTGGTATCAGAGCCTAGTGAGAATCTTTCTTAGAAGACAGTCTTACTCTCTTTCTCAAAACCATAACAATGACATCATCAAAACATTCAGATTCAGAAAATGAAGAACAGCCTGAGCCATCAAACACTCAATCCACTATTCAGCAGGTTGTTAGCACCATGTCCAACAACAATGCAAAATTTCCCTACCTGAAGAAGGACGAATATGACATATGGGCTATGAAGATGGAAAATTATATCTCCAACATGGACATCCATCTCTGGAACATTGTTCTAAAAGGCAACAGTAAGAAGGCTACTGGAAGAGATTCTGATGGGAATGTGATAATTATTCCAGCAACAACAAATGCAGAACAGATTGCACTTCAGAGGGAAACCAAGGCAAGGAATACCTTGCTTCAAGCTCTTCCAGATGAGCATATGAGTGACTTTTATCATCTTGATGATGCAAGAGAGATCTGGAGAGCAATAAAAGCAAGGTTTGGAGGTAACGAAGAGTCTAAAAAGATGAGGAAGTCAATGCTCAAGCAGAACTTTCAGGAATTCTTAATTTTTGAAGAGGAAGGCATACAAAGGGTATGCAGGTTCGAAAATCCTCGACCATTAAATCGGATGAAGTCCAAACGACAATGAGGAATGTAATCTCAAGTTCCTTAGTGCTTTACCTTCTTCACAGGCGGGTTTCTCTCACACTCAAGGCAAAGGGAGGCCTTGACTACTTAAGCTTTGATGACTTATATAATAAGCTTAGATCTCTTGAAATTGACATCAAGGGTCATTCATCTTATTCTCCAACTTCAACACACTCAGCTTTTGTTAGTGCTACCAGTGCTAACACAATGGTATCTTATGCTGAAAGTCCCACTTCTTCATCAGCAGCAACCAGAACACACACTTCTTCTACAAAATAATCAAAGTCCAATTCTGTAATAGAGGATGTGCTTCACTCTTTTGTTACTGAAACTGAAGACCAACAACAGTTGGCCTATGAAGATTTTAAGCAAGTGGATAAATGGGATTTGGAGGAGATGGATCTCAAATGGCAGATGGCCATGCTTGCTGTGAAAGTCAACAGGTTTTAGAAGGGTTCTGGGAGGAAGTTTGGCTACAAGGGAAGAGAATCAGCCAGGTTTGACAGGAAGAAGATCAGGTGCTTTGAATGCAACCAACTTGGTCACTTTGTTAGGGAATGTCCAGACAAGAAGGGAGGTGACAGAAGAAGGTATAATGCATACAAGCTCAAGGAAGCTGAGGAGGTGAAACCTACAGCCTTGTTGTCTATGGAGTTAAGGGTTGACTGGGATGAGCATGTGAATGAAGCTGAGGATGAAAATCCTCAGGTTGGATTGGTTGCTAATACTGCTGATGAGATTGCACTAATGGGCATCACTTCTCAGGTACAAATTTGTATGTTTGGTTGTAATGCTAAATATGATGCTCTTAAAAGTGAATTTGATGATGTTAATGGCCAATATAAAGAATATTTTATTCAGGTTCAGGCCTATAAGAAAACTGTTAAATCTTAATTTAGAAAAACAAAAGGCTTGGTACCAACAAAATCAATTGGCTCTTGAAGAGAAAATTAAAATTTTAGAAAGAGATTTGGAAAACACCTCGAACAAGCTAAAATTTAATAAGAAAGAATATGTAAAAGTCATTGCTGAAAAAGAGGGTCTTCAAGCTAATCTAGATTCAGAGGTGGCTAGGCATAAACAGTGGCAAGAACAGGCTAGAAACCTAGATAAACTATGGAATAGTTCAATGTCTGTTAAAACTAAGATGGGGTTGGGCTTCAAGGACTATATTGGTCCAGATGAGGTGTATGACCCCAATGAATACAATGTTTTTAATTTTGTCACTGATGAAGAAGAAGATAAATATAGAAAACCTGTTAAAAATATAAAACAAGGCAAAATGCATTCAGTTCCTTCTTTTATAAATGGTATTGTTAGGCCACCCAACCCAGACTCAGACTCAGATGAATCACATATGACCTATGGTTAAAAGTCCAATGACTTATCTGACACTGGCATTGAATCTAATACTTTTGTCTCTTGTTCTTCCAGTGATAGGACTTCAGAGACCCAGTCTAAAGACTACGCCAGTTGTGATTCAAGTGAAGAATCTACAACGCCTAAGTCTCCCTCTCCCAAGCCCTTGCCTGCCCCAAGAGTTGCTGTTAATGAATCTTCTTCAAAGACATCTCATTTTAGAAACATTTCGTGTTCTATTGATTTTGTTAAAAACAATTCTGATTTTGGTTGTGGTTTGAATAATTTTATTTGTGATAAGACTATTTCTGTTTTGAACAAGAATTTTAAGAAGAAATCATGTTTTGTTTGTGGTAGTATATTTCATCTTATCAAAGATTGTGACTTTTATAAGAAACAAATGGGTGTGTGTACTAATCAACAGAGATATAGACCAACACGGAATGATGTGACCAAAATTCCTCCATTTGTTCCCTCTGGAGCACATGTGAGGACTGGTAGAACCAATTCTGCTGGTAGACCAGTTGCTGCTGGTAGGCCAATTCCTTCTGGCAACCCAGTTTCTGTTGACAAGCCATCTTCATCGTGTTGGAGAAGAAATGTTTATAGGCCATTATACAGACCTACTAGTACTTATTTTCAAAATGGATATAGGCATGTTAATAATGACCCATTGCATAAAAAGGGGGGCAAGGTGGGATACTGCTGTTAAGCCCTCAACAGGTTGCTCTTGGACTTACAATAAACCATCTTTCATGAAGGGTTCCAAGAACAATAGTGGATCTCATCAATTTGCAGGTTTTTCTAATATGATCCACAAGGCAGGCCCAAGTCAGTGATGGCTTGGGTCTCCATGTATACTAATGTTTTTGTATATCTTTTAACTTGTAGGATGATCCTCATTCTAACAAAGATTTAGGCATTGTTGATAGTGGTTGTTCTAGGAGTATGAAAGGGAACAAAGACAGACTTCATGATTTTATATCTCTTCTAGGAGGTACTGTTAGTTTTGGAGGAGGAGATGGTAAAATTACAGGGAAGGGAACGATTAGAACTTCCAAGCTGGACTTTGAGAATGTGTATTATGTGGAAGAACTGAGAAACTTCAACCTATTTTCTGTGTCCCAAATCGTGACAAGAAAAACTTTGTGTTGTTCAACGATCTTGAATGTCTTGTTCTCTCAAAATATTTCGGATACGATGACGATCAAGTTGTTACGAAGGTGCCAAGGAAACAAAATTTGTATACATTCAATCTCAATGAAGTTCAGCCTGCAGGTGATTTAGCTTGTTTGGTGGCAAAAGCATCCTTGGATGAATCTAATAAATGGCATAGAAGGATGGCTCATGTTAATTTCAAAACAATCAACAAGCTGGCAAAACTTGGTTTAGTTCATGGACTTCCTTCCAAGGTCTTTACTAATGAACACAACTGTGTGGCTTGTAACAAGGGAAAGCAACACAAGGCTTCCTATAAGTCCATTGCTTTTGTCCGCACTATCTCTGAGCCCTTGCGACTTCTTCACATGGATCTTTTGGTCCTACATCTATCAGAAGCATTGATCACAAGTACTATTGTTTGGTGGTTACTGATGACTATAGTAGGTATTGTTGGGCATTCTTCTTGGGGACTAAAGATGAAACATTTCAGATTCTTCAAGACTTTATTGCCCTGGTAGAGAATCAGTTGAATAAAAAGGTTAAAGCCATTAGGTGTGACAATGGGACAGAGTTCAAGAATGCCAAATTAATTGAGCTCTGTGCTACAAAGGGGATAAAAAGGGATTATAGCATTGCCAAGACTCCACAACAAAATGAAGTTGCTGAAAGGAAAAATAGAACCCTGATTGAAGCATCAAGATCTATGCTTGCTGATTCTAAGTTACCTACCATGTTACGATGAGCGATCAACACACGCTTATTATGTATTGAGCAGGTGTTGATAACTAATCCTCACAACAAGACACCTTATGAACTTTTATGCAGCAAGGTTCCTACCATTAGCCATCTCAAGCCTTTTGGTTGTCATGTCACCATCCTTAACACGGTGATCATTTGGGCAAGTTTGAAGGAAAAGGCGATGAGGATTTGTAGTAGGCTATTGACTCATAGTAAAGCTTACGTGGTGTATAACATCTCCACAAAAGGATTGAAGAGACATCGAATCGAGATTTATGAAGGACAAACCAAATGTTCAGGGAGCAGGTCAAGAATGGTACTTTGATCTTGACTATTTAACTAATCACTTAGGTTATACTCATTATAAATCTAATCTTCCCGCAGAACCACAAGATGCTCAAACTAACATTGTAGGCTCCTCAGATGATGAGTCAGAATCAGAGTGTGATGAATAACTTATAGTTGTTCCTTCCGTTCCTACTAACCACTTTTCAGGTAACAAGAACACAGCTGATTCTTATGAATCTTCAAGTGATCTGGGATATGCAGAAGAACTTGTGAAGCTTCAACGCCAAGAGCATCTTTGCAAAGGATGATCTTTGAAAATTTTGGTTATGAGTTCTCCAAAAAGCAGAGGAACTCTAAGGCGACTATTGAAGCCCGCAGGAACTTTGATCTTCTTGGTAGTATACTGTTCTGCTAGTAATGTGGTTGATCCTTACGGTAATGGGTCGATTCTTTGCTGCTGATGTTGATGCTGCTGGTCGTGTTCCTGTTCCTTCTATTAGTGATGTTGTTCCTGCGATTTCCTCCAATACTCCATCTGCTGATACTTTGGGTTTAGATGTTTCTCCCACCAGATTTCCAACTCCATCTGATTTAGCCAATTCACAACATTCAAGCTCTGAATTGGATGGCATTCATCATTTGTCAAGAACAGGCATATTTGGCTCTTCTTCCTATGATGATGACTTTGGTCCTACAGTTACTAATCTGGCCACATCCATTGATGTTAGTCCTAATTCAACAAAGAGGATTAACACAGTACATCCACAATCTCTTATCATTGGTGATCCTACTTCAACTATACAAACTAGAAGCAGGGTCAAGAGGTCAAATTTTGGTGAATCTGCATTTCTTAATTACATTCAGGATCAACATAGGAACAATCATATAGACTATCATCATTGTCTGTTTGCTTGTTTCCTATCTCAAGTTGAACCTACCAGTGTTGCCCAGGCTTTGGCAGATGATGATTGGGTAGCTGCTATGCAAGAGGAAATGCAACAGTTTTTAAATCAAAATGTGTGGGAGCTTGTTCAATTGCCTCTTGGCAAGTATGTTATTGGGACAAAGTGGATTCTGAAATGTAAGAGGGATGCTAGGGGGATTGTGGTAAGGAATAAGGCAAGGTTGGTTGCTCAAGGTCACAGACAAGAAGAGGGTATTGACTATGATGAGGTTTTTGCTCCTGTTGCAAGAGTAGAGGCCATCAGACTCTTCTTGATATTTGCTTCCTACATGGGCTTCATGGTCTATCAGATGGATGTGAAAAGTGCCTTTTTATATGGTGAAATTGAGGAAGAAGTGTATGTCGCTCACCCGAGGATTTGTTGACCCTCACAATCGGATATGGTCTACAAAGTGGTTAAAGCACTCTATGGACTTCATCAGGTACCTAGAGCTTGGTATGCTAGGCTCTCTTCATTCCTGCTAAAACATGGATACAAGAGAGGTGCTATTGATAAGACTCTCTTTATCAAGAAGAGCTCCAGGGATATCATTCTTGTGCAAGTATATGTGGATGACATTATCTTTGGTTCTACCAAAGAAGCTTGGTGCAGGGAATTTGAGGAGTTGATGAAAAGTGAGTTTGAGATGAGTGCAATGGGTGAGCTTACTTTCTTTTTGGGCCTTCAAGTGCAGCAGAAATCAGATGGTATTTTCATTCATCAAGAGAAGTATGTGCATGACGTACTCAAGAAGTTTGATATGGAACTAGTTAGGACTGCAACTACACCCTATAAAGCTCCTAAGGCTAGGTCAAATAATGAACAAGATCTTGCTGTTAATGTACATCTCTATAGATCTATGATTGGTTCTCTCATGTATTTGACTGCCTCTAGGCCTGACATCATGTTTGCAGTCAGTGCTTGTTCTAGGCATCAAGTCACTCCTTTGACTTCCCATGTATCTGCAGTCAAGAAGATTTTCAAGTATCTCAAAGGCCAACCTAAAATGGGTCTTTGGTATCCTAAAGAATCTCCATTTGAGTTGGAAGCTTATAGTGACAGTGATTATGATGGTGCCAACTTTAATCGAAAATCTACTACTATGGGTTGTCAGTTCTTGGGAAGGAGATTAATCTCCTGGCAATGCAAGAAGCAGACCATAGTGGCCACATCTTCTCTCGAATCGAATCAGTTCTTATTCTTCTTTGGTTTACGTCTTCTTTGTTCTAGGAGTTGCTGATGGAATCATGGTCTTTATTGCTGTTTCTGGTGGTTCTAGGTGTTCTGCTGGTTATTTTTCTTATGCTTCAGTTGTTGTTTATCTTCAATCCTCTTACACGTTCGAGATCTATCTGGAAACTTAAAGTTAAGTTTAGGGGAGGATTGTTTGGAGTTATTGTAACAGTGGGTTCCTGCTGATAAAGGTTCCTGCTGATAGCTTTATAGTTTCTACTGATAGTGTGGTTCCTGCGGATAGTGCAGTTGCCACTGATAGTTATTATTATTTCTGCGGATATGTAGTTTCCGTATTATTAGTATTTAGTTGGGATATGCATGAGTTAAATTAGGAATAGATAATGCATATCTTTTACGTGATGAGTAAGCTGCTCAATTAAGGTTTCTTGTAGTATAAAAGAAACCAGCAGCTAGGGTTATGGTACGTTCTTTAATAACATTTTTTTAGTGAATTAATATAGATCCATAGAGGATCAAGTATTCGGTGTTTATTGTCTTCTTGAGTCTTGTGTTTATATTCCGCGTAAACATAATACAAGCAAAGGTTCTCCTTAGTTCTCTTGTGATTACATAGGTTAACTATACTTTCTCTAAGGCTCATAAGATCTATCTGGGATTGAACCCAACAAAGTGGTAAACGGTTTATGTGCTAGTCATATAACTCCTATCCATGAGACGCGTTATTAAGACTAAAGTTTTTGCTCGTACATGTCATAAAAATTTTAAATTTGGTCATAAATTTGCCTTAACAAATATTTCTCTTAGCTTATTACACAAATGAGCTAGGACAAGAGAAATATTCAAGGATAAGCATAGATTCTAAGTTCCCGTTTTATTCTCCCTCCCTACACTTAAACTGAATATTGTCCCAAATGTTCCCCGAAAGTATCAAAGTTATGATAAAATAAGGTAATTAAAAAAGAAAGAAACTAGTACTCCCCTGATTAGCTCGGCAGGATCCGTGTGAAGTAGTGGTTAAATTCTTTTCCAAGAAGAATGTATACGTGATAAGCTCCATCCAATATTGTGTTTCTTCTTCTTGCCAAATATAACCTGCACACTTTAAGAAAATAGACGAAACTTTCGCGTAAAATCGGCGGTAAAACTATATATGACACGACTAAAATAGGATATAATGCTTGTGGAATGGATGTTTGCAGATTTTCTAGAAAATTAAGACCTGAGAATTTCTAAAAATTTATACTTAGCACAGAAAACGAGAAAATTTTTATAAGTTGTTTATGCTCATCCTGACGTCGTCAGGTTCTAGTCATGACGCCGTCAGGTTGTCATGACATAAACTGGTCTTCTGTGTTTTCCTGGAAAAATTACACCTTTAAAATCTAGAAAATTTTCTGCAAAACATCCATTATGACTCGATACAAGCATTTGACTCTAACAAACACACATATATATCAATTTCAATAATTGTAATTCTCATGTTCACGTTCTTTTAAAAACGTATGTAATCTTTCCTACACTTATCTTATTGTAAAATACCTTTATATGTAATTAAGACGAGGTTAAAGATAAAATAAAGCATTTTTGCAAATTCAAACATGAGAATAAACAACAATGAAAAAGATATATGACACACAAACAAGCAAACCATTAAGCATGGGTTGCCTCCCACGAAGTGATTTTCTTTATTTATGAGTCTTGTAGCTAGATTCGAAGTCGTGCTCCTACGTTGTCTCGTGCATGCTTACGTGCCCATATCTAAGCCATTCCAACGTTCTCTCACTTTTCTTGTATTCATCTCCTAACTCTAGGCATTTTTTATAGTACCTTTCATTTATTTCATAAGTATGCCTAAGTCCCCGTTGTTTGTCTCTTTAACTAAGTATCGGAATGAGAGCCATCCGATTACATGCCTCTATATCTTTGTGCTTAAACCTAGGGTACGTACGGGGCATTTGATAGACAAAATCTTCAACTTCATTAGAGAATGTGACTAAACCATCAATCATCCGTTCATTCAACTTAGTCATTCTCTTAAAGGATGTTCCAAATATTACTTGAGTGAGGCTTCCATCAATGAATTCTCCTAAATCTTCTAAGACCATGAATTCAACCACATAGGCAAAACTTCCAACAAACACATCCAAGTAAGTGACCGCATCAACAACATTGTCCCCTTGATAGGCTAATTCATTCACCTTAATTTTATTATATAGATTTCTTGAGATTAAGTTTAAAGGTAAGAATGAGTGCAAGTAAGCATCAAAACTTTCAAATCCTATTTTACAAGGGAATTGCATGTTAAAGGGGCCATCAACCTCAATTTTAAACCTAGGGTTAAAACATTGGGAGGGGACTTCTTCCATTTCAAAACTAACTTCATCGATGACCTCCCCGTTATCAAGTGCCTCTCCATAGTCAAATTCTTCATTGTAATACGAGTCATAGAAAGGACTATGTTGTTGCCAATTTATCTCATTATGCCCTAGGTGATTTCCAAAGTGGTGAACTGGTGAAAGGTTTTGTGGGATTGCGTTTTCTATTGTGGGATTGGGAGCGGGTAGTGCAAAGTTTCTACGGCGAAAGATGCGAATCATGGTGAGTGATGGGTTTTACGAACAAAGTCACGAAGAAGGGAATAGACTACAAGGAAGCTAAAAATGAGAAAAAATTTCATGATAGGAATCAAGCAAGGGAACCTAAGCGAGATAGATATCTAACTAGCTATTCTATTCCCAGCGCGCCAAAAACTTGATGCGCGTCTGAGCGCGTTCGGGGTCAAAGGAACTTCCTTTCGTCGAGCAAGTTTTTCAACACCCTAGGCAGTGAACCTAATCGTTGTAGTGTAGTATTGGGTAAGCCTCGGGTATTGATATCGTTCTCTTGGGGAATAGGAATGCTATCAAGAAGTGTACGACGCTAAGGTTGGGGTTGAGGATGATTATTTTTTATCTTTTATATATTTTTTAGAAAGCTAAGGGTAAAATCTCGGGGCAATGGATTTGGGGGTGGTACTTCTACCGATTACTTCTACTATTCTAATTATCTAATACTACGGGTAGTCTATGTCTTTTTTATGTGTGCTCGTATGATGATTAGAAATGTGTTTACCTAGATACTATTACTCCCTAGTTATATTTTATTGGTGGTTGAATTGTCACGTCCTTATTCTTAACGCGTTGTGTTTACTAAGGTCGTAGGGAATGCTTATGCCCTAACTCTTTGAGAATACCTTAAGGTTATTGCCTACGAAATCCGCTAGCGTTTCATAAACTAACCTAAAGGTTATCTTTGGATGTTTAGACTACGAAATCCTCTAAGTGATTCATAAACTAATGTTCGCAAAGATTACTCAAGCATTTAAACACAACGATAGCCTAGTGCATTCCTAAGCCATTTACAATTAAGATAAGAGACAACCAATCAATAATTAATAACTAAGTTTCGTAGATCTAGCAAACACACAAGAAATTTAGCCAGACATGTTAAACAAGCAAGCATCACACATTCAATGGAAGACATAATGAAATTAATGAAATAAAACACTTATCTTGATGTGTAAAATAGGGTTTGGGACCCTAAGATACTGTCCAAGTCGGACTACAAACGTTTAGGGTTTTTATTCCACAAGTCTACCTCCCTAAAAACGTTTAGGGTTTTTAGGCAATGGACTTGGGACGCCATCAGATCGTCGTCATTAGGGTTTTCGTCTTTGCCAAGTTATCGTTGGGACGGCGTCACGTTGTAGTTGTGGCCGTCGGCTTCAACGAGGGCGTCGTATGATTACGGATATGGGTCTTACGAGATGAAAAGTCTTAGTGGCGCCTTCATCTTCAAAGCTCGGCCGTCGGTGTATTTTAACAAAAGTCTATTGAGTCGTCATGTGTATTTTAATTAAATCCGTGAGAGAGGACGGCGTAAGCCGCTTTGGTTGGGACATCGTCGACTTTAGTTTCAATGACTTGAGTGTCTTGATCTTGACTTAGCCATTTTCTTCATATATTCACTCCTTTTCGTCCAAATATGCATCATTCCAAACATTTTGCTTCAAGAGACCTAAAAGTGAAAAGGAACGAAATTAGCGATGCGGATATAAAAGTGGGCGATTAAGGGATTAAATGGCCCTTTAAAAGTGTACGTTTTAAATCCTTATCACATCAATTTATTTACCTTTGTCTTTGCCACTTTCTTCCGCCTTAGAGATTCCTCTATGCGAAAGTGGCTTCCAAGTTGTACAAATGCAAAACACCCTTGTTTTGTGTTTAAACAGTGTTTGAAATCCTTGCACGATGTGAAAGTTTTCTTATGATAGTAGACACATAAATGGATTCATTCATTTTCAAACCATGTTGTGTAAACTGTCTAAATATTCGAAGGAGTTCATGACATTGTTCCATCACAAACCTTGAATCAACCATCTTGTTATTGTTAAAATTAATAACAAAAAACTTCTTACTAGAACCATCTTCCGCAATGTATTTGAATTCAATGTGGTCAACAATCCATTTTCCAAATCCACATTTTGATACACGTCAAATAAGGCATCCGACATACCGTTTAAGATGTGTCAACGACAAATGTAATCGACATTCTCCCACTTGTATCGTCTCTTTGTCTAATTAGGCATCTCATTCTTCAGGATTTCGGGCATACGGGGTACCTCAACACATACACAACCTTCGACGTGGTGAGAAGAAACTACATCTTTTTTCTGCAAGAACTTGAAATCACTTCTCTCAAACTTATCTAACTTTCCAAACTTCAAAGTGATATCCTTAACAGTTTATCCCATAAATAAAACTAGAAAATACTTTAATCATTATAAGAAATTTGATGGTGAGTGAATGATTTATAATCTTGATATTAATCTGAATCGTTTAATCACTTCGAGATTAAGTATTTCGACCATATATGTCATGGTTCGCGAATTCCTTAATCGAATAGTACGATTAATCAATCAGGATTGTTATAGTTTTGTTTGATGTCATGTTTTGTAAACGAGACTAGAAATGTGGTTATAACCACAATCTGAAATTCAGTTATTTTTGGTTATTCATCAATCATTGTGTTGGTAGCAAAAGACGTGTCAGTTATTTTTTTGCGGGAAAACTTTTTAACAATGATTTGTAAACACTGTTTAGGTTTTGGGGCGCTTCCCAAACCCTGTGAGGGGAGGCTTCGTCGACCCTGCTTGTCTGTTGTGTTAGGAGCGGGACCTAAACAACTTTTGATTCACGGGTCTTTGTCATGGCGGTATCAATCTTTATATAGCCACACGCCTCTTGACTCATCTTGAGCTAAACTTTTTTTGGTAACTATGGTTTCCGGCCTTTTGGCCGACTAATCAACGTGGTTTGAACCCACCGCTACACATACTCAAACCACGTAAAGCCCTTCTTTTTAAGAAGGTTGATGTGACCACTTCAAAAAAAATTTGCACCAAACATGAATTGAACATGAGATCTCACGATCCCTTTTGTCACTAAGCTATAATGGTTGTCTTAAACTAAACTTGTATAGAGCAATTAGACTCATATAAAACACAATCAACTAAAATAATTCACAACATTAGGCGTGTTGATACTCACACCAAATTTTTTAATACCTACACCATAATTGTGCATTACTGTCTTGTACAGTGTGCATTACAGTATTATACAGTATGATGTAAGTATAAGAAAAAATGATGTGAGTATCAACTCCCTAACATTAGAATTACCGACAATATTGCTTGCATAAGCAAGTGCGTCGTTGCACAAGCTGACACGTTTTGCCGTTTTAGTTTTGTTTGTTTTTTTATTATTATTTACATTACCAGTCATTAATTAGTTTTTTTAATTATGTATCCATCTCAATGCCTTTTCAATAGGCGATGGGTTGGATGGTAAGGCTGTAACAATTGAGCAACGATTTTCTATATAAGACAACCACAAACCATTAATATATCAAGTGTGAAAAAGCAACGTCTTAGAGCTACTAAATTACTATAATTTCCCCTTTAGATTGATCATAAGAAATAAGATGGCAGGATCATCAAATGCGTTTGCTGATGTTGTGGCAAGACTAGATTCGGGGTACAATCAGGCGTTAAATGCTCATGTCTCCAACTTTGTTACAATGAAGCTTTCCGGCCTCGAGAACTATGAATTCTGGCATGCTCAAATGATGTGCCTCTTAGATGTTTATAATATGCGTTGGTTTATGCAGGATTTTGCTTGGTATAGTTCTCAGAGACCTGAGATCGCGGAACAATATAATAAACTCCTCAAGGGTTGGATTGCCAGTACGATAGACCAAAATGTACACAAGATTGTCGATTATAGCCGATCCGTGGATAGTATTTTTTATTCCCTTGGAAGCTTATATGGCCCACATACGAATGATTATTTAAAAGGTATGTACGTCTCCATTAAACACCACCTTTTTGTTTATTTTATTTTTAATAGTAGAAACCAACCATTGAACTGGAATTTTGAAATGAAATTAATGCTTGTTCCACTTCACCAGAGTTTCCGATCAACGACGAAGAACGAATGTTCATGGATGTATCAGAAAACGAAAGCACCAAATTCATGATGGAATTGCTGAATGCTACCATGGAGGAAAGTTGGTGGAAAGCAAAAGCCATATTAAAAAACCATAAAGATGCATGGACTAAGGAGGTCAACAAGAATGGTGACACAATACTCCACTTAGCGGTTCAGGCAGGCAAAAATTATTTTGTTAAACAGTTGCTCAACTTCATAGAAGATGTAAGTGAAATCAAAATCACGAATAAACAAGGCCATACAGCCCTTCACAGCGCAGTGATCGTCAACAATAAACAAGCGGCCGAACTCTTGGTTAATAAGAGTAACGAACTGTTGTATGTGTCAGATGAGCTACATACAGACATACCATTGGTTTTTGCTTATTACACTAGCCAAATCAATACATTCTTTTATTTACTTGGAGTCACCAAAAACGGGCAACTGGACGATGTTATTACCAAAGACGATGATCCCGTATTTGTCTACCATTTACTTGTTAAGGTTATTAACACAAAACAATACGGTGAGTAGTTAATATATCACACATAAATCCATAACCTACTTTATAAGAGAATCACACACTTTCCTAATTTTGCAGACTTAGCATTGAAGTTTCTCGAGATACCTCACACACTGGCTTTGGCTACCAAAGATGATAAGGCTTTGTTGGCATTGACTAGTGACTTTCCACCTGCGCTTGGCTTCTGGGAAGCATTGATCTGTCCATGTATATCCCTAATCTTATTCTTTTTACATGTTCTCTTTTTTCAGAGAAATTCTATTTTTGCTATTAAAGCCTTCATATATATCAGATATGTGAATTTCATCACTGCATCACATCTTGCAGCTTCAGATGGTGTGCGTCAGAACATAGTCAAGAGAACCTCTCTCTTATTGTATTCGTTCGAAATTTTCTACAAAAAGGCACATGCCATCTTGTGGCCAATCATAAACCTAAAAAGCACATACAGATGGTTGTTGCTGTTTATTGTGCTAATATTACTTGGTTAGCCGCTGATCCTATCTATCTCTACTCCTAATATGTCTTGAGCACGCTTTTTCGGAAAAAAAATTGCATAATTTCTGAAACTTTTTTTATTGTACATTTGCCATGGTTAAGAGTATTATATATATATATATATATATATATATATATATATATATATATATATATATATATATATATATATATATATATATATATATATATATATATATATATATATATATATACGGGGGCGGAACAGGGGGTGTCAAAGGGGTCCCAGACACCCATGGATATTTATTTCGTAGTGTTAATTTTGTTAAAAAACACCAATTTTTCTTAAATGCACCCGGTACTTAAAAATTGTGTTTGCAATATTGTTTAGTTTATTCCATGTGCACCTGGTCACACCGCGTCCTGGTTATATAATCCGGATCGATTGAGAAGGTTTTTATTTTGAGAAGATTGAGAAGGTTTTCAAACACGATAGATTTTTAACTTTGATTCATGTTTTTCAAGCGTAAAACTCATTTTAATGTGATTCAAATTCAAAATGTGTAAAAAAAATTTGAATCAATGTTAAAAATCTCTCGATTTTGCAATATATGTAGAATCTTGAATCATCTGTACAAATTTAATGAATCATCATCATAACTCGATTTTAACAATGATTTGTGAATCAAATTTGTGATTTATAGATTCGATTCACCATAAAATGATGTTTACCTGTGAATCAAATAAAAAACATGAATCAATTTGCTCAAACGAAGATTTCTCAATCTTCTCAAAATAAAAACATTCTCAATGTAACCGGAGCCTATATATATATATATATATGGTAAAGTTAAAATAAAAAGACAAATATCCGTAAAAAGAATAAAAAGATTAATTTATTTTTTTAAAATTCTCCAAAAATTCCACAAGATCGGGTATTTTGGTGCATAAAAATTTTGTGAAAACATATTTTATAATTTTGAGTTTTGATACCTTTCTTTAATGCACAAAAAACGAATTTTTGATGCGCAAAAAAATTTTGATGCACAAAATTTTTAACTTGTTTTAGTTAGATGCTTAATGTTATTTTGATGAAAAAGTCAAAAGAAGTTGGGTGCAAAACCAATTTTGATGCACAAAAAGCGATTTAATGCGCAAACGTATTTTACATAATTTTTTCGGAAAAAATATCCACTTTTAGAAAAAAAATTTACAACTTTTCATGCACCATCATACCCGATCTTGTGGAATTTTTGGGAATTTTTAGAAATTTTTTGAAAAAAAAATATTTTTATCTTTTACGGATATTTGTCTTTTATTTGATCTTTATCCTATATATATATATATATATATATATATATATATATATATATATATATATATATATAATTATTATCATTATTATTTTTAATTATTATAACTCACCTATGGAAACTAATTCGAATAGTATCTAATAAACTCTGTTTCTTGTGCAGCCCCAGTAACTATATTTTGTTTGATATATATACTGATCCGTATCGTCATTTTTGTACTTCTCTTACCCTTATTTATGTTCTATCCTCACCTATGAAAAGGTTTAGTGTATGCAGGTAAAAGATTATATATAGGTTAGCCTGATACAGTTTACATCAATTGTTCAACGATCGCGATGTAACTTAATTGTATTAATTGTAGGGCTTCCAATCAAGCACATTGAGAAGAATAAAAGAGACTACGGAGAAGCTATAAAAGTTTTGAAACTGATATGTAAAGAAATGAACAAGAATGTCAACCTTGATAATTACGACAAGTTTTACAAGCGACCAATTCTAGAGGCTGCACGTGTGGATGCTTGCGAGGTGGTTGTTGAGATTCTATTTGGTTTTGAGCACGCCCAGAAGTGTGTGGATGAAAGTAGACATAATATTTTTGAGATAGCAATATTAAACCGTTCAGAAAAAGTATACAACCGTTTGGTTCCCGGGATCATGAAAACTAATAAGCATATATCTAAAAAGTTTTTGCGCTTTGCTGCAAAATTGGCCACTTCAATTGTACTCGGTCGTACTACAGGTGCAGCACTGCAATTACAACAAGAGCTCCAATGGCATGAGGTACGTCACAATTGAGTTTTAAATCATCTGTTTTATGGCTCTCTGGTTACATTAAGTAGAACTAGTTGAATTCTACAGGAAGTGAAGAAGCTCATTAGAGCTTGTGGACTTACATATATGAATATCGATATGGATATGTCAGACATGTTCTTTATAATTGAACATGCGGATTTGCTGAAGGAAGGGGAACAGTGGATGAAAACCACTGCCGAATCTTGCAGCATCACTGCTGCTTTAATTGTCACGATTGTCTTTGCAGCTGCTATCACTGTACCAGGGGGAAGCAACCAAGAAACGGGAATCCCCTTATTTAAGAAAGAAATCCCATTCAATATCTTTGCAGTATGTGACGCGCTCTCACTATTTACAGCTGCTACTGCACTATTAGTATTTTTATCAATCCTTACTACACGATTTTCGAAAAAGGATTTTTTGGTCAGTTTACCGAGACGGTTGATTTTAGGTCTCTGTGCGTTATTCATCTCTACAACTGCAATGATGTTAGCCTTTGGTGCAATCTTGTTCCTTGTTTTTTGTGATCAAAGACCATGGATGCTAGCACTAATAGGACTATTTGCTTGCTTGCCGATTTCAGTCACTGTTACTCTACAACTCCCCCTCGTGGTAGACTTGTACCAATCAACCTATAGCTCCAGATTTGAAAAGCATAAGTTACATTGACAATTGTAAATGACTAAATGTAACTTAATATTCAATAGTGACGGGTTAAATAGCATGGAATCTAGGCATCCAACCTCTGTTTCAATGTAACACATCCACTTACACCATATATGGTGTATATCGTTTAAGTTCTCTTTACTCTATTTGATTTCTTAACAATTTACAGTCCGCCTTTACTTGTTGATGTTTCTATACCAAATCTTACATAACAACTGGTTAGTGATATCACTAGCATTTGCTATATATGAACTGATAATAGTATAGCTTCTCCTATTGATGAACTTTTTTTTTTTTTTTTTTACATATCATTGAGGCCCATGAAAACATTTTAATCATACTTAATACATACCCACATGCAATTCTATTGAAACTAGCATTGAACATAAAACACTACTATAATATTCTTGATAATGTCGCTAGAACTTGAGCTATTAATATTTGTTCCTTGACCTTGAACTTGTTTGATGGTTTTTACACAAACTCACTTTCATATCTGCTCTGACTAAACTCCTCGAAGACCCAAAAGATTGAAAAGCTTCTTTGATGAACCTTGAATGGTTTACTTGAGCACCAAATAATTGGGTGCAACAACTTGAAAGACAACACCACCTCAAAACCAGAGAGATTGCACCTTAGCTGGAACACCTCGACCTAACTGAGAACGGAGTAAGTTTTATCAAATCGTCATACTCCCTTAAGATTATTACCATATCTGATTCTATATTTGCCTCATTGCATCTTTCAAAACATAACCCTGCAATAACATTTAAGGAACCATTTTCGCTGAACAAATGATTAATCTTCCATAATTCATTGCAAAAATGAGATACCACAACGACATTTTTTGTAATTTACCCATAATATTGTGTTTAATGGGGGTGTTTGGAAAATAAAAGACGTAATGACGAAAATACTCTTGGAGCTAACAAAAATTTTAACCAAAATGTGAGGGAGTGACAACCATGGTTTTAAAAGGCGTGCAAGGGTCCGTAAAAGCGCGAGGCTTGGTCATGCCATCACGCCAAGCTTTATGCCATGTTTTTTTTAAACTTGATATATATGAAATATGATATAAATATATACTCTCTCCGTCCCATGTTAAGTGTCCACTTTTTATATGCACAAAGTTTTAGAAAATTCTACTAACTATACTCTCCACCAATCAAATATTATTTTCACCCACTAAAATCTCATCTCATTGGTTGGAATTCATTATGGACACTTAATTTGGGACATCTCAAAATTCCATTGTGGACACTTAATATGAGACGGAGGGAGTAAATATTTTCATATTTTGTGCCGCCTTATATCACGTCTTATAAACGCAAAAGTATCACCTCGGTCGCTAAGGCGTGAGGCTTGGTCATGCCGCCACGCCATGCCTCACGCTATTTATAACATTGGTTACAACCGCCACCACTACGAATAAACTAGTTGAATTCTTCACATTTTTAAGGCCAAATGGCCAAAGTTAAAATTGTATAAAATGATAGAGTCGACACTTTCTCATGTATGGTAATAATGAGTGTGACAAAATTTTCTACAAAGTGTTGAAATATTATCCAAATTTCTATAATTAAAAGTGTGGAAATATTTTTTGAATGTCCCACCTAAAAGTTTGGCAAAATTGCAAGAAATGCTTATAAAAAAAGTGTGAAAGCATTTATAACACATATAAGTGTAGCTTTATTGTAATTGTACACTAATATACATGGATTATTTTTTTAAATATTTGTGACAACTATAAATGTAGCAAAATTATTATCCATATAAAAAAAGTCTACATTTGATCATACTGCGGCAAAATAAGTATGGAGAATAGAACTATTTTTATGAGAATTGATTTGCACACTCAAACTTTTGATTGGGACACTCCATTTTGTTCATTGAATACTTGTATAAGGTTCATAGTGTGCTTTAACTGTTTGTACAATTGAGTGTTTCAATAACAAAATTGAGTGTGCAAATCATCTCCTATTTTTTATAGTGCACACTGGGGACTAAAATGAACAAACCATAGATGTGAGTACCAAACGCGCAATCCGCCTTTACTTTGAGGACCAATGGTGTAATTAACCCTAAATTAAATAAGTAAATCGAGTAGGCTCGTATTAAAATGTTTAAGAACCTTTTTTATACTTTTCTTTATGAACATTTACTTTAACTAAACAGGTTTGTGATTATATCGCCGAAGGCTTTTAGTTTAATGATATGTGAGTTGTCAATCAACGTAGATGTTGTGAGTTCAAGCATCAGTGAATGCATTTGTGAGATAAATAGTATAGGCTATGAAAAACAATTATTGTTCTAAAAAAAGATTTGTGATTATATTATAACTTTATTGATAAATTAAAAAATCTATTAAATTTTAATGCCCTATGGGCCTAGTTCATGCCATAGAGTGGGGTTTAAGCCCATTTATGAACCATGTTATTCCTCATAATCGAAAGGTCCGCCAAACATGCATGAGGAAAAGATGGATTCACATTTATAAGCAGTTTTATATCATGTTCATGTCCATAAATGTGGTGACATAGTTATGTAACTCAGTTTTAAAATGCATGAGTTCATGAGCATTTTTTATTTTTGTTCTTTTAAAAGTAGAAGTTTTTATTATTATTTTTTTATTTATTTTTTTATTTTTTAAAGAACGGCTAGTGAGTGACATCCAAGCGGACATTATGTCTTTCTCCCTACTGGCAAGCCTCGAATTCGAGACCTCTAAGGGAAAGAACCCCCACAAAGTTACCCCTGGTGGCCACTTGATCTAGACCAAGTGTTAACAGTATTGTGAGACTCGGATGCTATTGCGATAGTATAAATATACTCATTTTTAACTATATACTTGAGTTAATAAAAACATATAGAATATAAATTGTTTACCGATTATCAACCCTTATCAGATGGTTAAGTCAAAGTTATGATTTTCGAATATACAGGTTCATGTTTGATTAAATTTTTTGAAGACAATTTGATATATGAATTGTTAAATTATATAATAATAAGAACATATAGAACAGTGTTTATAAAAATATAAAGGGTGAAAGCTAAAGATACGAAATATAGTTTTTCAAAACAGGCAATCTAGCTACGCAATGAACTTTGAAAATTACAATTGTACGTAAAATATTTTCAAATTTGGAACGATCTACGTAATATGACCGGGAACTAGTAGGTTACCAAGTTACAAAGTTTGAAAATTGACATAAATGGTCCCTGTGGCTTGCGTTGACTTTCACCGGTCATCGACTTTTTTTTTTCAGTTAAAAAAGTTATAGTAATGGTCCTTATGGTTATTGACTATCAGATTTAGGCCGTTTTTATACTTTTTCACACGTTCTCTTACGTTTTTATCCGTTTTCATCCGTTATTTTAAGTTTTCTTCCGTTTTTATACGTTTAAGTATGGTTTCTTACTTTTTTATCCGTTTTTTTATATGTTTTCATATGTTTTTATACGTTTTCGTTCGTTTTTATACATGATCATCCGTTTTTGTCTGTTTTTCTTACGTTTTTATCGGTTTCATCCGTTTTTGTCCATTTTTCTTACATTTTTCTTAGATTTTTGTCTGTTTTTTACGTTTTGTCTATTTTTATTCGTTTTTGCCATTTTTTTAAAAATTTTGTCCGTTTTTCATACATTTTTTCTTACGTTTTTGTACTATTTCAACTTATTGAAAATTTTTTCAAAACGAAAAAAAATTTGAAAAAAAAAAAAAAAAATTCCAAAAAAACATTGGACTTTTTTTCGCAAATTTGAAAAAAAAAAATCCAAAAAAATGTTAAAAAAAATTTGGAAAAAAAATATTTCCAAAAAGAATTTTGAAAAAGAAAAAAAAAATCAGAAAAAAACAATTTCACAAAGACATTTTTTTTTGAAAAAAAAAAGAAATTGGATTTTTTTTTTTTTTTCTAAATTGTTTTTTTCGAAATTCTTTTTACAAAAATAAGTTTTTCGAGATTTGGACATATTGAAAAAAAAATTGAAAAAAAAGTATTTCGACATATAGAAATATTTTTAAAAAACTTTTTGATTTATTTTGAATATTTTTTTTAAATTGAAAAAATTTGAATAAAAACAAAATAATTTTTCAAATAAAAAAAAAATCTTAAATAAAAAAAATTTGAAATTTTTTTTCCAAAATTTTCAATATATTGAAATACTTTTTTTGTTTCAATTTTTTTTTTCAATATGTCCAAATTTCGTAAAAATTATTTTTATAAAAATAATTTAGAAAAAAACAATTTTGAAAAAAAAAATTCCAATTTCTTTTTTTTTTGAAAAAAAAATATTTGCGAATTTTCTTTTTTATGAAATTTTTTTTCAATTTTTTTTTCAAAATTTTTTTGGATTTTGTTTCTCACATTTGCGGAAAAATTTCAATTTTTTTTGAAAAAAAATTATTCAATTTTTTTATTTCTTTTTGAATTTTTTTTCAATATGTTGAAATAGTATAAAAACGTAAGAAAAGAAGACGGTAAGAAAAACGTACAAAAATGTAAAAAAAAAAAAGAGAAAAGCGGATGAAAACAGGCAAAAACAAATAAAAATAGACAAAACGTAAGAAAAACGGACAAAAATCTATGAAAATTGTAAGAAAAATGGACAAAAACGGATGAAAACCGATAAAAACGTAAGAAAAACGGACAAAACGTAAGAAAAACGGATGAAAACGGACAAAAACGGATGATAACGTATAAAAACGAACGAAAACGTATAAAACAAATGAAAACGTATAAAAACGGATAAAAACGTAAGAAACCAGACTAAAACGTATAAAAACGGACGAAGACGTAAAATAACGGATGAAAACGGATAAAAACGTAAGAGAACGGGTGAAAAAGTATAAAAACGGACTAAATCTGAAAGTCAATAACCATAAGGACCATTATTGTAATTTTTTTAACTGAAAAAAAAGTCAAGGGATGACCGGTGAAAGTCATCGCAAGCCACAAGGACCATTTCTGTCAATATTCAAACTTTATAACCTAGTAACCTACTAGTTCCAGGTCATATTACGTAGATCGTTCCAAATTTGAAATATTTTGCGTACAATGGTAATTTTCAAAGTTTATTGTGTAGATCGTATGTTTTGAAAAACTATTTTACGTATCTTTAGCTTTCATCCAAATATAAAACCATATGAACATGCAATGCTTCCTTTTTATAAAACTTCTAGGCTTCTAGCAAATTAAGCAATGATATAATGAGTAAAAGTTAAATAAATCTCTAAGGCAGTATTCTTTAAAAAAGTTTTTTGTTTGTAATTAACCTATCATCTAATAGAACAAACCCTGATTGACCATACCCGCAATTAGCTTGGGCAATCTAACCTCTAATATCTTTTCGCAGTTCGAACAGCGAAATCACAAAAGCTTAAACAGAGAGAATACCTATAACATTAAAGCAATAACAAATGAATTTTATTGCCCATGTGGCCATGGAGAGAAAATTAATCCTCTTTGTGGCCACGGAGGTTCGCTTGCTCCTACTTCGAGCTATCCAAAAATATAGTCGTCTTATGATTAGTTGGCTCGCAATGTCAAATCGAAAACCCAAGTAAATAATAAAGATATTATTTTTTGAAGAAGACATCTGACATCAAGCTGAACCAAATCTTCAAGCAGCAGTGAAAGAAAATAAAAAAAGTAACAAAAGTAAATAATATATTTTATGATCAAGACATCCGACAGGAAGCGGCGATTAATATTCATCATGCAACAACAACAACAACAACAGCAAAAGCAAAAGAAAAGCGCATATGGCTTTCGGCGGTGTGTGGCGGCGCATCCCATGGCCAATGGAGGTGTTCTTGGGTGAGTTCCGTGCCGAATTTAAAAACGAGTAGATTGGCACTAACACCGTATGTTAGCTTCAAACCGGTAAAAATTTATTGCCAAAACAATATGAGGATAAAGTTTTGGCAGAAAATTGCATTTTTTTAATAAAGAAGAGATAAATGGTGTCGGCTATGATATAAAGGGGTGGTATCTTGGGATCAAACCCACTAATGACACCATGAGATAATGATAGAAACCTCATAAATTATGATTATTATTCATACACAATATATAGCGATACATGAGCAAACCGTATGTACAATACCTTGCAATTGTGCGTGAGCAATCTAACCTATCATCTAATAAAGTAAACCCTAATTGATCATAACTCGCAATTAGGATTGGGCTATGTCACTTATTAATTATTATGATATTATCCAAGGTTGTCAAAATCGCGATCCTACACATAAAAAACGATCAGGATCTTAACAAGATCGTAATCCAGGTAGGATTGTAGGATCGCGCGTAGGATCGGATCAGATCGTATAGGATCGCCTATAACTAGGCCTTTTTTTTTTAGTATAAGTTCATGTCTTAAAGCCTAATGACTAAAATATATATATATATATATATATATATATATATATATATATATATATATATATATATATATATATATATATATATATATATATTTTGGTGTTGTTAATTAAGCATCTCTTGCAAGATTAATGAGTGTAAAATCATTATGTTTTTATGGACTATTTAGAAATAGTTTAGATGTGTCTTTTGGGTTTATTTTGAAAAACAATTTTGTGTTTTGTAAAATGTGAGAAGCTTGTTGATGACGTATAGTCTATATCAGGGTCACGAACCCGCCCACCTTAATCTTGACAAGCCCGGCTGGCGGGCCCGGCGATAAGCGTTTAGGCCCACGAAGGCCCAAAGGCGAATCTATTTACGGAATAGATATCGGATATCTCTTAATCAAGGAGATAATCATTCCCAACCGACTTGGGCGGGATCGCGAAGGTTGAGGAACACGGAACCAACAAGGATTCCGTGCGTATATAAAGGAATCATATCCTCGTTAAATGTACGATCTCAAACCCTAACTCACCTTTAACCTAAATCGATTACTTACTCTCGCGGAGGATAATCGTGGGAGACAATCCCACGGTAAGCCTAACGGTGTTTTACGTCTCTTAGTGCGCGGTCTCGAGCAACAATCGGCAATTGAGTACGAGAGCATGAGCCCCAAACAAGGCACGCCCAACTTTTGTATCAACAAGTGGCGCCATCCGTGGGACCATTCACTAAGAACTAAGACTAGAATGACGAAGCATGGAAATCGGCGATCATAAACAGACCTTCTTGGAAAGAAGCCGACATCGGTTCGACTTCAGCGAGACTCACAGGACAACCGATCTTGCTAAAAACAAGGGATCAAGCCAAGACGTGGTCTTCCTCTAGCGGAACGCTCGGGGACAACCAGGCTACCACAACCACCACTGCGCAGTGGATCCGCTGCAGACTGTTCTTCTTACTCCCTTTCAATCGGTGCTAGAGGCCGACTGAAAAGGTACGGATGCGGATAAAAACAAGGGCATAGCGATAGAAGCGAACACCCTTACTTTAGAAGGGGCATGCCGGAAGTAACACCAAGGATTTCGTATCCCAAAATTATGAAACCTTGGCGCCTCATGGAAGAGGAAGCTAGAAAGAGGTCGAGTCGAAGCCTAAAAGCCCGACTCGGTTTTGACTCGAGTCGAAACCTCCCACCGCCGCGCCGTCCGAAGGAGAAGCGGCGGCGAGACAACTTCCGACCCCATGTGTTTAACGAATTGGAAAAAGGTTGAGGATGATGAGATGTCCAACTCACGGCACACGGAAGGAAGTGAGGAGGATGAGCGGCGTACCGGTGTCCACACCGGACTTGGTAGCCGCAGAATCTGAGACGAGACTTGGCGGCGATATTCCCAGTGAAAGCCCTTGAGTACAAACTCGAGGGCGGTCGGCGCAAGCGCCGAAGGAGAAAATTCATCCCGGAAATTCCTCGGACAACGGGATAGTGGCTGGACTTTGGAAGTCGAAGCAGATATAATGACCGGGAGGATGAAGATATATCTCCCATGGCGGCGTCAAAAGGTGGATGCGTTTACTCGGCGCATCGGCGACTTCTTAGAAAGTAAAGGAGGCGCATGCGCCAGCGTGAAAACCTATGATGGAGCGGTGATCCCGATGATCATCTCAAAATTTTGAATCGGCCGCTACAATTGGCGGCCACAACACGTGTGGTGCCACATGTTCAACTCCGCCGGTGGGAAGCGCATGGGCGGTTGACAAGCTTCGGCGAAGCATCAATGGCTTTGAGGAATTGAGGAAGTCGTTTCGCCTAAACTTTACTCGGCGGAAGAAGTGTGCTAAAAACCTGTCGAACTCGCCGAGGTAAAGCGGCGCCAAGGAGAATCTCTGGCGCATTCATGGGCGCTTCAAAGATGAATGCATGCAAGTTAAAGCATGCCACTGAAGTGCTAAAGATCTCGGTTTCATTAGCGGGATTAACAATCCATAACTCATCAAGCGGTTGAGCGACAAAATCCACGAAACCTTTGATGAGCTCATGAAACGCTCTCGGTCCTTCGTCCGGGAGAAGCCGCGCGGCGGATAGCAAAAAAACTACTCGAACTACCGATCACGGGAACAACATGGAAACAATCCAGCGACCGGGTAGTAACCGTAATAGGAGCTATCGCAACCCGGGGCGGGAGGGATAATGCAGTACACCCACGACCAAGACCCCAAAGGAAATACGCAGCGGAAGGTGCGAACTTTCCAAACCGCCGCAAATCGCACTCGGAGGATCGGCGCAGGGAGCGGATCTTGTGACTACCACGCACGGAAGGGCCACACAACTAACGAATGTGTCCAATGCGACGACTCATTGACAAAATGGTTAAAGAAGGCGATTGGACCATTTGGTCAAAAATATCAAGGAAGGAAAGGATAGGCGGAAGAGTGGGAACAAGAAGGAGACACCTAAGGAAAAGGTGACACCATCTACATGATACAATCATGGCGGGTCACTAGATAGAAGGTCGACCGGGAGTTTTCAGAGGAAGAAATCTCTTTCCCACCTTAGCTGCGGACAACGCGATGGTGAGCCACTCACCATTGAGATTAGTGCGGGGTCACGACATCCATCGCATGTATGTTGATGGTGGCGCATCCGCGGACATCATGTATGAGCTTTGCTTGCGGCTGATGCACTGAAATCTGTGATCGATTAAGTCCGGTCGAGCGGCGTTGGTGGTTTCACGGGTGAAAAGATATGGCCTATGGGAAAATCGATTACCGATTAGCATTGGAAGCGAAAAACACTCTGCGGCGGCTGGATGGAATTTATGGTGATCAAGTCTCCTCGCCATACAACGGCATTATAGGGAGACACGGGATATCATTTGTCGTGTAGTGCCATTAACGGCGCGGGATGCTTAAATTCCGGTGGAAGGGGCATTGTTACTCTTTACAATGCCAGCATCGCATAAAGAATGTAACATGATTACATGCGGCGGCACCGATCGAGCAGTAGCAACCAAAGTTCCAAATCGAAGGTTGCGCTTCACCCGAATACCCGGGCAGAAATATCCATCGGAGGGTCCTTTGTCGGACAACGGCAAAGCGGTGTGTATGCGCTCTTGCAAAAGAACTTGGACATTTTGCATGGGGCCAAAACACATGAGTTGGGTACCACGCTCGATCACAGAGCATAAAATGAGAATCCGACAAGGGTACTCACTGTCCTTGACGAAAAAGCGCGCCAAGCCCTAGAGGCGCAAGCAATTTTGGCAGAGGTGCACAAAGCGGTGGATCACGGGAATTATCGTGAAGTCTACTACCACGGTGGCTTTCTAACCCGGTAATGGTCAAAAGAGCGATGGTGGTGGCGAATGTGCGTGAACTTCACCGATCTTAACAAAGCGTGCCCAAGGCGCTACCCATTACCGAGATAGGCGGAAAATAGAGTCTGTGTGGATACCCATTGAAGTGTTTCCTCGATGCGTATAAAGGATATCATCAAATCCGGATGGCAAAGGAGGATGAGGAAAAATGGCCTTTCACACAAGCCAAGGCATCTCTTGTTACACAAAATGCCTTTTGGCTTGAAGAATCTGAGCGCCACCTACCGGTTAGTGGACAATGCTTTCGAAAACAGGTGGGCCACAACACGGAGGTCTATGTTGATGACACGGTCATAAAAGCCATCACGAAGATGAGTTAGTGCGCGATATTGAGGAAGCGTTAAAACTCTACGAGAGATCAATATGAAGCTAAACCCCAAAAATGTACCTTGGCGCCATCGAAGACATGTTCTTGGATACCTAATAGAGCCCGACGGTATAAAACCATGTCGAGAAAAGACAAAGGCGTAATCGAACTTCCTTCACGCGCGTTGAAGGAGGTCCAATCTCTCAATGGAAAGCTAGGCGGTCTTACGAGTTCTGTCTAAGTCGCCAGACAAGTCTCTACCTCTCTTCAAAACACTCAAGAAGTGTATCAAAAGGAGATTTCCGGTGGACTACGGAGGCGAAGAAGCACACAACTTAAGCAACACCGCAACACTCCCACACTTTTCGCACCCGACCGGGGAAGAGTTAATTATGTATCTATCCATGGCGATGGGCGGTGGCGCGGTGCTACTACGAGATAGGGATTGATACAAACCCTGTCTACTTTGTAAGCAAGGCGCTCAAGAAGCGGAGATGAACTATAGCGCCATGGAAAAATTAGTTTTGGCGTTGGTGTTTCTTGCCAAAAGGCTACGCAGTACTTCAGCGCATCAATAGCGATGATCACAGACCAACCGATCAAGCGGATCATCTCAAACACGGCGCATCGGTGGCTGCGAAGTGGAGTGTATTGCTAGGTGAGCACAACATCTCTTACGAGACCACGTACCGCAATCAAAGGGCGATTCGCGGACTTCATCATCGAAAAGCCGACACCGATGAGGTACCCGCACCAAGTAGGACGAAAGCGCATGACCCATGGATCTTGTTTACAGATGGGTCCTCATGCGTTGATGGTTGAGGCGAGCCTCATTCTCACAAACCCGGAGGAATGGAATTCACTTACGCGCTGCGTTTGAATTCTGACGATGAACAATGAGGCGAATATGAAGCTCTAATCATTTGGACTACGCATTGCGGCTCGGATGGGTGTACGTAACCTAGAAGCAAATGTGGACTCCCGACTAGTGGCCAACCACGTGTTGGGCGGATCGTGGCTAAAGAAGAAAATATGATTCGATATCTCAACAAGACCAAGACACTTATCAAAGGCTTTGTGATTCACCACCAAGCAAGTTCCTAGAGGAGAAAATCGCAAAGCGGATGCACTAAGCAAGATCGCCTCGACAAACTTCGCACACCTATCAAAGCAAGTCTTTGGTGGAAACACCGAAAAGCAAATCCATATCGAGATGGAAGTCTCCACAATAATAGAGGAGGGCGGTCCTACATGGATGACACCGATAACGAATTCCTAAGCAAAGGCGTTACCCCAAGAGCGGAAGAAAGCTCAGAGGATACGGCGCCTGCCACGAGATTCGAACTTGAGACAACATCTTGCATGGCGCTCCTTCCTCCAACCATAGCTCCGTGTGTTGGCCCCTACAAGCAAATTACATCTGCGAGAAATCCATGAAGGTTCATGCGGCATTCACTCGGGACCACGGTCCGTTGTGGCACGCGCCATGAGATCGAGGATACTCTTGGTCGACCATGCACCGCGATCGCGGGATTTAATAAGGAAATGCAATGATTGCCAAGTTCATAGACACGTCCGCACCAACACGGCGACGAGCTAACGCCAATTACATCACCATGGCCATTCTACAAGTGGGGTATTGACATTGCAGGACCTTTTCTAGTCGCAGCAGGAGGGTTAAAATTCCTCATAGTTGCCATAGACTACTTCACTAAGTGGATCGAAGTAAAGGCAGTAGTGACAATCACTAGCAACCAGGTCAAGCGCTTTATCTGGGAAAGTATAGTATGCCGCTTCGGACTGCCTGGGGAAATCATCTCGGACAACGGGAAACAATTCTGTGATAACCCTTTCAAAGACTGGTGCGAGAAGTTGAACATCACACAGCACTTCGCGTCAATTAAACACCCACAAACCAATGGCTTAGCGGAACGTGCGAATTGAAGCTTAGGTGAAGGAATTAAGGCACGCCTAGACAAGCACAAAGGAAGGTGGGTGGAAGAGCTATCATATGTCTTGTGGGCGTATCGCACCTCAATCAAAACCAGCACGGGAGACACTCCCTTCTCTCTAGTCTACGGGACAGAAGCCGTCATACCAGCCGAGATCGGCATGCCAACTATCCGTACTGCTGAGATCAATGTGGCAACCAATGATGACGAGAGACGTGTCGACTTGGATCTGCTAGAAGAAAGGCGTGAACGCGCAGCTATACGGGAGGAAAAATCAAAGTCAAGGATGAAAGGATACTATGGCGCTAAAGTGCGCAGATGTTTCATTCGAGACCGGTGACTTTGTTTACCGCGCCAACGATGCGAGCCATGCGAAGACACAGCAAACTTGGAACAAAGTGGGAAGGACCCTACGAGGTTCTTGAAGTACTAGGAACAGTAGCGTACAAGTTACGAGGCTTGGATGGTCGAGAACTACCGCGCACATGGAACATCTGCAACCTCAAGAAGTGCTACCTATAGGAGTGGCCACGGCCCAGCGTACAAGCGCTCAGGAACTTTACTAAAGTACCCAATAAACATCTACGTATTTACTTTTTATTTCCTTAGTATAATGTCTTATTTGTTTCTCATATACACTTGCAAGTATTAATAAAATATCACGGTTTCTAGCTAACTCCGTGACATATTTCAATTTGTTATTTCCATATACTGTATGTCTTAACACCTTTTATTTCTCGCCTACATGGCGTGCATGCACTAAAATAAACCCACAATGGTAAAGGATAAGTTAACCTACTAAACAACTTGTTGAGTAAGAGGTTGCAAACCCATCAACACCGGATCACGTATCCTTGTTAAACACCTTGTTCTCAAGAGCGTTGGAATAAGTTTTGTGCGCATCCACGACGGGTGCGCAACATCGCATATGGTGCACGTTTAACAACTTAGAAACCAAGACACTTGATTTCTTAATGTGATATTCTGACAAGCGCATATCATAACATACACGACTATGATTGAAAAATACTTAGAATTTATTTTTAGGTATATTATGATCTTCATACATGACTATGAATTTCCTATATTATTATATTTGGTGTACATGTCGACAATACGCTACAAGCACGTAGATTACAAGTTACGACAATATGAACTTAACAAAATTTTATTAATAATTACGGCGTTATTACAAAAGGATTGTTACTTTCCAACGGAAAACCTACCAACTGTTACACCGCTCCAAAGATGAGCGCCACGCGGTTAGTGCCTCTTTAACCTCACTCGGCCTCTTGGAAGGTCGGAATCTCGGCGCGATACGGTTGCAACACCGACGGTATCCCATCGGATCTAGGGAGATGTCGCGCGCCCGCCACACACATGACCTTACCCTTAATTCCTTCCTTTTCGGCAAGCCTCGTAGCATGCGCTTCGAACTTGCTTGAGGGCACTTCCTTCTCCGGACAAAAGGATTCAAGATATCCTTGGGCGCGCAAATCTGAGCGGTGAAGTTGAGATTCATCGGGCTTAAGAAAATGGTGCAGGCACAGAACGGCCTCTCCACCAAGATGTCGAGCTAAGGTCAATCCTCCATAATGACCTTTATCGGAAATCTGAACACACTCTAGCTCAAGCAATCATGGGCGCTCCAATTGTCTTCATCTTTTCCATGGCAAGAACTAGGTTATCGTAAGGCGTGCATCATACCGGGAACCTTTCGGCGGTACCTTCAACAAGTCGATTCTGCAAGACACTCTCTATAACCGATTTTCCTCTCTCCAAAGCACATTGGACTACCCCACCAAATTTGTCTACTACATCCTTGGACTCAAGAGTACCCAAGTGAGAAGCCTTGAGACCATGGCTGATAAGCCACCTGCACTCAGAGATGACAGACATTAGATGAGGATATAATTCCTCATCATATTCCAAACTTAGCTTACGTAGCTTCATCTCTTGGGCCTCTAGAGCACTCCTCACGGTGGCACCAAAATCTTCCAAGCTAGCAGATCAATGTATCCTTATTTTTCTCCGGATACTTTAATGCCCGAGGCATGAAGCCTTGTACCTTGATGACTCATGCGCTCTTGGCTTATTTGCCCCATCAGCGCCAATTTCTCCTCGGCTGCCTCCGTGCGTACATGCTCAAGCTTTCTACCTCGGCCCAGCACTAGCTAATCTGCGCTTCCAACAAGGAAATTTTCTCATCTTTTGGGCACTTTGGTTTGTCTTCACCGCCTATCGCACCTTAGCTTCTCCACTATTGCGACAGTGCGCAAACACTTGTGCCAATTCCTCAACCATTTGACCCATCGATGTCTCCCAGCGATTCGTCTTCATCTTTTGACTATCCGCTCGGGCGTATCGGACTATCCTTGGGGAGACTCATAACTGTTCAAACACGCATACGGACGAGCATTCTCAGTTTGCTATACAAATAGCTGGTGCGTAAAAAAAAAATCATTTCACGATATCACTTACTGTGGGCCAACGACATCAGCAGATGGGTGCGAGGACGCAACATCACTGGTAGATGATTCCACGGTGAAAATTACAGGGCATTTTTTCCTCGAAGAGCTCGCACCATCCTCTCCGCGGGATCTCTTGCGCTGTAACCTAGATTCTGGCTCTTCCTCTTCCTCTTCCATAGGTTGCGCCACGGCTACAGGTGGTGGGCTGCGAACGGAGCAGTACACGGGGCTCGGCATGCGCTCTGCGTGAGGTCGGCTCCACCGCAATGCAGGAGCTAGTACCTATTCCTCTATGTTCATCTCCATGGTATGACTGCGGTGGCCGCTAGTATGGCCTCCTCTCCTTCTCTCGGGGCGTCATCCCTACCTTCACCTCGGTTGGCTTCGCTGGGTGCACGACGGTGAAGAGATCCATCTCTGCGTGATACAAAACACCAAATAAACACAAAGTTATATAATGTGTGAAAAGAACGAAACTCTTACATTAATGATAAAAGGAGGTGCGAGGCAGTACCCACCCCAACCATTAGCGCCCAAAAGATTGGCATCTCATCGGCATACCAAAATAATTACGGTGATGCCCATATGCACCAAAATTCCTCAGGATAGGAACTAATGGGGATGCGGTTTGCATTTATCAGTTCCGCATCCTCAGCTACATAGGATCCAGGCACGGGGCACTCATCCCTCGGCAATGTTCCCCGGGTAAAAAAGTCATAGTGCCACGGAAAGCATGTGTCGTCTACCCAGAAAAACGACTCTCTCCAGTTTCTAAGCGCATCCAATTTCTCAGTATAACACTGAAATCGGCCGGCACGCTTAGCAAAGGATACCCACCCATGTGACCATGTCGTGTGATAAAAGGCACGGAATAGGTGGATGGTTGGATTAACCGCCAGCAAACGGCAGTTCACCTCAAAGTTAGTAATTTTAGCCGCTGTCTGATGCGGTGGGATATGTCTGACTCGTAATAATTTAAAACATCGCACATAAATCGGGATAGGGGCACACGTTGATTGGCAAATTCAAAGAATCGTGTATACCCTATTTTCCGCCGGGAAATCCGCGATAGATGTTCGCGCACCGGAACAACCGGATGCACGTCTAGAGGTATAAAGTAATCCAAGTGAACTCTGAAGATCACTTTCGGTGAGGTTGAGGTAAAGTCGGACAACCGCTTGACCATGGTATTGTTTTACAAAGCGCACGCGCGATTACCTTTAAATACAATGTTTTCTACGGGTTGCGGTTTGATGTCTTATTAACAATGGTGGATGAATGTTTTCTTGTAAGAAATGAAGGGAAATGAAACGGGGTTATATAATTCTTCTCACCCACACGATGGTGACACGTGGACCGCACTATCGCTAATAGTGTGGTGAGATTGTGATGGGACGTCATAGCGATAACTTTCCCCGATTTACGAGGAACCAATTTCCTAATCCTATGTCTAGATACAATGTAGGGGAAGATATATTTTTATGGCTTCTTGGCTACGCTTCGATGTTGTTTCTCTAACTAAGGCTATTAGTCTAGCATCCGCAGTTATTCACTGTGCATACTAGACTGGGGGGACATGATGACGTATAGTCTATATCCGGGTCACGAACCCGCCCAAAGCCCAATACTGACAAGCCCAACACAAACTGGGCCACGCTGATAAGCGTTTAGGCCCACGAAGGCCCAAAGACGAATCTATTTACGGAATAGATATCGGATATCTCTTAATCAAGGAGATAATCATTCCCCAACCGACTTGAGGAACACGGAACCAACAAGGATTCCGTACGTATATAAAGGGAATCATATCCCTCGTTAAAGGTACGATCTCAAAACCCTAACTCACCTTTAACCCTAAATCGATTACTTACTCTCACGCCGGAGGATAATCGTGGGAGACAATCCCACGGTAAGCCTAACGGTGTTTTCTGTCTCTTAGTGCGCAGGTCTCAAGCAACAATCAGCAATTGGTACGAGAGCCGGAGCCCCGAACAAGGAACGCCCAACTTTTATATCAACACTTGTTTTTTAAGTAAACTAGAAGTATAACTTAAATGGGAGATAGAGATGAGTAATCAAGTTTGCTTACTTGTTTCTTTTGTTTGGTAGTACAAGGAATTATAAAGGAATCATCAACAAGTACAAACGAAACTATAGGTATAATTAGTATAACCGCATCATTTCTTGTCTTTAATTATTTGTTTATGATTCTTTCTGTTACCTACTATTTTCAAGAATTGAGTTCTATTTCCATTATATTACGTATTAGCTAACCAGTTATCTTAAATCAATGATAGAACAATAATGAAACTAATGAATATGATAAGACTTCTAAAATATATTTATATGCGAGATAAATTTGTGACAGGGGAAAATGAGTTTCTTGAGACCAGATACCAACCTACAAAGTTAGTTCATTGACTTTGTATTAGCATAATTTGTTCAAAATTGAATCGAACGCCGATTGGAAGAAGATCAAAGCTAAAGATCGGAAATTCAAGAGAAAAAATAGAAATTCGGAATCGAAAGCTTCAATTATACGAACTAAGTTTCATACGAGTTACAAAGTGAATTGGGGACGAAAGATACACATTACAAAGTGACAAAAACAGACAGTCTTATAGTGCAAGCCAAATATATAATGAACACTGCAATTAAATGGTCTGTTTGATACTTCATATACATTTCGACCGGCAATTGCTAGCTCATTTACTTGGAATACGCAGCATGGATACGCTCCCTCAGGTAGTCTCCAGTGAGGATCGGAGGAAATCTACAAACCAAGAAACATATTATTATAAAGTGAAGATTTCATGCAACTTGAATTACATTATGTAGTTACTATAATATGATGAACGAAATTGACATTACATGCACATAGCATTCGTAATTCATGAAAGTGATTATGTTAACATACCGTGGAGGAGATGACTCACTGCAGCAGCTTTTCAAGCACTCTACTATGCAATCTGTTGGCCTTTATAACGGGATCTATGGTCCTAACGTTTCAATCACAATTGTACCGAGTAAAAATATGTGCAAGGATTAATAAACAGTAAATATGTTCTTGTATTAATCAAATATGTCATCATTGTTTTTACAACAAATGTATCTAGTATATATACTGTAATGAAAGGGTACATAGAACCATTGTGTCGGTTCTTGCATATGGAGCAGTTATTGGTAACTGCTATGTAACCGTTGTAACTGCTTCTTTGAATTTTCTTATGGTTGACTTTTGTTGACCGGGTCATTTGGGTTGTGACGGGTTTATAGTTGGGTCGATGGTGATTAACCCAATATTCTCCCCCTTAATCACAATCGGCTTGTTTTAGATCTTTGACTCCAATTAGTTGTCTCATGGTGAGGAATCTGATCTTCGGTAATGCCTTTGTCAGTATGTCAGCCTTCTGAAATTCTCCACTTATGAATTTGACTTGTAGGTCTTCTCTTTCGACGCATTCTCTTATAAAGTGGTATTTTATATCAATGTGCTTACTTCTTCCGTGGAATACGGGATTCTTCATTAGTTCGATGGCGGACTTGTTGTCTACCAGTATTGTAACTTTTTCTTCTTCCGTGTATGCAAGCTTGCTAAGCAGTCTTTTTAACCATAATGCTTGTGTTGCTGCTGCTGTTGCTGCAATGAATTTAGACTCACATGATGATAAAGCTACCGTGGCTTGCTTTTGTGTACTCCAGCTGATTGGTGATTCACCGTAGTAGAAGATAGTTCCAGTAGTGCCTTTGCCTTCTTGAGTGTTGACTCCGTAGCTGCTGTCACTATAACCTTGTATCTGTTTTCTTCCATTGTACTTGTAGGTGATTCCATAGTCTTTTGTTCCTTTAACATAGCGTAGTACTTGCCTTATAGCTTTCATGTGTTGTTCTTTCGGTTCTTGCATAAAACGACTAAGTAATCTAACGAAATAACTTAAGTCGGGTCTTGTATGTAGCAAATATCGTAAGCATCCAATCAAGCTTCTATATTCAGTTGAGTTGACCGTTGTTTCTTCAGTGTTCTTTGTTAGTCTTGTTCCTGGATCCATAGGTATTAAAGTTTCGTTGCAATCTAGCATTCCAACTTCTTTTAGGATCTTGCTTGCGTAGGCGGATTGCTTTATTGATATGTCACCTCCAGTTTGTGTGACTTCAATTCCTAAGTAGTAGGATAGTAATCCTAGGTCACTCATCTCGAATTTCTCTTCCATTTGAGCTTTGAACTTGTCTATTTCTTTCTTTGGTGTGCCGGTGATGATTAAATCATCCACATAGACTCCTACTAGAAGTATTGAGTCTTTTGACTTCTTTGTGTAGGCGACTTGTTCTAAAGCGCACTTCTTGAAATCTAAAGACTTCAAGGTATTATCTAACTTTATGTTCCATGCACGTGGTGCTTGTCTTAATCCGTATAGAGCTTTTATCAATCTGTAGACTTTTCCATTTTCTTTTATAAATCCTTGGGTTGTGTAACATACACTTCTTCTTTTAAGTCTCCATGCGTAAATGCGATTTGGCGTCTAGGTGATGTACTTCCCATTTGTTATTAGCGACTATGGCTAATAGTAATCGGACTGTTTCCATTCTTTTCTGGTGCAAAGACTTCTTCAAAGTCTATGCCATGCTCTTGTATGTAGCCTTTTGCTACTAGTCTTGCTTTATGCTTGACTATATTTTCATTAGCATCTTTCTTGGTCTTGAATACCCACTTTAATCCAATGGCTTTATGTCCTTTTGGTAGTGTGGTTAGTTCCCATGTATTGTTTCTATTGATGGAATCTAATTCGACCTTCATTGCTTCGATCCATTTTTGATCGTTCGATGCTTCTTTGTAATTCTTGGGTTCATCTTCAGCTAGTAATAAATGCTCGGGTAAAACTTCCTCGGTGTTTTCATATAAATCATTCAACATTCCAAAACCTTGTAGTGGTGTATGATCAAAGTTTGGATGTAAGTTCCGGGTTGTAGTTGAGTTACTTTGATTGGTTGAATGTCTTGAGGTAGTTGGTGTAATTTGAGTATTTATTCGTGATGAACTTGTAGATGGTGTGCGAAATGTTTGTGATTGTGAGGGTGAGTCGATTCTTGATGTTTCATATTCATGATCATCATTTGCGAGGATATCATTGTCTTCTTCATCGGATGGTTTTCGTTTTCCTGATGTTCATCTGTGGCTTCAAGGTTTTCGACTTTGAAGTCAAACCATTCGGGTTCATCATTGGTGTGTTCATCTAGGTAATCCTTCCAGTCCCATGCTTCATCCTCCTTAAACTTCACATCTCTACTAACACATATTCTTTGTGTTGTTGGATCAAACAATCTATAAGCTTTTGATCCTTGTTCGCTTCCTAAGTATACCATTTTGTTACTTCTGTCATCTAACTTTGTCAGATGTTGTGATGGTACCTTTGCATATGCTATGCAGCCAAAAACTCTTAAAGTTTCTAAGTTTGGCTTTTTTCTTAATTGCTTCATATGGAGTAATGTCTTCTAAGGCTCTTGTAGGAACGCTGTTTAGAATGTATATAGCGTGTCTAACAGCTTCAGCCCAAAAGTTTTGTGGCATGTTAGTTGCTTTCATCATGCATCTCGTAGTAGACATGATTGTCCTATTTCTTCGTTCAACAACTCCATTTTGTTGTGGTGAGTAAGGTGCGGTTAGTTGTCGTGCTATGCCGTTCTCTTTGCAGTATTGAGTGAATTCGTTAGATGTGAATTCTCCTCCACGATAAGTTCTTAACATTTTCAATGTTATCCTTAGCTCCTTCTCTATTGTTTCTTTGTATTCCTTGAAAGTATCGAAAGCTTGACCTTTCGTATTTAGGAAATACGCCCACATATATCTTGAGTAGTCATCTACTAACAAGAATATATATTTCTTTCCAGATGGTGTTGGTGGTATTATTGGTCCATATAAATCTCCGTAAACTAAATCTAGTGATGATGTTGATCTAGTTTTTGCTTTCTTGGGAAATGGTGCTCTGCTGTGTTTACCAACTAAACAAACATCACAAATTTGTGTTGTATGTTTAATGGCAGGTATTCCATGAACTAACTCTCTTTGAGTCATAGATTTTAATGATTCAAAGTTGAGGTGTCCTAATCTTGCGTGCCATAACCAAGTGTTGTCACTTAAGTTTGCTAATAAGCAAACAGGTGTGCCTATCTTCAGACTTGCTTTGTATAGACGGTTTCTTTGTCTTGTGACTTTCAAGAAGATTTTGTTGTCCATGTCATAAAGTCGTAGTTCATAGTCGTCCATTACAACTTTACAACCTATTTCCGTAAATTGTCCAAGGCTCAATAAATTGTTTTTCAAGCTAGGAATGTAATAGACTTGAGATATGATTCTTTGTTTCTCGTCTTCACATTCTAATAGGATTGAACCTTTTCCTTTAATCTCTACATGAGATCCATCTCCGAATCTTACTTTTCCACTAACGTTCTCATCTAGTTCTTTAAAGTGTTCTCTTATCCCAGTCATATGGTTACTAGCTCCGTTGTCTAAGTACCATTGACTATCGATACTTGTCTCTTTATATCCTACATCTTCTTTGTGTAGCGAGACCTTTTGATCTTCTAGCTTTGTTATATGTGGGTCTTCTAATATTGCCATTAATAAGGTAGGTTCTAAGTCCTCCTCGACAAGATTAGATTGCATACTAGTGTTTGGTTTTGAATAACACTTAGATGCATAATGACCAGTCTTATTGCACTTGTAACATTTAACTTTGCTAAAATCAATATTCTGTTTGTTGAAGTGATTGTGAGTGTTTTCTCCATCCTTCTTCTCGTGGTTATTTTTATTGTGGTTTCTCCATCCTTTATATTTTCCACGTCCACGTCCTCTGAATTTTTTCCCTCTATTGTCATGTCGTGTGAACATCAGTTTGTCTTGACTGTCCACTTGTTTTCCTTTCTTGAACTTAATCCTCTCTTCGTAGGTCTTAAGTCTTCCTATTGCCTCTTCTAATGTCATTTCACTTAGATCGGAATATTGTTCTATAGATGCGACTATTTGCAAATACCTTTCAGATACATCATTTAGTAATTTCGGTACTAAGGTTTCATCTTCTATTGTGTGTCCTAGATTAGTGGCTTTGTTTACGAGTGTTGTGAGTTTTGTGGTGAAGGTGTCGATTGTTTCATCTTCCTTCATGTATAACATCTCAAATTCGGATTTGAGCGTTTGTATTCTTGCTTGTTTAACTCTGTCTTCGCCAACGTGTCTAGTTTTCAAAGCATTCCAAATGTCTTTTGTGGTTTTGTGCTTTGTTATTTGAAGTAGTTGTTCTTCGGGTAAGGCTTGATAAAGGAAAGCAATAGCGGTTTTATCCTTTTTCTTATTGGGTTGAGTCGTGTCGATCGGCTCAATTGTTTCCATAAACCATTCGCCGAGAATGATTTGCATTCAATTGCCCATAGTGAGTAATTCGCGGGCTTTAGGATTGGGCATTGAAATTGGGGTGTACTATTTGTAATGTTAGTACTAGGTTCCTTTCCACTATCTTTCGTCATATCTTAAAATGACAAACAAATCTCCAATAAAGAATTTAACACAAAGTGTGTTTATTTATAAAATTCTTATTTCTTAAAATGAGCTCTTAATGTTTTATCTTCCTCAAAATGGGTGTAAAACTTTTCTAGGTATAGTTTTAACAATTTTTAAACTATCCTTGGAGATTATTAAATTTAAAAATGAATAACGTAAGGTTAATTACTCCTTACAAATTATTCCTAGTCAGTATTCTAAGCAGTGTAAAAACTAGGTTAGATATACTAAAAAAAATATGATAAGACTTTAATAATTTTTTAAAATAACTTATCAGACTAAAAACTATATATATCAAATATATAAAGTAAAATAAAAGTGGTTTTGAAATCTTTTGGAACCTGGAGGGGTTGATGGTTTAACCCGATGCCTTAACAAAATAAAATCCTCTGTGTGTGGCCCTTTGTTTATACACGCGTCCCTTATATTTATTTATCTTTTTTTTTCGTTTTTGAGATAATAACCCACGCGTACTTATTTCTTTTTCTGAGACACTGTCTTTCAGTTCTCTCTCTCTCTTCAAGAAGATAACGTATGATCTTCTTCTTCTTCTCCAATAAAAACCGACGGTTGACCGGCCTTTGATGGCTGTGGTTTTTGACCGCCCCTTCTACTTTCTCTGGTATGGTGTTCTTTACGAGCACTGCTATCCCTCCAACTTGAAACCTAGGGTTTCGGTTTATTTGGGGGTTTTCTGATCCGTGAGTAATTTTACGATTGAAGTTTGCTAATGAATCAATTGGGGTTTCAATTGATCCTTCTGGGCTTGATTCCTTTTAAGAACAAGTGTGTTTGTTCTAATTCGAATCTTTAATTTGTGCCCTAATTGATGACGCTCGTATTAGTTTCAATTTGAGTCAAATGTTTAAACGATTGAGTTCGTTTTCTGATCCTGTTTTGGATTGGGTATGCGAAACTGGTTTTGGAAAAATTTTTGTGAATTTGTTTTGTTGCCGGGTTGTGAGTAATCACAAGGTGATTATACCCCTGTTGCGACAAACGTTTGAGACACAAAAAATGACGTCTGGATTTTGTGTTCTTAAGGATTTGCAAAAAAAAAATTTATATCGAAACTAGTCTTTGTCTTTTTTGATTCTGGAAACTTTTACGAGTAAGGTAAATGATGATTGTTGGTTGATAGACCAAACCGCTCTGATACCAATTGTTGGCCTTTATAACGGGATCTATGGTCTTAACGTTTCAATCACAATTGTACCGAGTAAAAATATGTGCAAGGATTAATAAACAGTAAATATGTTCTTGTATTAATCAAATATGTCATCATTGTTTTTACAACAAATGTATCTAGTATATATACTGTAATGAAAGGGTACATAGAACCATTGTGTCGGTTCTTGCATATGGAGCAGTTATTGGTAACTGCTATGTAACCGTTGTAACTGCTTCTTTGACTTTTCTTATGGTTGATTTTTGTTGACCGGGTCATTTGGGTTGTGACGGGTTTATAGTTGGGTCGATGGTGATTAACCCAATACAATCTGGGTTAGGATGCATAAAGAACGCCACCTGCATATCGTTTGTTATTAAAAAGAAATAAACAGCTATTTGTATACTATTTTACGGATCCAGTCTTTTCTTTAAAAGAAACGAATAACATGTTTGTTCTTCTCATTGACCCACATCATAACATTAGCATAAAGTAATAAGTAATCCACTGGTTAGGAAGTAATTACAGAATATCGTTCTTTCCCAGTTGGCATAACCCGGTGTAACGTTGATCTGCAATAGATTTAATGTACAGAGATAAACTTCAGTTCTTGATTCATAATGTTGAAATGATGAAGATCAAAAGATGTTTTTGCTCTGGAGATTTTACCGAAATAGACAATTAGTCCATCTCTCCATCATGTCACCAAGATTAACAGTGAATGCCCTGAACATACCAAGAACTATGTATTCAACACAAAATACTTATAGAGTTGTAAGCACACCATGGAGTGAAATATAAGATGGCTAAAATGGAATAGTTTTAGGCAAACATTTGATTAGATACGGTTTAATATGTAAAAAATGATTCAAGTAGAACAAAGTAGAGGGATTTGTGTGTCAAAATTTGTATAATAAGTATATTGAATTGGCAAAGTGATAACCTTTTGTAGGAACCTTTCCAAGAAGAAAATTTATGCAACTATTTTTGGACAAGCCGTGTTTATTTATGATATATATAAGAAAAATATGTTGGTCCCAATATGAGTAAAACAATATATAACGAAATTGCAATATATGAATAACTTGTCAATATGTCTAACTGTCGAAATTTCTGTACATGTTCATCTATATATAGATATCTAAAAGGCATGTCCAAACGACATGTTGGTTCTGTAAATAACTGCTAATCGGTTATTAAGAATGTAATATGCAACTTTGGTCCTTCAAGTTTCTTGTCTTGATAAATGGAGCAGTAGATCGAGATTACTTGCTCACATTCTCCTCCTTAATCTTGATCGTTGCTTCGTCCTAAGTCTTGAACTCCGAGCGTTTGTCGCATAGTCACGAACTTGAGTCTTGGTAATGCTTTAGTTAAGATATCTGCTCTTTGAAGTTCTCCACTTACGTGTTCTACTTTGATATGACCATTCTCTACGCATTCCCGAATGAAATGATAGCGAATGTCTATATGCTTGCTTCTTCCATGAAATACTGGGTTCTTTACGAGTTGTATAGCTGATATATTGTCAACTCTAAGCGTTATCTTCTTTTCTTCTAATCCGGTTAATTCTTTGAGTAATCGTTTTAGCCATAAGGCTTGACATCTTCTTCTTGTAGCCGCCATGAATTCGATTCACATGATGAGGCGCTCATCGTCGGTTGCTTCGAGTACACCAAGTAATAGGTGACTCTCCAAAGTAAAATACTATTCCGGTAGTTCCTTTTCCTTGATCGTATTAACTCCATAACTCATCGTCATTGTATCCCGTAATCTTGCGACCTCCGTCTTTCTTGTATATTACTCCATGGTCTTTCGTTCCTTTAATGTATCGGATTACTTGTTTTTCTGCCTTGGTGATGATCCTTTGGGTCTTGCATAAATCTGTTGAGTAGTCCGTGAGTAACTAAGATCCGGTCTTGTATGCGATAAGTATCGAGACTTCAATTAAGCGGTAATAAGTTGCGTCACTGGGTTTCCATCTTCCGCCTTGACCAACTTAGTGCGGGGTCCATCGGTGTCTTCGTGTCATTCTTGTCCGTCATGCTTGTTTCTTTCAAGATCTTGTTAATGTATCCGGTTTGCTTGATTGTAATCTCTCCTCATGCGTGTAACTTCTATCCCAAGGTAATATGCTAGCAACCCTAAGTCGCTCATTTCAAATTTATCTTTCATCCGGGATTTGAACAAGTCTACTTCCTTCTTTGGAGTGCTGTGATTATCGGATCATCTCGTATACTCCAACGATAAGTGTAGAAGTCTTGCTTCTCTTTGTGTAGATCGCTTGTTCGAGATTACATTTCTTAAAGTCTAATGACTTTAATGTTTGGTCAAGCTTCACGTTCCAAGCTCTCGGTGCTTGTCTTAAGCCATACAAAGCTTTAGTTAGCTTGTAGACTTTTCCTAGGTTTCCTTGTTGAATGAAACCTTGAGGTTGTGTGACATAGACTTCTTCCTTCAATTCTCCATGTAAGAATCTTGATTTTACATCCAAGTGGTGTACTTGCCATCCATTATATCTTTGCTAGCGCTAATATCAATCGAACTGTCTCTATCCTAGCAAGCTGGTGCAAACACTTCATCAAGTCTATTCCTGTTCTTGTACGTAACCTTTTGCTACTAATCTTGCTTTATACTTTATGATCCTTCCTTGTGCATCTCTTTTGGTTTTATAAACCCATTTGAGTCCTATTGCTTTCGATTTTGGGCAATGTGGTGAGGTCCATGTGTTATTTTGTTTATTGAATCTAATTCAATTTCCATGGCCTCAATCCACTTCTCATCTTTGATGCTTCCTTGTAATTACGGGTTCTTCTTACGTAAAGAATAAGCTCGGCGCTTCTACTTCACGTGCGGTTTGGTAGATTTCCGTAATATCCTTTAAACCTTGTATAGGTCTATGATCAAATCTAGGATCGAGCTCTCTAATGAGCTTATAGTAGCTCTTTCTTCATCGAGTTAGGGTTGAAAGTATATGATGGTGGTGTGATTGGTGAGGGTGGATCCGGTATAGGTTCTTGTTCTTGATACGTGTTGTCGGTGTTTTCTATGTTGGTGGTGTAGGATTATCATAGTCAACTCCATCTATTACAAAGGTAGTCCAAAGCGTATCTTGATATTCGTATCCTCTTCATTATTATTCCAATCCACGGTTTCGTTTCCATAAACTTTACATCCCTACTAACATGTTTCTTCTTTCCTCTTGGATCATATAGCCTACATGCTTTTGATCCTTCTTCAACTCTAAGTAAATCATTGGAATGCTTCTATCATCTAACTTCTTCAAGTGAGGTATCGTAACCTTAGCATAAGTTGTGCATCCGAATATTCTTAGGTATTCTAGGTTTGGTTTTCATTGTAGAGGGCTTCATATGGTGTTTTGTCTTTCGGGGCTTTCGTTGGTACCTGTTGAGTATGTAAATGGCGTGCCTCATTGCTTCCGCCCAAAAGTTAAGGGTAACTTCATTGCTTTCATCATACTCCTAGTCGTTGATAACCTTTGTTCTATTTCTCTCTCTACTACACCATTACTGCTGCGGTGAGTATGGTCTTTGTCAATTGTCTCTCAATTCCATTTTCCTTACGATTATTTGGTGAATTCATGTGATGTAAATTCACCTCCTCTATCGATTCTTAGCATCTTGATTTTCAACTTCAACTTTGATTCGATCGGTGTCTAAATTCCTTGAATGTGCTAAGCGCTTGATCTTTCGAGTTTAGAAAGTAAGCCCACATAAAGCGTGTGCGGTCATCGACTAATAAGAAGATGAGCTTCTTTCCGGAGTGTGTTGTTGGACTTATGGGACCACAAAGATCTCCATATACTAAGTCTAACGGGTTCTTTGATATGAATTTAGCTTGGTTTGGAAATGGTGTTCGATGTGTTTTCTAATAAACATGCATCATGATTTGTCTGCATGCTTTATTCTTGGTATTCCATCCACTAAACCTTTCCTTGTCATTTTATCTATTGCATCAAAGTTCGGTGACCTAATCTAGCATGCCATAACCATGCTTGGTCATCTCGTTTGCTAAAAGACATATAGGTGCTACTATATGTAATCTAATCTTGTAAAGTCGATTCTTAGATCGTTCTACTTTCATCAACAACTTCTTGTTCTTATCATACAAAGTCGATAAATTTCCATCCATAATGATCTTGCAACCTATTTGGTAAGTTGTCCTAGACTAAGTATGTTGCTCTTGAGGTTTGGAATGTAGTAAACATCCGAGATCATCTTCTGTTGTAAGTTTCTACATCCTAATAGTATTGAACCTCTACCCTTTATCTCTACATACGATCCATCTCCAAAACGAACGCGTCCAGTGATGTTTTCGTCAATATCTTTGAAATGGCCTTTTGTCCCTGACATATGGTTGCTTGCACCATTGTCTAAGTACCATATGCTAGCGTCTGTCGTAGCATATTTTCGGGTTTGTACTTTTTCTTCATTTAACAAGATTTCTTCAGTTTCGTGTATAGCCATTAGCAATGATGGTTCATCGTCTTCTAAGATAAGGTTTGACTGTTCTTGAGTTGTTGATGGACTTCTACAATCCTTCTTGTAGTGTCCGAGTTTTCCACAATTATAGCATGTGATTTTGCTTTTATCCCATCCTTGTTTTCCATTGTTTGACTTATATGAGTGGGATGAGTTTCCTCCATTCGAGTTGTTTCTATTTCCCTTATTCTGCCAGTTTCCACGTGAATAGTTTGATCTACCTCTATATTTTGTAAATCGTTTCTTATTTCTAGAATGTTCGCCTTGTGCGAATAATAAGTTATCTGGCCATCTACTTGTCCTCCCTTTCGGAGTTTTATTCTCTCCTCGAATGCCTTAAGTTTTCTGTGATCTCATCTAACGTAATGTCATCGAGATCATTCGTCTGCATTCTATGGATGCTACTATTTGAATGAATCTATCGGTGTGAGTCTAATAGTTTTCGAACTAAAAGTGATTCATCCAACTCTTTTCCTAATTCTTTTGCCTTCGTGGCGTAGCCGTTCAATTTGGCTGTAAATACATCCACCGTTTCATCCTCCTTCATCTGAAGAGTCTGAAATCTAATCATCAATGATTGTAATCGTGCTTGTTGCACCTTTTCTTCTCCAACGTGTCTCTTTTTCAACGAATCCCATAATTCTTTTGCAGTTTTGCAACTTGCTACTTGTAAGATCACATCTTCGGTTAACGCTTGATATAAGAAGGCGGTTGTTGCCTTATCCTTCTTAACATCTAATTGTGTATCGGCCTTAGGTTCTATTGTTTCCCATAATCCTTGTGCTTCTAGTATCACCTTAATTTGTATAGTCCAAACTGTGTAGTTTGTGATTTTGAGTTTTGGGCATTGATACTGTGTCATAGGGGTTACGGGTTTTGGTGCAGTGTTACTGCCACTTGCGTCGTCACCGGGCATTTTGATGGTGCTTATGATCTTCACTTTCTACTTCGTATAGGGATTTCTAACTAGTAGTATCACTTAATACTACGGGAACAGAAATAGTTATCCGGGAATCCTAATATGAAACTATGGATTTCTAATAGTATAAACTAATATCTATACTATAAATATAAAAGGAAATCCAAAAGTTTAAGATTTTTCGTGTGACCTGTTTTTGTCACTTGCGTATTCCCTTCTCGTCGGTACTAGAATATACCAACTATGTTTTTCTTTCCCTTGTATCACGTTGTCCTTTCTTTTGTTGACTTGCTTCCTTTATCTCCAAGTCTCGGATTTTGTGTCGACTTGCTTCTTTATCTCCAAGTTTCGAATAAAACACAAAACGTTTCAGAAATTAGTCTCGGTAATTTCTTCCATAAAGACCAAGCGAGTTGCTTATCTTGTTCTACTACTCGACGGTAGTATGTCAACAAGTGATGTCCTTGTTGCCTTCGTTGCTTGCCCGCGTTCAACCAATACTCCTTCTTCTTTTTTCCACACCGTATCTACAACAACCTACAGAAATACCGATGGTATCCTTGCGAGCAAATGATCAGGATGCTCCTGTTGTTGTCCCTCTTTGTATTGTAAACGTCTCTCCAAAAACAGTTTGATATGTTTTCTGGTTCGGTATACCTTCTCTTCTTCTCAAGCAACGTTCTCTTCTTTCTTCTTCACGTACGTCTTTCTTCTCCACTTTTGTCTCGACAAAAGGGCTGTTTTTTTTCGTTGTATGATTGAAAGCCAACAAGTATAGCAAAGTTTCCTTTGTCTCGTTCTCGTTGCGTCGTAATCAAACCAACGAGAAAATACCAAGTCACCACAATTTGGTGGCTTGTCGAATGCAATTTCTTACACAAGTACGGTCGTGCACTACTTTCCTTGCGTCTCAAGTTATCCAGGCAGCGTATGTATGATGATACGTTGCGTCTTTCTTTTTCTTCTTCCTGAAACAAAAGTTTCAGTGCTTCTTTTTCTGGTTCCTTCTTCTTCGATCAAGATATGGTTTTTTTGTTTTGTACTCTCGTTAACCAACAGGTTCTGGTTCTAAAGATTTGGTAATTATTTTGTGTTTGAGTGATGGTTATGTTTGGTATAACGAGGGTATGGGGCAGGCTCTTGATGCCAAATGTTGGTCCCAATATGAGTAAAACAATATATAACGAAATTGCAATATATGAATAACTTGTCAATATGTCTAACTGTCGAAATTTCTGTACATGTTCATCTATATATAGATATCTAAAAGGCATGTCCAAACGACATGTTGGTTCTGTAAATAACTGCTAATCGGTTATTAAGAATGTAATATGCAACTTTGGTCCTTCAAGTTTCTTGTCTTGATAAATGGAGCAGTAGATCGAGATTACTTGCTCACAAAATATACATATAGGTGCGTATGTGTTTCTTTGGGAGGACAATGAGTTAAAGAAGCGTTCGTTCAAAAACTTACCCCTTGACATGAATAACATTCTCCCACGTTCGTGGGTGCTTATTCTTTTCCCTGCAAACCTGTCAACATAAAAAAATACGAAAAAAGTCTAGAAATTACATATAAGGGAGTGTCAAAAGAAAACTTACAAAGATAAAGCATCGTTATATGTTGCTCAAGGCCGGGAACTCCATCATTGCAAGAAGAGTGATCATTCCATAGTCGAATGTGCGAAGCACCACATGCAACCTCATCGAAACCCCATATCTCCCGCAATAATTAAAGCCATACTTCATGTTGGTATTGTTTGAGTTGTATTGCAAGCCATGCATGGCTCGAGGATTAACACGGATAGTGCAAAGCAGTCGTAGAAAAGCGGACGGTCTTTCCACGACCCCTATTTTCTTAAAAACTTCTTCCTCCAATTTAATGCCGGTAGCAATCAAAGAGCTCAACCTCTTCCGGTAGACCTTTTAATGGCACTGCCAGCCCATAAGATAATTAGCATTTAGAGTTCTTCTGAACATTTGAATTAAAGAAACTGATAACGAAAATGAAAAAGATGCTTGTATTAAATATTAACGAAAACATAAAATTATTGATCTTGAATATCAATGAGTGTCCATAAGTATATAAAAACATATCAAACAACTAAAACCATCAACACTTACAATAGCGTTTTGTAGTACTTCTCCATTACGAATCTCCAAGAGGGTAATAACTCTGCAGTTTCCATAAAGTAAGACAGAAATTCATGAACCAGTTTTTTTTTTGAACGGCGATTTATATAAAAAAGAAAACAACTAGCAAGATGCTAGATTACAAGGAAATGAGATAAGGATTCTTTAACCAATCGTTCCAAGTGAACGTGGCTTTACACCTAAACTTACACCAAGTAAAAGAGCTAGAAACAATGTTATCAAATAAAATCGCCTTCGAAGGAGCCACGCTATCAAACAATTTGCTGTTGCGATAACCCCATAAAACCACCACATAACATAAGAAATACCTTCCAACACTGCTTTGAGATGACCTGGAAAACGTAAAGCAGCCAACCAAACTAACCAATCATCATAGGAGTTAAAACCTGTATAAGTAACGTTCCACCAACGAGCTATCTTCCTGAACAACTGGTCAGCCAAAGCGCAACTAAAAAATAGATGCGTGGATGTTTCTGCCCCGTTATCGCATGATGGACAAGAAATGGAATCGATTTCAATACCTCTTTGAGAAAGATTAAACCTTGTAGGAATAGCGTTTCTCTTTATTTTCCAAGCTAGGATATTTACTTTAATCGGCACGAACTTAACCCACCTTGTCTTGAGAGACACGTTAGTCGAGCGTTGAATATCGATCTTCTTTCGTAAAGATGCCACAGAAAACACCCCTCCATTATTCAGAGACCAATAATATCTATCGGGATGGGGTACAAGATTAATATTAGTGGTTTAGTAATTCATGAACCAGTTTAGTAAGCTATACACAGCATATAAGTTATAACAATGGTATAGTAGTATTACCTTTAGAAGGCCACTGATTTTGGAGACTCTCTTCACCTTCTAAAGGGCCGATATGGAAAGTTTCTTTTGAATCCCCTGTAGTTGAATTAGATAAGAACTAACCGTCAAGCAATTCATATATCACTATTCAGCAAGGTACGATTTTTTATATAACCATTTAAATTCTATTGAATATGGATTTTATATTTGACTAGCAATACCTTTAGAACTAGTTGAGTGATCATGGTTCTCAGAATAAAGTGGTGCAAAGCCAAAGTTTTCCTTGCGTCCCAATTTCATCTTCTCTTCAATTGGAAGTGAAAAAAACTTTTTGCTTTGATCAAACACATTCTGTAACAGTTCTTCCTCGACTCCGTGGTTGATGAGGTAAAAGAAGCCATATTCCATGCAGGCCTAATTCAGAAATGTAAAAGTAAATGTCGTTGACAAATGGGTCAGCTTCATTACAAGAATTCTAATTAGAATCAAATCAATAACTTTGGATGTGCGTGCCGGAATAATTGAAACACAATGTAACACACTTCATCCTATTCTCATGGTAGACAACACACTTCGATTTTTGAGTTTTATCGTTAGTCCCTTATATTTTCATTTTGCTAATAACTAACATAATTGCAGACGATAGTATGAAAATGTAAGCATCTTGCATATAATGAAAGAAGTAAAGTATGTCATATAATTTGATTATGTTTCTACTCCAAAACTCAATGCAAAGTTTGATTATGTTTGCAATCATGAAAGTCAAGAACCACATATGATAAAAACCTACCAATGAAAAGCTGTAATTTGTATTATTAGTAAGCATATGACATTATTACATATATGATTAGCAAAGAGTTCATTATGATAGAAAATAAAGCTTGCAAAAATATCATCCTTTTTGAAAGACAACTAATTATCTCACGTGTCCCAGACATGACTTGAACCCAGAATCATATGTGGTACCATTAGACTAAATGACTAATGACAACTACTCCCTCCGTCCCAAATTATAAGTCCATTTTTCAAAGTTTTTTTCTTCCAACTTTGACCTTAATTATTTCTTTTCATGTTATATAATACTTGATGAAAAGTATACCAATAAAAATGCATTTAAATCGCATATCTATTTATATATTTTACATCAAGTATTATATAACTAAAAGAAATAATTAAAGTCAAAGTTGAAATAAAATGACCTTGAAAAAGTCAAAATGGACTTATAATTTGGGATGGATAGAATATGTTACATTACCATTTTAGGTTGACATGACCATTCTAGGTTTCTTTGTTACAATATTTAACGTAATTCCAGAAAAATAAAAGATTATGAAGGAAGAATGAAAAAAATAATAAGAGTTGATTACATAAATCGTACTTGTGGCGTACATAACTTTTTATTTATTCAAAATATTATTCATTTATTCAAAAGTATGTTTTCCACATAATTTAAAGTCAAAATTTTCAAATGATCTGTCAAGTATATTTTATTGTGTTCTGCGAAGGCAATACAATCTGTTTTTACGAGAACATGTAAATTTAGATTGTATTCATTGATAAAACACTTGTAGGAAAATGATATAGACAAGCATTAGTCATGTAGTTCACTGGATATGCCAAGTATGTTTGATATAGCATTTTAACAATTATAACAAGCAATATGATTTTGTATCATGCATATATCATGTTCATCAAGCTATGTGACTAGATGTTTTACTTACATTTATGTATTGATACAACATAATGCATCATACTGAATGATAGATTTGGCTCCAAATGACTTTGGGTCACATTCTTTAATTTGGGCTTTTGATATATTGAAGCCCTCACTTGATAATTCTACATGTTATAGAGAGATGAAACAAAATGACCCAAGCCGCCTAAATGCGTCATTGTGTATTGGATTGATATATGGCTAAGTTTGTTGACAGACCTAAGTATGTCGCCCAAGCAATCAAATCTTCAGTCCCGTTTATAACAACTTGTCATACTTCTTTAAGATTGTTACCAAATTTGATTCTGATTTCACCTCATTGCATTTTTCGAAGCAAAACTTTGCTATATCCTCCAATGACTTTTTTTTTATCATGCTTGAATAAACGTTCAATCTTCTCCAGTTCAATTAAATTAGAGATATGTTGCCCAGTTAAGATCTCTATGAATACCACTTTAAATCCTGAGAGATTGCTCTGTGGACGCAAGGGCCCTGAAAGAAGGATGCATATGCTTATTTAATCATTTTTTATTTTATTTTTAACAGACATAAATCATTGCGAAGACATATGTCGTCACTAAGGGTCAGTTTGGTTTGTAAATGGGTTTAGGATTTGGATTTGGATTTGGATTTAAATTTGGATTAGGATTTGGATTTGGATTTGATATAGGAGTGAGAAAATATATTATAGAATTAATAAATTAACATTTTGTAAAAAATTAAATTAAAATATATTGAATTGTAAAAATGAGGTAGAGAGATGTAGACACAGGAAATTAGTTGGTCCCACTTTGGTCCCACTTTTTTTCCAAAACCAGCCTAAACCAATCTATTTCATGCGGATTGTGAATAGTACAAATTTATGGGATTGGCTGACACATTTAAAAGTTAAACCGTCAACCAAACAATTTTTTTATCCATCCATCCTCAAATCTAATCCCACCCCCCTAAATCAAACGGGCCATAAGTTTTTGGCGGCTAGATTGGTTTTAGAGGGAATTAATCGAAAAAATAAATTTGAAAAATGAATTATTTAGTATCAATATATTATTATTTAATTAATATATGATTTTAGCGACAACACGCGCCGTCGCTAAAACTATGGGTCCCAAGGTCAAACGTATACCTAAATGCTTCGTTGAAAGTCGGAGTCAAAGTTTGATATTTTTTTTGTCGTTTTCTGACTTTTAGCGACGACATGCGTCGTCGATTGTAGCAACTCGTACATTTAAGACTATAATTCGACTATTATTTTGACTTATTATTATTTTAATTTTAAGTAATATTACTTTTATAAGTAATTACGTAAGTTCAATCGCGTGAGCTTTACTCGTAACCAACACAAGACTATGATGAGTCTAGGTGTTCTAAACATTTTATTTTCTCCAATTGTCATATTTTATATGAACTATTGCTAATTTATCATTCTTACGTAACTTTTGTACTCTTACGTATTACGTGTATCTGAACCAACTTTATTATATTTCAACAATGTATACGCACTCTGTTAAACTTATCACTCAACTAATATACTAATATAGAATATATTGATAAATTTTAATATTTTTATAAGTATTATATTTTAACGTTACCCGATTTTAAATTTCGTGACTCAAAGGTTTAACGTTAACATTACCGGGATCAAACTATACCCTCTAAACCCTAAACTATCTTTATATCACAAGATAAACATAGAAAATTCCTATTTACTCTTCTTGAGCCACGTTCAACAAACAACATTTACAGATGTTACATAGTTAGACACTATGTCTTACATGTATACTTAATTACTTACTTAGTCATATCATCCATTATCACTTTACACATGCAATCTAGATAACTTCATCCATCTTTTTCTTTTCCCTCATATGACGTACATCAATATCACCATTAAACCAATTTCCATTTCCATTTTTTTTACTAGTTTCTTGTTTCACTACTACAAAAAAGGACATAGAGCCCCCTTAATAGAGCCCGGTTTTTGTGAAAAACGGGCTCTAATGGGATTCCGGGGGGTATAGAGCCATGTTTTTCCTGATAGAACCGGGCTCTATGCGAAAAAAGTTTAGAGCCATGTTTTTTGCGTACAAACCGGGCTCTATTCCTTGTATAGAGCCCCCTTCTCTTTAGTAAAACCGGCTTTATGATTAAGATTATTAGAGCCCGTTTTCTTCCATAAAACCGGGCTCTATTACAATGCCCACCAACGGTTGAAAACAGAAATAGCAAACTCAACGGGTGAAAGCATATGAAGCAAATTTTATTACCTTTTTTTGCCTCTTTTTTTCAAAACCTTTGCATATATAAGTGTTAAATGATCAAATTTTATTGTCTCCAAATATAAGCATTAAATGATCAAATTTTAATTGTCTCCATAAGCATTAAATGATCAAATTTGAATTGTCTCAAATCATAATTAAAGGTAACTTCTTATACTTGATAATTATTGTATACTACTCTTGCTTTATTTTCATTATACATAATTTCCTCATGTATATGAATTAGACTTTACTAGTGTTAATTACATGAATTGCAACTAAGTGGCCTAGATTCAAGCTAGAACGTTGATGTGCATTTTTTGCAGTAGTGCCAATTAAGAACCTGGCTGAAAATGTCATCATTATACTGTTGGAAATGTATATATTTACAAACATGTGAATGTCCGGATTCGAACTCGTGACCACGGGATTGCACACATTAGCGAATGAGAATTAAAGTTAATAATTAATGTTTATGTTTACGATTAATTATTACACATTAAGTCCGGTTAACGATCGTTAAGTATTTATGGAAAAATGACTAACGACCGTTAAATGAAAAGAGAAAGGACTAGAAATGGAAAACTTGGAAAAGTTATGGATTTCCTTTGGGCTTGTCTACATGGCCGCCATGGGGCCTTTCAAAGCCCTAATTCATAAACTTGTTCCTAAGTTTACCTACTAGTATATAAAGAGGTTAGGTTCAGGGTTTCATACACATGTGCATTGAATTAACCCTAGATCTCTCTTCTCCTCTCTCTTGTCCCATTTTCGGCCGAACACCCCAAGTAAGGGAGTTTGGTTTCGTTTTTCTTAAACGAGGACTTGTGTTAGATCTAGCAATCGCTTGATTCGTTGGTTAATTCGTGTGTACAAGAACGTGGTAGTAAGACACTATTCTTACACCATATTGGTTTGAGTTGTAGAAAGGTAAGGGACAACTCTCTAATCCACTTCTTGGTCTTGCTCAAGAGATTTGATATTCGCAAGAGGTACGTTATGCATACTTTCGTTAATTAATTTATTTGTTATGATCTTAAGTCTTCATTGTGTACTCTTGATGTCTTTATGTTTTATTGTATTTTATATATTATAAACTCAACAGTGGCATCACGAGCCTTGTATAACAAGTAATTAATTACTGAAACACATAATTAAAATAAACATGAATGTGTTATTATTTGTATGCTTAGATCTAGGGTTTGCTAAACCTAAACCCTAATTTTGATGGGGGGCGTTTTATTTGGTGCCCTAATTAGGGTTTTGTAATTGGATTAGAAACCCTAAGATGCATGCAACTTTATGTGTATATGCGTAACTCTATTTTAATTGCATTAATTGTTAAGTGTAAATTTATGTCCATGATAATTATCTGCATGTTTTATCATGGATCTGCTTTTATTGTATGTCTTTCATGTTTAAGTGATATACACTAAATTTTGATAGATCTAAAATTGGGGAAGACCTCAATCATTATTAATTGGTTATTAATAGGATTTATCTAAACCGTTTGCATGTGGCTATTTGATATGCATGACCTTTATTTGTTATGCATTCATTGTTTATTTGTTTATTTTTATAAATACTTGCTTGTTTGTGTTTTGTAACAAGGGTATTTTTACAAGAAAAATAAACTGACCTAAACAATAGTGAAACATGTATTTTTAAGAATAGTAATCATAATCGTTTAATTTATTGATGACTTTGGTACAAATGGTGAACGGCTCACCCATGAGAATGAACTAATAAAGGGGTTTAGAAAGCGCATAATCACCGAAAGGATGTCTAAGGTTGTGCTTTAGCGTGCACAGTCCTCGCCCTCTGTAAGTTCGAGTGGAGCTACTTAGTAAGCCATTAAATGTGCAAGCTCATCTTAAGGCGAATTAGTTTTAATTCCATGCGCCACTTCGGTGGTAATTATCGAAACACTAAGTGTTTACACTTATGCAAAAGTACGGTATAATGGATGATAATTAACACTAAATTCCTTGATTGGTGTAACCAATACCTCAATTAAAGTTTGATGATGAAAAACTTAAACATTAAAACAAGATATAAATGTTTTAATAAAACATATGTTACGAAGATGAATGCATGACATCTTTGTACATATTTGATTTAACATCAAAAATTATTACCCTTTTAATTTAAGTTATATGCCATCCAACGAAACGGAAACACCTAAGATTACTTTTTATTTGCGTGAGATCGTGACTTAGATCGTAATCAAAGGGTAAAATGTCCACGTGTCGTGAGAACGGGCATGGACGATTTTGCAGTTTCTTAAGTTGGACAACTTAATTGAGTTTTGTAGTGAGCGGCAACTCAAGGCATAAGATGGGATAAAACATGTTTACATGGCGGTTGAAATTGGCTATATGTAAATCCCATAAATCTAGGAATTGCAATTGAAATTGGCAATTGAGCAAAAGCTCTACCACTTTGTATAAGGTTCATTACTAGCAGATCAACTGATGTGATGAGATTATGACAATCTGGATCCTAGTTTTTCAGTGAAAATTAAATGGTTATATGCTTATGAATCATGGGTAATTAATTTTCTTGAAAAAGGTTAATTATCGAAAATACTAAAATTGACTTTTGTAATTCTTTTGAATGTATAATTGCAACATTTAACCGTAAACAAAGTTTAGTCTTTGATTAGTAAATTGCTCCATTCTGCTTTCAAACAAATGTTTGATCGAGAATAATTTACCGAAAAGACAAACGAAGTCTCTTTACCATGGGAGAAGCATGAGACTCAATCCTATTCCTTTTCATGAATGAGAAAGGTATAATAGGAACATTTGAATTGTCTAAATTCTAATGTAACTCATAGCAATGAATTGCACATCTTATTTTCCATAAAGATTTCATTACCCTCATTTGGTGAATGAATCCTTTGTAACAACATGAATGTTGGTTAACTGGAAAACATGTATATGAGTTACAAAATTAGAAGCTAGACAAATTACCATAAAATTGGTAAAAGGAAAACTAGCTTAATTTATCTAGTTGGTTTACTTTAACCTTTAAAGGTGCTACATACCAGTATGGGGAAGGTAGACCTGTTAAGGAAGAAATTGCATACCCAATTTTTCAAGTTAATAACATTGATGGATAACCCATCATTCACAGAGTAGAATACACCTTTTATTACCTTAGTAATGATTACGTATGGTTCTTCAAAGGTGTAGGAAAGTAAAAAGCAAGCAAGTTGTTTTCACTGGTTATGCAACACTTACAATGTTGTTAGATTCGATGGGAGCATTTGTGTTGCATTCTTGAATAAGAAGTTGTTTTAATGATTTCTAATTCGGTGGGAGCTACAAGCCTTATTTCTGTGTAGTAACCCAGTTATCTTCAAAGATAATTACTTTCCAATTGTAGACACTTATGTTTTTAAGGAAAGTCATGCGTTTCCTTACTAAACAATATAGTTCTACATCTACTTGTTATATCTATGACACAAATCGTATTAATCGAATAAGCGAGCGTGTATCGTGTTGTTTATCTCGCTACATGATGTTGTTCCAAGCACAAGTGGGAGAAATCTTTATTGTGTGCAAGGTACAACACATATAAATATGATTTAAATGGATTCTCTTGACCGCAAGGTAAGAGAGTAACGTTCTAATAGGAATTATACATTTAAATGTGTATGATTGCCCTATTAAGAACATGTGTCAAGATGATAACAAAGACTACTTTATTTTAAAATTTATGTCATTCAATATTTAAGAAACACTTGTAGTTACAATTTATGTTACGTGAGAACGTGAACTAGATTATAGCCAAGGTAAAATATCCACGTGTCGTGAGCGAGCATGGATGATTTTGCGTTTCACGTTGAATTTTCATGGAATGACATAATTAAATGAAGTAATCTAATACTACTTTGAATTTAAGTATTCGTTGAATGACTTAAGTATATGTAGTAAATATTAACTTGAAATATTAATTAAAACCTGAGGTGGTGTTCATAATTACTTTAATTAAAAATGTTTATGATTTTGTAAAGTCACAAACATGAAGTATTTTTATACAAGACTTACAATATAAAGTAAGACGTTAACTTGCTATGTTTTAAGACATATGTATGAAGTCAATGAGTTGATCAATGACTAATAACGTATAGTGGGATTATAACTGGTATGTCTTTTGACTTGGTCAAGAATACTTGTGTTATAATGCATGCAATTGACTTGGTAATTCTATTGTACCATTAAGTTTTACTTTGTTGGTAAATAGGATAAGCCAAAGAGTAGATGGTTATCTTAAATATTGTTAGATTATCTTACAATATTAATTCTAATGAAATACCATAGTTTTATAGTATGTTCAGTTAGAAGAATCAAAATCTATTGGCATGTTTGATTCAAGATAACTATAGTTTCTTCCAAAAGTTATCAAGGTTAGTAGATTGAGTATAGATTGAATATACTTAATAAGACTCCAACCTAGAAGATTGATAAGACATCATTTGTTTATGGAATGTGATGAATCACATTAAGTCTTATAAATGAAGTTCAATTTGTTAAACTACTTATAGAGTGAGTTGTAACAAACTAATGTTAGGAAGCATCAATGTTTTTGTAATATCCCAAAGAGAACAATGTATTGTTGTCTACTTGATAAACTATTTAAAGGTAATCTTTAAATTGTTAAAGGCAAGTGGGAGTTTGTTTAGATCTTGAAAGATTGAATTACAAAATACATAATCTTCTAAAATGCACTAGCAAATATCATGATGAGGCTAAACATGTAAATGATATACCTCAAAATGATGGAATTGTCATTCATAGATCCTTAAGGATATCTCAGATATTTAATATGCTGAGGATTATGAGTTACAGGATCATGGTAAGCCTGTTAATCATGATGATGAATTTACCAAATGTTGAATTGTGGTAAATCAATCATACTATGAATGTTGAGATCTTTGTCCATAAATATAATCAATTTTAGATACTTGGTTTATCTAAATGAAGATGATTTTCTTCAAAGGATGGAAACCCTAGTGGTTTAAATCTTTATGTAGAAATTATATGGACAATATTGTACACATATTTAATGCATGTCTAGTGATAATAATATTAATCATATTTAAGCAATTAACTATGATTGAATATTCTTCTCTAGATACATTAAATAAAAGTATAAAGATTATAATTGTCATACTTAGTTTCATTGATATGAAATTTTGACAATGAATATCAAAACTCTTTGTTGTGGAATTACTTTTGCGATGACGATAAGTAATACAAAGTAGTTTTATGAATTCAAATAATCTTTGAATATGTACAAACTGCAAGAATCCATGAATGGATATATGCATGCATCTATGAGATGATTCTTATGTTTAATATTAAATCAATGTTTGATTTAATAAATTAAAATAAGATAGCTCATAAGTATTCCTGAAAGCTAGTGGGAGTATTATTTTCTTAAATCTTATATGTTGTATGGGCAACTACATTCCACCTAAATTAAGTTTATTGTGAATGAAACTTTGTTTGTAAGATTTGGAAATAAGACATACAACCTTGGAATATATGTTTACAAACATATGCGGTAAAATAAATGAGTTTGATAAAACATGATAAATACATATCTTTAACAAGATATAATATGAATGAGATCTTAAAGTTTAACTTGAAGATTCATCATGTACATCATGTTGTGTATAAGATTGTTATGTCATGCCTGGTTACAAGATGATTTGACAACATTGAAAGTTGTTGGTGTAATAAATATTTTAAAAGGAATATGTTTGGATTTAGAATCACATTCCACAGTCTGGATATGCTCCTAGATTCTATGGACGAAAATATAGCAATTATTTCATAATTGTCATTGCCAACAAACTTGAGTTTGGTAGGCACCAACATTACACTATAACTGTTCGAAGTTTACGGATGTTTAAAGAGCATATTGTTGTACACAATGATTTGGTATAATTGAGATGACACTCGATTCTAGTCATGGTATCCTTGATAATGACCATGTTGACTAGTTATGCTAAGAGCATAGTTGCATTATACATTAAAGAATGAAGAATACTTTAAAACTTTAAAAGTTTTGAAAGATGATTGTCATATAAAGGTGGTTCAGGTTATCACGCACCTTATGGAATGATATGACAATATCAAGATATGTGTAAACATACACAAGAAATTCACTTATTGAATTTTTGAAATAAGTATTCTCAAAATTCCTATAGATCAAAGTTAATTGAAATTATGCCTTGTCAACAAGTATGATTTTCATGACTTGTGGCAAAATTCATTAACTAGTATTATCATGCATTGATCTATTTAGTATTTGGATAAAGGATGTTGAACAATTATTATTTATAATGAATTAAAGTACGGTATACGTTTAATTTCATATATAATATTGTATCCTATATTTGCATGTTTAAATCCTTGAATAACTTAAGTTATTCTAAATAGTCCGTTGTCGATCAATAACATGGGAATGATATTGAATTAAGACAAATCTGAGTATTAGTTAGAATATACTTGAAAGTATATTGATGCGTAGCATGACTAATTTCAGATGATATTCAATGGATTGAGTATAGGACTTATCCCACCCACATGATGATACTTTATGGATCTTTGTCATTAAGTATATCATGGATATTTATCCTCGACTTGAGATACAAGAGATATGTCATGGATGTATTGCATTTTGTGAAGCAATCTAACGCTACACGAATCGGTAGTTATAAGGGTTGTTTTCGAAGTGTTGCGAAATTTATGAATCCGCTTTTAGTCAAAATGGGATTTGTTTCCTTCAAATTTATTTTGAAGTATAATACTACTAGGCCCTCGTAGGATTGTTAAGATGTTTGTATGGCCATACCCAAGGTCTTCATTCGGAAGAATTGGTAATCTTAATAAATCATATAAAGCGAGAAATGAATAATTAATTAAGAAATGAGTGAGATCCATATTCTTATTAACATGGTATTAGAAACAAAGGATGAATATGATGATGAATCATCAAACTTAGTTTTCTCCAGAAAACCATACACGAGTTGTACCGGGGCATTGGCGTGTTGCTAGCGCTAACCAATGTCATTTCACGCTTTGTAAACATATCCAGTGGGAGTGTTGGAAATGTATATATTTACAAACATGTGAATGTCCGGATTCGAACTCGTGACCACGGATGCACACATTAGCGAATGAGAATTAAAGTTAATAATTAATGTTTTTGTTTACGATTAATTATTACACATTAAGTCCGGTTAACGATCGTTAAGTATTTAACGGAAAAATGACTAACGACCGTTAAATGAAAAGAGAAAGGTATACTTCATTTTCAAGTTATTGTCCATTTAATATTGTAGACAACTCTCTAATCCCTTGGTTTGCCTTACTTTCACGTTAATTAATTTATTTGTTTTGATCACATCACATTTGCATAAACTCAAAAAATCAAGTTCTAAAAAATAACTCCATTTCACCGGCTTTATTCTAATTCACTTATGCATAAAGAAAAACAATGAATTGCAACTAAGTGGCCTAGAATCAAGAACGTTGATGTGCATTTTATTTAACTACGTACCCAACGCTTAATGTAAATTCATTTTAGATAACAAACTATTATAATTATCAATAGTTAGTTTTGTATTATTTTGAGGCCGAGTTATTGAACTTAGTTGTGAATGAGTTGATTGAAGGAATGTCAAATACTAGCTACCAAAATACTTTAGTTTATACAATAATGCATCGTGTTATTTGTGATGGGATTTTATTCAATATAATATATTATTTTGTAATAAGAATTCACGATATTATATATATGTTTAGATATATGAATTTTTGTTTTGTTAACTTGTAACTTATTTGTATTTGTAGGACCGTTTTCGGAAATAATTTGGCACGCGAAACATGCTACTAGCTTGATTGACCCGTGCAAGTAAGGTGTATTTTTATGATTTTTTGAACCACTAATAGCGTTGTTATGACATTCATTTAGTACAAATAAGGTATACATTATTCTCTCTTAGTAAAATATCTAGACGATATTAATCTAATAGAGATTAATTTTAGATTGCCCCTATTTTAGGATTGCCTTTTAAATAATTTATCTCATTTAGGATACGAATGTTATTAACATATTGAGTATTTAAGGAAAAGTCGGTATGATTTCTCTTACTTCTAAAAATTTTGGTTTTATGCACACATTTGGGGATTTGAGGGTGCGTACTAGATAGATCAAAATTCTAGATGGATCGAAGTAGATGGATGTACAAGATAGATCGAAATTCAAAGGAATATTTGACCAATTTGTCTGAATTTATTAGAGTTGCCGAGGATGATCGGGCAAAAAAAGGAAAATTAAGAATATCTTGTCCGTGTAAAGATTGTAACCATATACTTGCGTATATTGACTCTAATGAAGTAAGAGGACACCGATATCAAATGGGTTTACGGAACGGTATACTTGTTGGTCATGGCATGGTGAATTATTACAAGAGCGTGACACGGTTGATTCGATTATAGCGAGGATGATGACGATGATTAAATACGACATTGGTCATGATAACTTAGATGACATGTTACATGATTTGGAGGGTGATATAGATGACAATAATCATGCCAAATTTCAAAAATTGTTTGTCGATGCGGAAAAACCATTATATGCTGGGTGTAAAAAACACACTAAACTAAGTGCAGTGTTGAGATTGTTTGACGTAAAGGCAGTTAATGGTTGGAGTGATAAAGGTTTTACAGATTTGTTAGAGGTTGTGCATGAGTTGCTCCCCGAAGATAATGAGTTGCCGTTTCAAGATACAAAGCAAAAACCGATTTGTCCAATGGGATTGGAAATCAAAAGAATGCACGCATGTCCCAATGATTGTGTATTGTATACTGAAGGAAAAAAGGATTTGCATAAATGTCCCGTCTGTAATACATCAAGGTATAAGGAAAAAATGAAATAGAAATTAATAGTGATGTGACGAAGAATGGCCCCCGCCTAAAGTATTATGGTATTTGCCCATTATACCTAGGGTCAAACGATTATTTGCTAATCCAAAAGATGCAAAGTTGTTCCGTTGGCATGTCAAGAGCGAAAAAGATGGAAAAATAAGACATGTTGATTCACCTCAATGGAGAAATATTGATAATATTGAGATTAGCAATATACGGGTTGGAGATGAGATTAGAAATATACGGTTTGGAGATGAGATCGAAATATACGGTTTGGACTTAGCTCGACGGAATAAACCCATTTGGAAACATGAGTAGTCGTCACAAGACTTGGGCGGTTCTTTTATCGTCTACAATCTTCCACCTTGGTTATGCATGAAGCGAAAGTACATCATGATGTCATTGTTAATTCAAGGTCCAAAACAACCAGGAAACGACATCGATGTGTATTTGGAACCGTTAATTGACGACATGAAAGAATTGTGGGGTACAGGCGTTGAAGCGTATGATGCGTACATGAAGGAAACTTTTCAATTGCGGGCTATGATTTTTTGTACCATAAGTGATTTTCCTGCATACGGTAACTTGTCTGGATACGGTACAAAAGGATATAAGGCGTGTCCTGTTTGTGAAGATGATACCCACTCAAGGTGGTTACCAAATTGTAAGAAGATGGTATATATGGGACATCGAAGATCGCTTCGAAAGAATCACCCATACCGTAAACGAACAAAGTTGTTTGATGGCAACACTGAGCCAGGAGTCTTACGACAACCATTGGATGGAGAAGCTGTACTATCCCGAGTTCAAAAAGTAAACAATGTGTTTGGAAAACGAAAGAGAACCACTTCAACCAACATATGGAAAAAAAAGTCTATATTTTTTGATTTGCCATATTGGAAGCATTTGCAAGTCCGACATTGTCTTGATGTTATGCACATCGAGAAAAATGTTTGTGATAGCTTAATAGGATTATTGTTAAATATTCCGGAAAAACAAAAGACGGGGTTAATGTTCGAAAGGATATGGTTGAAATGGGAATAAGACAAGAGCTTGCTCCAGTTGAAAAAGAAGGAAGTCGTATGTATCTCCCGGCAGCTTGTTATACCATGTCAAAGGCCGAGAAAACCAAATTTTGTCAATGCTTGCATGGTGTTAAGGTCCCATCCGGATATTCTTCAAATGTTAAGAAGTTGGTGTCGATGAATGACTTGAAGTTGCTTGGTATGAAGTCGCACGATTGTCATATTTTAATTACACAACTTATCCCAATTGCAATTCGTGGAATATTGCCAAACCGTATTCGACACACGATCACAAAGCTTTGCCTATTTTTCAACCTAATTCATTCAAAAGTGATCGATCCAGAAGTGTTAGATGAATGGCAACGTGACATTATCCTCACCCTTTGCCAACTCGAGATGTATTTTCCACCTTCCTTTTTCGATGTCATGGTTCATTTGGTATCTCATATTGTAGGAGAAATAAAGGCTTGTGGTCCTGTGTTTCTACGGTACATGTACCCATTCGAGAGATACATGGGTTTCTTAAAAGGATATGTTAGGAACCGATATCGACCAGAGGCGAGTATTATTCAAGGATATGCTACCGAGGAGGTAATTGAGTTTTGTATGGACTATATGAAAGATGTCCCAATATTGGCATCCCACAATCTCGCCATGAGGGTAGACTTCAAGGGGTTGGGACTATTGGGAGGAATTTGGAAGTGCCGAATCGAGATGATTTATATCGGGCACATTTTACCGTTTTAGAACACATGACTTGTGTTGCTCCACACATCCATGAACACAAAAGAATGTTAATAGCAAAATATAGTAATAAGACACAAGCATGGTTGGCCACCGAGCATTACAGAACATTTCCAGATTGGTTGAAAAACAAGGTGAGGAGTAACACACTACAAAATGTAGATATGACGGTCGAACGGTTGGGTTTTGGTCCGCGATGTGTGACAAAATACCAAGGCTATGACATAAATGGGTATACATTTTACACTAAGCAACAAGATGAAAAGAGTACATTGCAGAATAGCGGAGTGATGGTAATAGCCGCTACGCCTGAGTTCTCAATGGGTGATCATGAAGCAAGGTCGACGATTGCCAAAAATCGTATTACGGTGTCATTCAAGAAACTGGAATTGGATTATCTTTCTTTCACTATACCTATGTTAAAGTGTAAGTGGGTCAATAACGAAAGAGGTGTTAGAGTTGACGATTACGGTTTTACAAGTGTCAATCTTTCCACAAATGGCTATGTATCCGAACCGTTTATCCTAGCAAAACAAGCGAATCAAATATTCTTTGTTGAGGACCGAATGATTCTAGATGGCACATCGTTCTGCATGGTAAACGACGTATAGTTGGTGTTGATAATGTCGTCGACGAGGATGAATATGACCAGTTTGATGAGCTACCTCCATTTTCTATCAGTGCTTCATCTTCAAATGACGTTATTGATGATACCACTTACTTAAGATCTGACCACGATGAAGGTATTCTTATATATTTTATTTAGACATGTTTACATATTAATAAATTTACTTTGTTTTGCAGGCATGTATCTTATGTAGTTTATTTAGAAATGTTTTCATATAAAGTTTTGATTAATTTTAATTTTAGATTGTAAGATTGTTATGAAAAAAAAATGAAGGAAAAAAAAACTTTGCACATTTTGTTTTATTACTTTCATTTTAGTGCTGTTTTATAAAATCAGAACTTAAAAATTTGGCAACTTAAGGCGGTTTCTCAAAATAAAATCAAAAAAGGCAAAAACCAACGGCGGGCTATTTCCCTCCCCAAATTTCACAAAACCCTAATCTTTTTTCCCCCTTTTCACAAACCTCATCACACACAACTCAACTTTCATCACACACAACTGAACCACACACAACTTAAACACCCTTCATCACACACACCACACCAAGAAGCACAAGACACCAAAGACCGCCAGACACCAAGACCGCCATGAGAAGCCAAAGAAAAGATTTGATTCGAAAGAGGTATAATCGATGTTATTGTTCAATTAATCATTATAGTATCTCATAAATGAAGTTGTAATATATGTTCCAACATCTTTTAGTGGTTTGAAATGATAAATAAATGAAATTGTTCAATTATTAAAACTTTATTCTAAATAAGATTATGATTGTACAAGTCATTTGTATTGTACTAGTTATAGGATTAAGCAGTAGATAAACTTTTTAAAGCTTAATCACTCGAAGTGTTAAATACTGAAAACAATATGTTAAGTTTCTGTATTTTGTTGCCTATTTTGTTATAGTGTTTGTGAATATTGGGATGTGATCTATTGTCGTGGATCTGCATTTTGAGCATAAGTTTGTTAATTAATTTTTTAAGCTTTAAAAAGTATAATTGTTCAATTATTAAAACAATCAAATAAGAGTATGGTTGTTAATTAAATGAAGTGCTCTTAAAGTAAGACCTTAAGTTGTACTAGTTATAGGGTTGTCTTAAATGTTAAGTTTATGATAAAAGGTGTTGCTTTTAAATAGTACTCATGTTTAAAGCCTAGTTTTGCTTAAAAGTATACTTCCATTGCTTAAAATATGTCTTTCGGGACCTAGTTTCTTTGTAATAAATGGGGTGTTTAGTATGAATTTTTTCCGTAACAAGTTGGGCATTTGAACTCGCTATTTTATGTCCAAAATATGTGATTCGGGACCTAGTATTTGTCATAACTAGTATGTTTGTTGCTCTATTTGCTGTAATAAAGTGGATGTTCGGTAAGACTTGCTGTTACAAATTGGGCGTTTGAACTTGTTATTTGATTTCCAAATGAACGTTTATGCTTGTGCTTATGTCGTAATACATTCATCATTACTCAAGTTGCAATTGTTGCATGTTTTGTTAATCTTAGGTTAATATGGACGAGCTTATGGATGAGCATATGGATGAGCATGATATCGCTGGGCAAAATATGGTTGAGCATGATACGAATGAGCAAGATATGGATGAGCAACCCGAACCGCAACCTCAAAGGAGTAAGAGAGGAATCTACACCTTGAATAAGAAGAGGAAGAAACAGTTTAATGGTGTTACTTTCGATGAGCATGGCTTTGCTATTGGAGATGACCAGTCTCCTTTTGGGCTTTACGTAGGAGCCGTAACTAGAGCGAAGATCTCTATCCTCATAGATGATTGGAGGAAAGTAAAAAAAAGTGATAAAGATCAGTTATGGTTGGAAATCAAGGTATATTATCTTAACACCGTTAGTTAGAATGTCACTTAATTACTATGTTATTTACATCTTATAAGCTTAGTTTTTTACATTAAACAGGAGCATTGTAGGCTTAAGAATGACGACTTCAAATCACAAGTGCTCAAACAGTGCAACCATTCTTGGAAAAGTTTCAAAAAGGATCTTCGTACAGATTACATGTATCAGAAAAGAAGTCCTTGTAATAAGTGGACGTTTATTGAACCCGAGACGTGGAAAGAGTTTGTGGTGGAAAGTACCCACGAAAAATGGTATGTCCTACTTTATAATGTATTTTATATATTGTATAATCTTGCAATATTTCTAATTCTCTATTATTAAATGCGTCAAGGCGAAACATGAAAAGGGAGGAATGGGCCAAACTCAAGAAAAATCCTCCACGGGTGGGCCCAAAAGGATATCGTGGAAACATAGATAAATGGGAAAAGAAAGAGCTTCAAGATCTTTGCGAGATGTCCATAAGATACCCGACCGTCGTGGGAGACATTATTGTTTGGCAAGGAGAGTACACGACAAAGTAAAAGGATTGATGTTAGCGCCTGAAATGCAAGTTATTGCGGACAAATTGGTAAGACATTGCTAGATTCAAACTTTATTCTTAATAGTTGTTACGTGTTAATTGTTTCTGAGTATTGTATTACTTGCATAAAAATACAGATTGAGGCACATCTGAAATTATTAAGCAGTTCGAAGTTGAAGATGGTGTAGATCCATTGATTATGGTGGTAGGACCGAGCATGGTGGTCGTACTAGGGGTAGGACATCTCGTGGGGTTTAAAAAAGGTATTGAGGGATATGTTGCAAAGAAGAGAAGGTATCGTGAAAGGCAAGAGGTAACAGCGATTGTGAACGAAAAAATAAAGGAAGCACGTGCAGAAATGAAAGTTGAATTTGATAAGGATCTTGCAAGAGCAATAAGCGAGATGAAGGCCAAGCAAGCGAATGAAAACCCCGAGAGCCCGCTAATGAGGAAAAGTAGTTGTGACTCGGCGTCAAACTTTGATGTATTGGACAATATACAGGTACATGTAGTTACTCTATTCACTACTCTAAACAGTTTTTAGCAGTTGCTATGTCTATGTAGTTTTTAAGTTTAAATGGTGATCAGTTAATAAATATATAATAAATGTCGGTTTTGAAAATGATGAAAGTGAACCTTAATAAAAGATGTGCATCGAGTTATTGTATGACATAATCAGTTGTTTGAGGAGATGTTTGGAAGTTTTTTCTTAATGAATCTGATGTGTTGTATGATTATTACGACTTGAAGTTTCGATAAGCGATAAATTTAGTATTGTTATTATAGTGATCTTCTAGCATCAGAATCACTTCCACTTGCTATTTTTTTAGCGATAAGCGATGAATCTGATGTGTTTGGAAGTCTATCTTTATAGTGATCTTCTAGCATCAGAATCACTTCCACTTGCTATTTTTTTAGCCTTTTTTTGCAATTGGTTATTAGATCCTTAGTATTCAGAATTCACTATAAAGTGTTGCATTTTTTGTGTGCCTTATAAGTCTTATAATGAAGTCATTTAGTCAGTTCTCATAAAAATTTGATATTTCACTGATAATGCTCCAAATTTCTCTGTAATAGTATATGGGAGTAATGCACCATCCCAAGTTTATACATGATGACATTTGATATCAAGTTAGAAGATTTATGCCTGAAGTCTTGGAATCTATCAATTTATCGTAAATTAATAGAATTTTGAATAATTATGCATGTACTCGATTGTTGTTAATATTTTTTCATTATAAGTGTATCATATAATAATATATGTTTTGTAGGAGGCTAGCAAATGCCAATTGTTTCTCCCCTACGGGACCAAGAAGATTCTTTGTGCTATAGGGATGGTGTATCCGGCTAAGCAAGTACATGGAAAGTCAGTGCTACAAGGGCATGCGAAGGTGCATGTAGACAACGTCGAAGCTGATTACAAGGACTACATTCTTCCGGTCACAACCGACGAGTTTAGTAAATTAGGACAAACCGTGCTTAGTTTTATTCAATGGCCAAAGAAGTATATTGAACTCACTAAGGTAAACTGATCTACATATGATTCACTTATAATATTGTAGTAACATTTAGTCAATATAATAATTATACTTTGTTATTAGGCCTCCAACCAAACAGAAACAAGGAAATTGTGGCGCAAGTATCTCCACCCAAACTGGAACCAAGCAAATTATGGCAAATACCTCCAACCAAAGCGCAACCAAGCAAATTTCAAAGAACAAATAAAGAATCTTCCACCGAAAACAAACATCACCAACTTTGTCTAGACAAGGACCATCCAACCATATAGCAAAGACTACGGCAACCAAGAGTGCGACCAAGGGTGCACGCCCACTCAATTCGGTACGCTGTACACTTGTTCAGTATATGATAGGCAATATTTTCTGTAAGTAATAATGAAAACCAAATATTTTCATATATGAACAAGGTTCATCCACAGTGGAAAGCTAGTCCATTCATGTAGGTCGATTGTTTTTTCCAAAACATCTAGTCATGCATATTTAAGTGACCTTTACTCTGTGTTAGAACTGAACCACAACTTGTTTTTTCTTAAAAATCTTCTTGACCGATCAAATGAATAGTTGCACCTGTAATTAATTGAGACTAGTTAACTTGAGTTTGGATTATCAATGAGGTAGATACCAATACTAATGTACTTGCTGTTGTGCAGGCTAGCAAGGAAAAAGAAGAGCTAATTAAGAAAATGAACAGCTATCGTGGTCAGATACAGAAAAGAGCATGTGTTCGAAGTGCCTATGAACGTTTGATGCGCAACCCAGATCCTACTCGTTCTATGCATGTTAATGTCGAGCCTCGTGTCTTTGGACAATCAGAGTCCTTACAAATTTCAGTTTCCGCCCAGGATCTTATGATGCTTTTCACGAATGGATGGCTTAACCTTCCATTATAACTTTGTTTGCAACGTAAGTACATATGCGCTTACCTTATCTTATTTGATGAGTTGGAATATTTTGTCATTTTACATTTTATATATTGTCATGTTTCTAGGTCCATACATAGAATTTTGCGAAGGTGAAACGCAATCTAACAAATGTGGTTTCACGAACCCATATGCAATTCAAGACTCTGTATGTATGTTTGACGATGCGCTTGTTAAAGACTACTTATTGAAAGCGATGGACCCAAGCCAAGATAAGTTGTTTTTCTTGCACCATACGTTGAAAGGTGCGATATGCAACACTATATTTCATTGCTTTATGACTTTATGTAAATTATTTATACTAAAAGGTCACATATTATCGAGAACACCGGAGTCTTTTCATACTTGTACCTCAACAAAACATTGGGTTCATTTTGGATTACGATATGGAAGGAAAGAACGAGGATAGCTTGAATTCACCAATGTTGTGCGAGTAAGAACTTTTGCGTTAATGTATAATTCACATTTATATTTATAAAGGTTAACACAACTCTACCATTCTTTAATTTCTTTCAGGGCGTTTGGTAATATGAAATGGAATCTCGTTGAGGTAAATCATCTCGTTCTTTACATGTATATTATTATTTTTTTAATTTCTTTTGTTTAATGCTTATAAATTGGCTACTGCTTTTTTAGTGCAACCAACAAACTCAGTATTGGCAGTGCGGCTACTATGTTATGAAGTGGATGCATCAGTTTGTAACCCATCAACAACACTCATTTCCCAAGATGGTAAGTAACTTTTAAAACTGTTCTTATAGCTGAGTGCATTGTTTTTTCTCTCTGAAAATTTTGTTCGAAAAGTTGGAAATTGAGTCTCTGTATGTGGGTATATATACTTTTACATGTTCTTGAGGAAAATTGGTCTTGTGAGTTGGCTGGTTCATATAGTCTGATTAGTTATTGATACGTTAGACATTAGGCCAGTAGTGCCTATTTCCATATAGTCTGATAATAAATATATACATCAAGAGATCTGCTAGGTAACTATGGAAATAGGCACTAAGAAAGCAGGTCATATAGTCTGATAATAAATATATACATCAAGAGATCGCTAGGTAACTTGGTGGTTTAGATGTCTTGGTGGTTCATATAGTCGATAATAAATATATACATCAAGAGATCGCTAGGTAACTATGGAAATAGGCACTAGTGCGGTTAGTCCTTGGTAGTTTAGATGCGACCAAGAGGGTATTTTTGCTAGAGGAGCAGCGAAGCCGAGATCCGCTATCTTGAAACACCGACCAAACACATCAATACCCATATGATAGCATGTTTTAGAAATGGTAGCGCTTTTGCATCACCGTTTCTGGAAAAATAAAGGAAGAACTGTTAATTGTAGACACAAACCATGCATTTAAGTCTAAGTTGTTAGAGCTATTTGTGTACATTGCCCTCACGAAAACATTTTTCAAACATGTGCATTGACATGGAAATAGGCACAAGTGCGGTTAGTCCTTGGTGGTTTAAATATGACAATATGAAACTTATTGTTTTATACTGCACTAAATTTTATTTTGTTTTATCTTACTTAGAGCTTATGGTCTATGGATGTTATTTTTTCTATAGATGCCTTGGAATGACAAGAAGCCGTTTACTACGAAGGAGTTGGACGACATTGTCAGCTCGTGCATTTCGGTGTGTGGCATCTGATCATCAATCATGTTAGTGTTTAGGAAAGGTTGGAATGTCGTCATGTCTTTTTGTGTATCTCCTTTCCCTTCGCCCAACAACAAAACAATTGATTATGAAACTGTTGTTGTGATGTTTAATTATTGTTATTTAGTATGTTTGGAAGACATAGGACCTGTAATTTAGTGGTAAGAAACTGATCTTGGACCTGTAACTGATCTTGGATCTTAAATCCATTGCTTTTGGTGACCTTCATGGTTATGGTTTTGTTATAATATTGTTCTTTGGTTGTGCTTGTTTCGATTATGTTGTGGTTTTGTATACCGGAGGAAATATAATATAAACAGTGGTATTAAAAAAAGCTAAAAAGAAAAAAAATAAAAGTCATTAAGCCATGTTTGTAAGCGAAAGCAGGCTCTATGATACTTAAAATGGTATTTTTAATCACATAGAGCGGGGTTCCCAACGGGCTCTATTACAAACTATAAAGCCCCCTTTTGTTTGAAAAACTATGGCTCTATGCCGGGTTCTCTTTAAGTTAGTTCATGGTTTATTTCACTTAAATCTCTTCTATCTCAAAGGTTAATTAAGAAGGCTAAGGGGTTGAGGTTAAAAGGTATTTACAAGGTTTATATAAGGTTGAAATCAAGACTTGGGTTAAAGATTAGAAGAAAGGGTTAAAGACTAGAAGAATTAAGAGTTGATTTGTAGTTGTTCTTGTAATTGTTGTTTTCATCATCATCATGTAAGCTATTGTTTATTTTAATATTCATTCAATATGGTTGTAATAGGTTCTAGACCATATTTATTTTTATGATATTTGTAACATTATATATGTATTTGACATTGTACACAAGGTTTAAACAATGAAAACAAGCTTAAACAAGCCATAGGTAAGTTTTATGAATCTGAATTTTGAAACAGCCCTAAAGATTGGAAAGTATGGACAACTCAGTGAGTTATGGACCTGAGGTAATTAGATAGGGTAATATATATTTGTTTTGTGGTCGTTTCGCCGGGGGGCGCACCTTATAACTCATCCCGATGAGTAAATGAGAGCCAAAATGGTGAAACATGTCAAAATCTGCACACCAGATTTCATTCGGAAATACCTCATAGTTATGATCATTTTTGGTAGTCGGCCCAGTTTTAGGAAATGTAGATAAGACATAAACTTGAAGATTGGCGAAAGCCGCGCGTCAAAACAATTTTTAGAACTCAACTTATGATCGTTTTGGTGGGACTAAATGTGCAGCCAAAGTTTCTGTAATTAAATACAAGTGTAAATTTGTTAAATTAACTTATGATATATGTTAATAAAGACTTTAGAACACCTAAGTATGATAAATATATGTAGATACTATTCTTAGGACATAAAAAGTAATTGATAATAATTTAAGGTTTAGGAATAAAGTGTTAACCAAGTCGGGAAAAACATATAAGTAATAACCGTAAATTGATAGGAGTATTGTTACACTTTTCTGTAAACACCAAAGTAGTAAGAACTACTATTGGAAAATGACCTATTTGTCCATATAACAGGCTAACTTGATATTTACGGGATGGTTGGATTAATAAAAATTATATAAACCCGAACATAGAGTAGTTTACCAATGAGGCTTGTCATCATTTTAAAACTTAGCAAGAACTAAACTTATACATTTTTGTAAACTTACAAAAATGTGTACAATGTCAAAAGTATATAAATACTCTTATAAAAGTTATTTTGTATTTTGTCTTTATATACCAAAGACGCGACTATTTAATTTTTAGGTCGTCGTTAGAAGCTCGCGACTTCTTGATCTACGTTATATCATTGTAATCCGCTGCTAATCACTACAGTGAGTACTTACGAACCCCCTATTTAATTATTTTAATCATTTTGGGGTGAGATGCATGAACCTAAATTAAAGCTATATTGTTTGCACTATATTATGAACTATTTGAAACCTTTTAACATATTTTGAACTCGTTTGACTTGCCTTGAACTTATAACTTGACGTGAACCTTTGAACTTTACTTAGACTCTTGGACTTAATTATGAACTTATGACTTGTTTGAATTTAATGGACCATACGTCCTTGGCGTAAAGTCTCCCATGTTCGGAGCAGCCTAAAGTCTCCCTTGTTCGGAGCAGACCTTGACCTAAAGTCTCCCATGTTCGGAGCATCCTAAAGTCTCCCTTATTCGGAGCAATGCCAAGTCTCCCATGTTCGGAGCAGTCACTATGTGATAGTATATAATAGTTGTTATGATGGACTGTCCGTACAAACAGTGCATTCGCATTGTAAGTCCCGGATTGGTTTTCCGTTCGCACTCCAATTTATACGCACCGTTAAATGACGACCTCCTTGTGTGGGGCGAGAGGTAATATGGATAGCGCTATTAGAGGTCGGCCAACCTCTTTCCCCGCTCACGGAATGCATATTATTTATTTTTGGGGCTTTGCCGCATAACTTTATTATATATGAGGCGTTATTATTTGATATGACCACGTGTTCTTGACCATAAATTGTGTTACATGTTACACAATGGTTTGTGAAAGCATAGGTTGCAAGTCTTGTATGGGCGAGATTTGCAACTGGATGGTTTGACAGAGCCTTTGCCTTTGGACCTTTCTCAAAAACTTTGGACTTAACTTTATTGTGAAAATATATCTGAACTCTTCCTCTAAAAAGACTTTCATATTATTTAAAACGTGTGTACTCACCAACTATTTTCATAGTTGACCCGTTTTTCTCATGCATTTCAGGTGATCAAAGGTCATTTTCTATGACTGGAACTTTGAACTATGAAGTAACACCTTCAGTCGACTTCCACTGTTAGACAGATTTTGGGGGTGTTACAGATTGGTATCAGAGCCAAAGGTTATAGAGAATGCCGTTTTTTTTTCTAAAATAAAAACCTCAACTATAACCAGACTAAAATTTCATAAAACCCCAAACATGGTACAAGCCGATTAGCCCGAGCACTCCATCATTGTTCCTAAATTATGCATAGCCTGATCAACTATGCTTAATTCAGGAGGAATCATGGAATGATGGGGGTAGTTACCTTAGATCATGTTTGGTTGGAGTCAGAGTTTAGATCACCTGAGAATGCATTAGTCTATGTGTGCATCTACGTTACTTGTTTTCTGCATTTATGACTATGCTGCTAGACATTCTGTGTGCTAATACTTTTTGCCTTTAGAACAACATATGAGCTTGAACTTAAGTGCTTTGATTTGACATGATGTGCATTGAACCCTGAAGTTAGACGTCTATCTTTAGCATTAAGCATGCTTTGTTCCTGTCATGCTTGCCTTGTTTTGTTACACTATGTATTGATTAGGCTATAGTTACTAATTACTTTTGTCACGACATGCCTTGTCCTATTTTTGGTACGATATGTCTTATTATATCTTCCGTTCCAGTTACGTACTTACAGTCTATAGTCGTGCTTAATCTTCACCGACTATCGTTTTATATCCACCTTCTCATCAAGGCCCGTACTTGCAACAGATCCCGAGGGTCGGAACCTCTGAACCCCTAGGAACGACTTACTAGGCCTCGCCTTTCCATTCCTTATGACCATTGGAATCTACATACTATAATTCAGGACGACATGATCTCCGGCTTTAGCGACAACATTGGTTGAATTGTTCACGACGTTGTTTGTGTGATTCTTGTGTTTCGAGTGTAATTCTAGTGTACTTTCACTTTCAGTTCATATCTCTAGATCATGTAATATATATATGCGTTTTGAAGGTTATTGATTCGTTCAGACCCTATTCTAAAAAAATGTTTTTGGTCTATTTTAGAATCATGGCTGCAAGAAACACACGCTCAGGAGTCAACAACAACGTCGACCCAAACAGCAATGACAACCCAAACAACAATGCCAATCCAAACAACAATGCTGCTGGAATAGCGGACCTACTCACCCAAATTGTGACGCACCTTGATGCTAGACGAACCAACGTTGGAGAAGGTACTTCAAACACTGGTCATGGATGCAGCTACAAGACCTTTTTGGCATGCAAGCCAAAGGAGTTTCATGGCACTGAGGGTACTGTTGGTCTGATATCATGGTTCGATAATGTTGAGTCGAAACTTAGCATCACTAATTGTGCTGAAGAAAATAAGGTCGAGTTCTCTGCGGGTCTACTCCAGAGTCGAGCATTGACTTGGTGGAACAATCAGTTACAGACCAGAGGAAGGGAAGCTGCAAATGGGTTATCTTGGGAAGGATTTAGGAAGTTACTATCTGATGAATATTGCAGAAAAGATGAAGTGCAGAAGCTAGAAGCAGAATTTTGGAACCATTTAATGATAGGGGTGGAATTTGACAAGTACACGGTTCGATTTCATGAGTTGGCCAGAATGGTTCCTCACATGGTCTCTACTGTGGAGAAGCTGATTGACCGATACATTTGGGGTTTGATCCCAGAGATCAAGAGGGATGTCACCTCATCTAACCCAACCACTCTACAAGCCGTTGTAGGCCTAGGATACCGCTTGACAAATGACGTGATTAGATCTGGCGGACTAACCAAGGGAAATGATAGTGGAAGAAAGAGACAAGAGGACCAACAGGGGAGTCGAGACCAAGACCAACATGATAAGAGGCAGCTGGTAATTAGAAACTATGCAGCAACAACTCAGGAGCGCAGGGAATATGCATGCCGACATCCTAAGTGTACTCGATGTAAGCTCCACCACTTAGGAGACTGCCTAAGGTGTAGAAACTGCAGACAGACGGGCCATCTTATTTCTGAATTGCCCAAACCAAAATGGAAACCAAGGACGAAGGCTAACATGTTATGAGTGTAGGAGTCCAGATCACCTCCGAAATACGTGTCCTAGGTTGAATAGGGCACAAAGGCCGTGCAGGATAACCAGAATCTAGCCTTAGCAGTTGATGGAAACAACCCAAACCATGGAGTCCATGTCAACACGACTAGGGGTCGAGCATACTACTTGGGTACTGAGGAAGCCCGCTAAGACCTAAACATCGTGCCGAGTGACTATCGGTAGGTGTATTACATGAAGAATTTTGCATAACGAAGTCTTCATGCGTTGTGTTTGACGTTATATAATAAGACGTTATCCTTCGAAAATAGAACTTATGTTTCAAGTTGCCGATGTCGGCTAAAACAATATTTTAATATTGTACTTTTTCCCTTATTGTTAATTATGGTATTATTCTACATCTCTTATACGATGATTATTGATTATGTTGCACCTCGTGTTTCCGTCCTCGGTGGGGTTTGACAGATATTCTAGTGTAGAATCTATTTTCATTCCTTATCGATTTCATGACATTGATTAATGTGAGATCTAATGTCATAAGCCTTAGTTTTATTTCTAGCCTTCTGGCTATTCTAAGCCACCACTATTCATTGATTCGATTGGTTTAAGCAATTCCATAATCGATCCAATCTTTCAAAAGGCCTCCTTCAAAGATGTGAATTCTTTCTTTTTGACAACTTGTTTTCAAGCTTGAATTAGTGACATTACTTGTTTGATGAGTTGCGAAAATCAAACTAGAATCAAGTTGTTACTCAACCTATTCAACTTAATCTCATGACAGTTTTTGTTTGAAGAATTGTGAGATTATGTTAGAATCAACTAGTCAAAGGTCTTTTGAGGGCTATGCTCGAGAATGGGAAAGTTTGCCCGTCATATCTAACCATGAGAACGTACATTTATAGAACGAACAAATTAAATTCAGGGACTGAATTCCTTTGACGGGTGGCGACTGTAGCAACTCGTACATTTAAGACTATAATTCGACTATTATTTTGACTTGTTATTATTTTAATTTTAAGTAATATTACTTTTATAAGTAATTACGTAAGTTCAATCGCGTGAGCTTTACTCGTAACCAACACAAGACTATGATGAGTCTAGGTGTACTAAACATTTTATTTTCTCCAATTTTCATATTTTATATGAACTATTGCTATTTTATCATTCTTACGTAACTTTTGTACTTTTTACGTATTACGCGTATCTGAACCAACGTTATTATATTTTAACAATGTATACGCACTCCGTTAAACTTATCACTCAACTAATATACTAATATAAAGTATATTGATAAATTTTAATATTTTTATAAGTATTATATTTTAACGTTACCCGATTTTAAGTTTCGTGACTCAAGGGCTTAACGTTAACAATTACCGGAATCAAACTATACCCTCTAAACCCTAAACTATCTTTATATCACAAGATAAACATAGAAAATTCCTATTTACTCTCCTTGAGACACGTTCAACAAACAACATTTACAGATGTTACATAGTTAGACACTATGTCTTACATGTATACTTAATTACTTACTTAGTCATATCATCCATTATCACTTTACACATGCAATCTAGATAACTTCATCCATCTTTTTCTTTTCCCTCATATGACGTACATCAATATCACCATTAAACCAATTTCCATTTCCATTTTTTTACTAGTTTCTTGTTTATTGGTTAAAAATCATGAGTTCTTTAAGCTAGTTCATGGTTTATTTCACTTAAACTCTTCTATCTCAAAGGTTAATTAAGAAGGCTAAGGGGTTGAGGTTAAAGGTATTTACAAGGTTTATATAAGGTTGAAATCAAGACTTGGGTTAAAGATTAGAAGAAAGGGTTAAAGACTAGAAGAATTAAGAGTTGATTTGTAGTTGTTCTTGTAATTGTTGTTTTCATCATCATCATCATGTAAGCTATTGTTTATTTTTATATGGGCAAATTGTCTGAAAAGGCATCGAACTTGCCACCTTTTCCTTTTCTGGGCATCGAACTTTCTTTTTTCTTATTGTAGCACTGAACTTGCCTAATTTTCCTATTGTAGTACTGAACTTGCCTATTGTAGCACTTAAAGTGTAATTAACCTTCTTAAACCCCTTTTAAGTGTGATTTTGTGTCACAAAAGGAAAATTATGCAAGTTTAGTGCTACTTTGGAAAAATTAGGCAAGTTTAGTGCTACCGTTTTAAGTGTGATTTCGACCGTTAATTTTTTATTGCACGCTAGTCCTTTTAAATGCATTTTAACGACCGTTATTATATTATTGCACCGTTAGTCCTACTCGCCCGTTTTTACGTTTTCGTCCGTTTTGTTCGTTTTACTCGGTTTGTCCGTTTTACGGTTTCGTCCGTTTTACGTTTTGTCCGTTTTGCGGTTTCGTCCGTTTTACATATTTTCGTTCGTTTTGCGTTTTACGATTTTTAGTTTTGCGGTTTCGTCCGTTTTACGTTTTCGTCCGTTTTGCATAGTTTTGTCCGTTTTACGTTTTCGTCCGTTTTGCAGTTTCGTCCGCTTTTACGTTTTGTCCGCTTTTACGCAGTTTCGTCCGTTTTGCGGTTTCGTCCGCTTTGCGCGTTTTAAATGCCTTTTGCGCGTTTTGCGTTTACAAGTTTTCGTCCGTTTTGCGGTTTCATCCGTTTTCTGCGTTTTCGTTCGTTTTGCATAGTTTCGTCCGTTTTACGTTTTCGTCCGTTTTGCAGCCGCTCGTTTTACGGAAGAAAATGTTTAAAGCAGACGAAACCGCTCAAGCGGGACGAAAACGCAAAAACGACGAACTGCAAAACGGACGAAAACGTCAAAACAAGCGAAAATGTAAAACGAACGAAACATGTAAAACGGACGAAAACGTAAAACGAGCGAAGCGTGTAAAACGGACGAAACCGCAAAACTAAAAACGTAAAGCGTGCAAAAACGTAAAACGGACGAAACTGCAAAAGCGACGAAAACGCAAAACGGACGAAACTGCAAAAGCGACGAAACGCAAAAAGCGGACGAAACCGTAAAACTAAAAACGTGTAAAGCGGACGAAAACGTAAAAGCGCAAAACGTTTAAAACGGACGGCGTGTAAAGCGGACGAAACCGTAAAAGCGGACGAAATTGTGTGAAACGGGCGAAAATGTGTAAAATGGACGAAACCGTGCAAAACTAAAAAATCGTGTAAAGCGTGCAAAAGCGAGCAGCGTGTAAAAGCGGACGAAACCGTGCAAAAGCGGACGGCGTGTAAAAGCAGACGAAACCGTGTAAAAGCGGACGAAACCGTGTAAAAGCGAACAAAGCGGACGAAAACGTAAGAAGCGGGCGAAAAGGACTAACGGTGCAATAATATATCAGCGGTCGTTAAAAGCAGACGAAAAGGACTAACGGTGCAATAAAAAATTAACGATCGAAATCACACTTAAAGCGGGTAGCACTAAACTTGCCTAATTTTCCTATAGTAGCACTAAACTTGCTAATTTTCCTTTTGTGACACAAAATCCCACTTAAAACGGGTTTAAGAAGGTTAAGTGTGATTCGATCTACTGATAGGAAAATTAAATGAAGTCAATCTTCTGATAGAAAAAAAAAAAAAAGTTCGATGCCCAGAAAAGAAAAAGGTGGCAAGTTCGATGCCTTTTCAGACAATTTGCCCTTTTTATATTCATTCAATATGGTTGTAATAGGTTCTGGACCATATTTATTTTTATGATATTTGTAACATTATATATGTATTTGACCTTGTACACAAGGTTTAAACAATGAAAACAAGCTTAAACAAGCCATAGGTAAGTTTTATGAATCTGAATTTTGAAACAGCCCTAAAGATTGGAAAGTCTGGACAACTCAGTGAATTATGGACCTGTGGTAATTAGATAGGGTAATAGAGATTTGTTTTGTGGTCGTTTCGCCGGGTGGCGCACCTCATAACTCACCCCGATGAGTAAATGAGAGCCAAAATGGTGAAACATGTCAAAATCTGCACACCAGATTTCATTCGGAAATACCTCATAGTTATGATCATTTCTGGTAGTCGGCCCAGTTTTATGAAATGTAGATAAGACATAAACTTGAAGTTTGGCGAAAGCCGCGCGTCAAAACAATTTTTAGAACTCAACTTATGATCGTTTTGGTGGGACTAAATGTGCAGCCAAAGTTTCTGTAATTAAATACAAGTGTAAATTTGTTAAATTAACTTATGATATATGTTAATAAAGACTTTAGAACACCTAAGTATGATAAATATATGTAGATACTATTCTTAGGACATAAAAAGTAATTGATAATAATTTAAGGTTTAGGAATAAAGTGTTAACCAAGTCGGGATAAACATATAAGTAATAACCGAAAATTGATAGGAGTATTGTTACACTTTTCTGTAAACACCAAAGTAGTAAGAACTACTATTGGAAAATGACCTATTTGTCCATATAAGAGGCTAACTTGATATTTACGGGATAGTTGGATTAATAAAAATTATATAAACCCGAAGATAGAGTAGTTTACCAATGAGGCTTGTCATCATTTTAAAACTTAGCAAGAACTAAACTTATACACTTTTGTAAACTTACAAAAATGTGTACAATGTCAAAAGTATATAAATACTCTTATAAAAGTTATTTTGTACTTTCTCGTTATATACCTAAGACGCGACTATTTAATTTTTAGGTCGTCGTTAGAAGCTCGCGACTTCTTGATCTACGTTATATCATTGTAATCCGCTGCTAATCACTATAGTGAGTACTCACGAACCCCCTTTTTAATTATTTTAATCATTTTGGGGTGAGATGCATGAACCTAAATTTAAGCTATATTGTTTGCACTATATTATGAACTATTTGAACCCTTTTAACATATTTTGAACTCGTTTGACTTGCCTTGAACTTATAACTTGACGTGAACCTCTGAACTTTACTTATACTCTTGGACTTAATTATGAACTTATGACTTGTTTGAATTTAATGGACCGTACGTCCTTGGCGTAAAGTCTCCCATGTTCGGAGCAGCCTAAAGTCTCCCTTGTCGGAGCAGACCTTGACCTAAAGTCTCCCATGTTCGGAGCATCCTAAAGTCTCCCTTGTTCGAGCAATGCCAAGTCTCCCATGTTCGGGCGATCACTATGTGATAGTATATAATAGTTGTTATGATGGTTGTCGTACAAACGGTGCATTCGCATTGTAAGTCCCCGATTGGTTTTCCGTTCACTCCAATTTATACGCACCGTTCGTATGACCTCCTTGTGTGGGCGATGGGTAATATGGATAGCGCTATTAGAGGTCGGCCAACCTCTCTTTCCCTATCTACGGAATGCATATTATTTATTTTTGGGGCTTTGCCGCATAACTTTATTATATATGAGGCGTTATTATTTGATATGACCACGTGTTCTTGACCATAAATTCTGTTACATGTTACGCAATGGTTTGTGAAAACATAGGTTGCAAGTCTTGTATGGGCGGGATTTGCAACTGGATAGTTTGACAGAGCCTTTGCCTTTGGACCTTTCTCAAAAACTTTGGACTTAACTTTATTGTGAAAATATATCTGAACTCTTCCTCTAAAAAGACTTTCATATTATTTAAAACGTGTGTACTCACCACTATTTTCATAGTTGACTCCTTTTCTCATGCATTTCGGTGATCAAAGGTCATTTTCTATGTTGGAACTTTGAACTATGAAGTAACACCTTGATCGACTTCCTTTGTTAGCAGTTTTGGGGTGTTCTGATTGGTATCGAGCCAAAGGTTAAAGAGAATGCGGTTTTTATTCTAAAATAAAACCTCAACTATAACCGACTAAAATTTCATAAAACCCCAAACATGGTGCGAGTCGATTAGCCGAGCATTCCATCATTGTTCCTAAATTATGCATAGCACGATCAACTATGCTTAATCGGGAGGAATCATGGAATGATGGGGTAGTTACTATAGATCATGTTTGGTTGAGTCGAGTTTAGATCACCTGAGAATGCATTAGTCTATGTGTGCATCCATGTTACTTGTTTTCTGCATTTATGACTATGCTGCTAGACATTCTGTGTGCTAAGACTTTTTGCCTTTAGAACAACATATGAGCTTGAGCTTAAGTGCTTTGATTTGACATGATGTGCATTGAACCCTGTAGTTAGACGTCTATCTTTAGCATTAAGCATGCTTTGTTCCTGTCATGCTTGCCTTGTTTTGTTACACTATGTATTGATTAGGCTATAGTTAATAATTACTTTTGTCACGACATGCCTTGTCCTATTTTTGGTACGATATGTCTTATTATATCTTCCGTTCCAGTTACGTACTTACAGTCTATATTCGTGCCTAATCTTCACCGACTATCGTTTTATATCCACCTTCTCATCAAGGCCCGTACTTGCAACAGATCCCGAGGGTCGGAACCTCTGAACCCCTAGGAACGACTTACTAGGCATCGCCTTTCCATTCCTTACGACCATTGGAATCTACATACTATAATTCAGGACGACATGATCTCCGGCTTTAGCGACAGCATTGGTTGAATTGTTCACGACGTTGTTTTTGTGATTCTTGTGTTTCGAGCGTAATTCTAGCGTACTTTCATTTTCAGTTCATATCTCTGGATCATGTAATATATATATGCGTTTTGAAGGTTATTGATTCGTTCAGACCCTATTCTAAACAAAATGTTTTTGGTCTATTTTAGAATTATGGCTGCAAGAAACACACGCTCAAACAACAACGTCGACCCAAACAACAATGACAACCCAAACAACAATGCCAATCCAAACAACAATGCTGCTGGAATAGCGGACCTACTCACCCAAATTGTGACGCACCTTGATGCTAGACGAACCAACGTTGGAGAAGGTACTTCAAACACTGGTCATGGATGCAGCTACAAGACCTTTATGGCATGCAAGCCAAAGGAGTTTCATGGCAGAGGTCTTGTTGATGCGATATCATGGTTCGAGAATGTTGAGTCGAAACTTAGCATCACTAAGTGTCTTTGAAGAAAATAAGGTCGAGTTCTCTGCGGGTCTACTCAGTCGAGCATTGACAGTGGAACAATCGATTCTGAGACCGAGAGGAAGGAAGGCGCAAATGGGTTATCTTGGGAAGGATTTAAGAAGTTACTATCTGATGAATATTGCAGAAAAGATGAAGTGCAGAAGCTAGAAGCAGAATTTTGGAACCATTTAATGATAGGGGTGGAAGTTGACAAGTACACGGTTCGATTTCATGAGTTGGCCAGAATGGTTCCTCACATGGTCTCTACTGTGGAGAAGATGATTGACCGATACATTTGGGGTTTGATCCGAGAGATCAGGAGGGATGTCACCTCATCTAACCCAACCACTCTACAAGCCGCTGTAGGCCTAGCATACCGCTTGACAAATGACGTGATTAGATCTGGCGGACTAACCAAGGGAAATGATAGTGGAAGAAAGAGACAAGAGGACCAGCAGGGGAGTCTAGACCAAGACCAACATGATAAGAGGCAGCTGGTAATTAGAAACTAAATCCCCATATTGATTCATGTTCTTATCATGGCTCTTTGGTTCAGTGTCATACTTCTTTAAGATTGTTACATCTCTGATTCTGAATTCACCGCATTGCATTTTTCAAAGCATAACTTGCTATATCCGTCAATGACTTTTTTTTATCATAGTTGAATAAACGATCAATCTCCGACAATTTATTTAAATTAGAGATACGTTGCCTAGTTAAGATCTCTGCGAATACCACTTGAAATCCGGAGATATTGCTCTTTGGATGCAAGGGCCCTCAAAAAGGATATGCTTATTTAAGCATTTTTTATTTCATTTTTACTAAAAATAAATTATATAATCTTAAAATTATCATTATTTAACTTATATAGAGGGAATAACCTACAAAGAAAATCAAAAAATAAATTTCTTAATATAAAAATATTTATTATTTATTTAATAAATAGTTTTAGCGATCACACATGTCGTCGCTAAAACTGTGGGTCCCAAGGTTAAATGTATACCAAAATGTTTCGTTGAAAGTCAGAGTCAAAGTTTAAATTTTTTTCGTTCTGTGACTTTTAGCGACAGCATGCGTCGTTGCTAAAAGTGGCCTTTCGCCAAAACCGGTATTTGTTGTAGTGAATGAAGGGGGAGGAAGGTGTGAGATAGAGTTTAAGCAACTTACGATACCCAGGATAATAGTCACAACTCACGACGATCAAGATCATGACGGTCATTGTGACTGGGATAGCAACCGTGTAGCAATTTAGTAATGTCGTAATCTGAAAGCTTTGTTGTATATTCCTGAAAATTATTTGAGGAATACATTTATAGTCACGACTCACGACGATCAAGATCATGTTTTACCTCATCCAACAATATCTTATGTCTCTCAAGCAAAGACTTGTTGACATGGTATCTCGAAGGCAATCCCCTGTCTAATTGTGTGTTGTGCAAGAAAACAATCCCTCGGGCAATTCCTACAGCCATTTTCACCTAGGTAGCCAAAGGAAGTCGTGCTACACCTCCTACAAACAAATAGAATTAACTTATAGCGTTAAAATAGTACAATATTTCCAGAAAATGAATGTTAGATTCATATGTGGAGTTATTTATGCTGCTTACCACTACTAAGAAGATCCTCAAAATTTCCATTGGGTACGAATTCATACACTAGGAATAGTTGTTCAACTTGTAAGCAGTATCCAATTAGCTTAACAAGGTTTGGATGACGGAAATTCTTTCAACATTTTCAGATCAAACTGCATATATTAAGGAGTTTGTCAAGTTTCAATTAAGATGTGAAAAGACCTATATTATGCACCAGTGACACATAAGAGGTAAAAGTTTGGACACTTTACTCGGGTTTTTTAGGACTTACATGGTTGTAGCGATGAAGTATATTAACTGCAATGGGCAATCCAATACTATGCTTATGTGGGAAGTATGTTTTTTTATCGATCCAACCTTTGTAAACCTTTCCATAACTGCCCTCACCCAAGAACCTGTCATTCCCAAAGTCTCTCGTAGCATATTTCAGTTCACAATATGTGAACTTTTGTACATCTCTAGTCACTAACTCCGCGTCTTGATTCATGTTCTTATCATGGCTCTTAATTTCATTGGTATTACTCTGGTCTAAGAAAATATATACAAAAAAAAAAAAAAAAAAAAAAAAAAGTATAAAATCATGTAGAGGGTTAGAAAAAAAAATCACTAAAAGATGGCAAGCAAATATGTACGAGCATTGAACAAGTACACGATAATCCATTACGTACCAGAGTTCTGTAATTTGGTTGTAGAAAAAAGATACTCATGAATCTTCCAAGGGAAACCCATTATACTTGGTGACTCTGGAGAAAGGTCAAATTTCTTCTGTAGTTCCAGTAAGGCCTGAAGTGAGGCCGCAACCTCAGTCATGGTAGGCCGTTCTTTCAAAACACTATTTAAACATTGATATGCAATTTTAGCAAACCTTCTTAAACATTTGGGAGCAATAGTTCCTGTCATTTTAGAATCAACCATTTGATCAAACCTTTGTTCTTTCACACATTTCTGAGCCCACCTTACCAAACTACATTGATCCTCTTCAAGGCTTCTGTCCACTGCAAGCCTCCCTGAAAGAATTTCAAACAATACAACCCCAAATGCAAACACATCTGTTTTTCTTGTCAGTTTTGTGGTATAGAAATACTCTGGATCCAGATACCCGAATGTGCCTTTAACACTTGTATCAACATATGACGATGATTGATTAGTCGGTCCTATTTTGGACAACCCAAAATCCGAAATCTTAGCTTCCCAGTTCTCATCCAAAAGAATGTTGGAACTCTTCACATCACGATGTATGAGTCCGTGTTGGGTGCCTATACCGGTGTGAAGATAGTCTAGTCCACGTGCAGCACCTATGGATATCTTCAATCGTTGCATCCAACTTAATGGAGTGTCAGCTTTGTGTAGATGATCATATAGGGTTCCATGGGGCATATACTCATAAACAAGGATCATCTCCTCGTTATCCTCACAAAAACCAATCAAAGACACCAAGTGACAATGGCGCAACATGGAAAGCATCTCGATCTCGGCTCTGAATTCAGGTGCCCCTTGATTGGACAAAGAATCCAACCGTTTGACAGCCACGACATGACTAGTTTCTTCAATACAAATACAACCCTTGTAAACCTTTCCAAACCCTCCTCGTCCAATGACCAGTTCATCATCAAATTCTCTGGTTGCAGATTGAATCTCTGCAAGAGAGAAAATGAAACAAGGTTGTGCGGACGTTGATGACGACATGTTATCACCCTCGTCAGTTGAAGAGTACGTATTCCTAGTTAATAATACTCAGGTATATACTGATTTATTTGAGAAGAAATGTAATATGAACAATTGGATTAGATATCATAGAAATTCTTGTCATCATAGATAAGAACAAGCAAGCACGAAGACACGTTCATGGAGGTTATATATATTAAAAGCTAAAACTCAACTTTGTGCAAAGAAAGACTCACCAAGTGAAGGAAAGGCCAAAAGAACAAATAAACATCAATAAATAAAAAGTCAATGGAATTACAGTCGATGGAATCTTTGCTGATGAACAGCTAATTAGCTATGCCTTATCTATTTTTATATAAAACTCAATAATGATGCTTTCTTTATTGGAAGACTGATTCTGCTTCTTCACCAACAGTGCGTTGTGTTGCACTTAGGCATGACAGGCTCAGTTTGCTTTTGTATATGATGAACAGAGATACACAGGGAACATAATCTATATGGGCAATGTTTTAAAACCCGGTTTTTTAATTGATCCGGGCTGAGTTGCCGGTTCAATGATTCACCGGTTCAACAGCCGGGTCAAACCGTTCTATACATATCTTTACTTTTCATAAAATCTTTGATAGCTATGCATTTGTCTAATTTCGATCTTACATTCAATTGAATCGATAAAAAATAAGATGACTTTATCTAGTTTTAGTTTTTGATTTCCATATCTACAATATTGAAAATCACAAAAACAATCAATTTATAGTTTTAGTTTACAAAAGATTAGATGACTCTTTAGTGTTTTTAGAATCTTATTTTTATTAATGAACTTTTTAAATCAATCAAATATAATAGCAACATTAGTTTATAACTCTAATTTGTTGTTACATCAAAACTTAACTACATCTCACTTTAACTTTTCAAGTTACCCTATAAACTTTCCAAATCATAATATGTTTGTCAATGCCAGAACTTAACCTAACACAAATTTTGAATTTAACAAAAATGAAATGACAAAGGGGTTTTGTTAGTTTTAAGGGAAAGAAAAGTTTTATTTATTATTTATTTTTTTATTTATTTTTTTTTAACAAAGAAAGAAAAAAGAACGTAAGTCATGACCCCACCAGGTTTATCAAACCAGATCAATCCAGGTCAATGAAAAACTGTCAATTCAATTTGATTCTAAAATAAGCAAAAACCCGACCACTTCTTGCCCGGTCTCTTAACCGGTTCCCGATTGAACCGGCCGAGTTGGCGTGGGTTTTAAAACATTGATCGAAAGTCAAAGTAAAAGTTTGCAAAACTTTTAGTGACGACTAGTGGTTTCCAGAATCAAACATTGAAAATCGACTATTTTGTCGTTTTGTGGACTTTTAGCCATGACTTTAATGGTGGCTAAAAGCCCGATTATAGTAGCGGCTTTATGTATATTGAGGCCGACCTACCAACGTGTTTATGAGTAATGATCGAGCTGGTAGACGTACGGTGAAGCATACGTTGGCCATGCCAATGGGTTAATGATTTCCCTTTGGCGAATCTAATACAATGCTTAGCGTTAAATTTCATGGTGGTATAATCAAGGTTGGTGACTACAACTAATGTTTTGAAAACCGGGTTTATAATTGACCCGGTCAAGTCACTGATCACCGGATCAACCGGTTCGACCGGCTTGACCGCCGGGTCAACTCGGGTTTCTATTAAAAAATAAATAAAAAAAATAACCGGGTCAACCGGTTCGACCGCAACTCGGGTCAACTGGTTCAATCGTCGGGTCAATCCGGGTCAACCCGGTTTTTATAAAAAAAATTTGAAAAAAACCAAACCCGGCCGGGTTTCGAGAACCGGGTTGACCCGGGTCACTCAAAACTTGGCGGGTCTAACCGGTTAACCCGGTTTTAGAAGCCCGGGTTATTTTGACCCCTTTTTTTCCCGGAACCGGTCTAACCGGTTAACCCGTCCGGATCAACCCGGGTTTCAAAACATTGACTACAACTATATTATATGGAATTATTACGTCAATGCAATTAATTTACTTGATCTTTCACATTGATTACTTGATAACCAAAACATGATTAAAATATTTCATATGGTCTTTTTTATTTGCCTTTGGGCGACAAACACGGGAGATAATTGGACTTGTTCAAGAGGCATGCATCATGTATTATCCAAGATGCAAGTCAACCTCTGTAAGTCTTGTTCTAGGGGGTTGACTAGCTGTAAAAATCTGAACCAGATCGGAACTGGAAGTTGAGAATAGCAAACTTGAACCACAGAGTACTGCATCATGGTATGCGTAAGAAATTGTTTAGGAACTGAGAGTTTGGCTCAATAAAGAGAGGAAAAAAAAAAAGAAAAAGAAAGAAAGAAATGTTGGAAATCAGCCTTCCTCTTGCATATGAAACTTGCTTATGTTACAGCTCAAGAACTCACAAAACGACTCTCATGCGAATTGGGGTTTTCAACACTGTATATTAACTTGCTTTAATAAAGACCGATTACATTCTTAAGTATAATGATACCTACTCTATTTATACTTGAACTAACCATGCAACATGCACCACTAATAAACTACTCCTAAACAACTGGTAGTGGTAAGTGACCCACTTACCCACGTACTAATTCCATAATATTCGGTCAAACACAAGACGTAAAACCCACTTCTTTATTCACATACCACATGGAGCAACCAAATATCCTAATCACTGACCCAGTTACTAACCCATGGATTACCCACAGACCCGCAACTGATCCGCTCCATTAACCCATCAAGATTATTCTACAAGAAAAGCATAGACACTCATGTTTCAATCAAGACTTACGTCCTATTTTTTTTAAATTAAATATTATAAACCGTTGATCGTTAAGTAAGTCTAAATACATCATCATGACGAGCATAAAGTCATCTTTCATTAAAAGGGCACTTTTATATACTTTACGACGTATTTTTTTTCGAGCTTTCGTGGTGAGTGTTGTAATATACGTCTTAAAGAATAACATGTGATTTGTAAAATCAAATGTAATTTGTAATATGAAAAATCAAATGTAATTTGTGAATTGAACTTTAAAACTCATATCACAAATCACATATGATTTCATATTTTCTAAAATTTCAGTACCCGTTAAGGGAAAAAAAAATCTAAAGTGTATCGAAGTGCCCGTTTACTGGAAGATAAAAAAATTATCGTCGCGATGTTGTATTTTTTGTCACCTAATGATTTACCGTTTGTAAGATAATATGAATAACGAGGATTTGTGCAAATGATCTGGATTTTTTGTTGAAACCCTAAATATATTGCTTGCACAATGCTAACATGTCTTCTTCTTTTCTTTTCTTTTTTCTTCTTCTTTTTTAATTATGTAAATTTCCTGCCATTAGCTTTTAATTATACATCCATGTTAATGCCTTTCAGTAAGGCGAGGGGTTGAATCTGAGTAAGCTGTGACCAAAGGGCAATGATTTTCTATGACAACAATAAACCTGGTGTGCAAAACATCAGTCTTCCATCTACCCCACTATAATGGACTGCGATATGGGAGTCACACATATACTTTGTACTTAAACGTTTTTTGGAGTAATATATTTACCGGGTCTTTGACCTTTAAAAAAAAAAATAATAAAAAATAAAATTACCCCACTATATTTGTTTCCCCATAATTAAAGTGAGAAGAAAGGAGATGGCGAATGCGGTTACTGATGATGCAAGAATAGAAGAGTTGGAATACATTCACGCATCAAATGTTAATGTCTCCAACTTTGTTACCGAGAAGCTTTCCGGCTCATATAACTACCACATCTGGAGGGCTCAAATACTTTGCCTAACGGAGAGTCATCATATGCGTGGCATCATAGATAACGATTATGATAGGCCACGGCCTAAAAGTGTCAAGATCATTGGACGATATGAAAGCCTTCTCAAAGGGTGGATTCTTGGTTCAATAATCCAAGATTTACATAATCATGTCCTTATCTGCAGCGACCCAAAGGTTTATGGCAGAAAATAGGTGCCTTATGTCTGGCCAATCAAAATCGTGCAATAGGTACGTCTCCATTAAACACCACTTATTTGATTTCCATTTGTAGAAACTAACCATTGAGCTGAAGTTTTTATATGAAATGTGTTCCATTTCACAGTAGTCGACATGACACAACTGGGAGTACAGGCAGACGACAGCCTCAATGCTGAACTCGAGAAAAAGTTACGCATGGTTGCGTTGGAAGGGCATTGGTGGAAAGCAAAAGCCATATTGAAAAAAATATAAAGATGCCGCCTCAAATTCGATCAGTCATAATGGCAACACACTGCTTCACATAGTGGTTAGAGAAGGCCATAAGTATTTCATTAAGGAGTTGCTGAATTTCATACAAGTTGAAAGTCTAATTGAAAAGCAAAATTTAAATGGTGAGACAGCCCTTCACACTGCAGCAATCGTTGACAACAAATATGCTCCCGAACTCTTGGTTAAGAAGAGGAAAGAATTGTTAGAAATTTTAAACAACGATTCAAAAGTACCATTGTTCAGTGCTTATCACAAAACACAGCTCAATACATTTTTATATCTGATGGAAGCCACTGAAAACGGGCTGAGTCATCTTCCTTCAGATCTTGAACTAGGTGTCAAGCTTCTCAATAAAGCTATTTGTGGGTAAGATATTATATTATTTAATCGGTTTTAGATGGAAACATGATGTTATTTCCATTTACTGTCCAAACGATCTTTGTATTAACTTAGTTTTTTTAATTGCAGTGGCACCAATCAAGCAAATTGAGACGACAAAGAAAGACTACAAAGAAGCTGAGAAAAACTCATATAACAATTACAATCTGTTTTACACCAGACCATTTCTGGAGGCTGTACGCCTTGATGTTTGTGAGTCAGGGTGTAAACGAGCCGAGACAACTCGCGAGCAACTCGAGATTGACTTGAAAAATATTCGATTCGACTCGATTTAGAACGAGTCGAGCTCGAGCTCGAGCTACTCGTATAAGATGTCGAGTCGAGTTCGAGTTCTAAGTTACTCGGCTCGTGAAGCTCGCGAGCCTTAAACGAGCTTTTCTAAAATTACATATATACCCTTTATTTACACATATATTACTAGTTATCACCTAATATCATTTTCACATTACCCTAACCCTACACACACATCCTTTCACTTAACTTCTCCCTTCCTTATCTTTCCCATCAAAAGATGCAGTCAAACACAACCAACAACAAATCCATCTTCTTCCTTATTCTTCTTCCTTATTCTTCTAAGGCTGCTACTAACCCACAATAAATCAAAACCGTACCCTCAACCTTCTTATCAGTTCTGCTTGGTTCGAATCTTTGTTCACTGAGTTCGGCATCTAGATCCTTTGGAGGGTCTCGGGTAGGTTCTTCTTATGTGTTTTTCGCGTTTTGTTTTAACCGAAAACAAGAAGAATGAAATGGATTTAGTTTTGTTCTATCTTTAAATTTTTCGGATAGTTAAAAAGAAGTTGAGACTTCTTATAGATCGATGATGTTTGCTTCACGAAAATCTTAAAGATTTGTACAAATAGTGAATAAAAACTGAGATCTTGTTCTTTTCATTTTATTTTGTTGTCGAATCTGGTAAGAGTTGGGTTACATAACTTGTGGTTACATAACACCAACATAAGTTAGATGTTAGTCTGCTTCACGAAGGAGATGCGTTATTGGTTATATATATATATATATATTTTTTTCATATAAAGCTCCATTATGTCGGTTTAACCAAATTAAAGATTGTTTAAGTTATATTTGGTTTGTGTTTTTGATAGTGATTTTTCACAAGCTTGCTGCTTGATTTATTTAATATATACGAGCCGAGTCGAGTCGAGTTTCGAGCTCGAGTTTTAGTGATCGAGCCGAGCTCGAGCTTGAATTTTGAGGCTCGGTCGAGCTCGAGTCGAGTTTCGAGCTCGAGTATTATATGTCGAGCCGAGCTCGAGCTTGTCAATAGTCGACTCGACTTGACTCGATTACATCCCTATTTGTGAGGTTGTTCTAAAGACTCTAAATGTCCTCAGTAGTGAAGCGATGAATTATACCAATGGTAAAGGACATAACGCTTTTCAGTTGGCAATAGTACATCGTTCAGAAGAGATATACAACCTCATATCTCCTATGATTAATATTGGGTAATCACCATCGACCCACTCTAACCCATCACAACCCATTATGACCCAGTCAACGAAAGTCAACCAAGCGAAAGTCAACATAGCAGTTATAAAAACGGTTATGTAGCAGTTATGAAATAACTGCCATATTTCATTGAACCGACACAATGGTTCAATCACACCTTTTCTTTCTGTATATATTGTAAACATTTCTGTAAGAACAAGATGATGACAAGATTAATATAAACACAATACGTTTCATTTAATCCCTGCTTTTATTTGGTATACTTGTGATTTTACGTTAAGATCATAGATCCGTATCATTGAGGCCAACAATTAGTATCAAAACGGTTTGGTTTACTAACCAAAATCATCACTTACGATTTACTCGTTTAATTCCAGAATCAAATCAAAAAAAGAAAAAACGGTTTCGACAAAAAGGTTTCTGCAAATCGATATGAACACAAAATCCAAAGACGTCATTTTTTGTGCTTCTCACTTCTGTCGCAACGGGGGTATAATCACAAAGTGATCACTCACAACCTGGCACCAAAAAAATTCGCAAAATTTTTTTCTCTTTTTATCCGAAACAAAATTTTCCCTTTTACCCAATCCAGAAAACGAAAAGAAAATCGTTTTTCATTTGATTCAATCAAAAACTAAACGAGCGTCATCAATTAGGGCACAAACAAAGATTCGAATTAGAACAAACACACATGTTCTTAAAAGGAATCAAGCCCAGAAGGATCAATTGAGACCCAATTGATTCATTTGCAATACTCCAATCATAAAACCTCTCACGGAAACGAAAACCCCCAAATCATCCGAAACCCTAGGTTTCAATTGGAGGAGTAACAGTGTTGGCGAAGAACACCCATCACCGGAGAAGGAGACGAGACGGTCAAACACAGCCAAAACCAGGCGGTTGACCATCATTCATTGGAGAGGAGAGGAAGCAGATTTCTTCCCAAGAGAGAGAGACAGAAGAAAATTGTCTCACAAAAAAAAGGAGACGCATTATATTTTTTTATCTCAAAAGAGATAAGAAGCCAAAGAATAGGAGAGGCGCGTACACACAGTTAGGGCCACACACAAAGAAAGGATTTTATTATTAAGGGCATCGGGTTAGACCATCAACCCCTCCAGGTTTCAAAAAGATTACAAATAGAACCTTTATTTTACTTTATATATTACCTTTAATATATATTGTTTTTATTTTGATAAGTTATCTTTTAAAAAAAATTACAATCTTATCATTTTTTATAGTATATCTAACCTAGTGATTACACTGCTTAGTATACTAATTAGGAATAATTTGTAAGGAGTAATTAACCTTAGGTTATTCACTGATTGAACTTTATAATCTCCAATGATAGTTTAAAACTTTAAAAACTATACCTAGAAAGTTTTACACCCATTTGAGGAAGATAAAACATTAGTGCTCATTTTATAAGAATTTTTTTGAAACACACTTCGTGTTAAAATTCTTTTGGAGATTTATTGTCATTATCATTTTAAGATATGACGAAAGGAAGTGGTAAGGAACCTAGTACTAACATTACGAATAGTACACCCCAATTTCAATGCCCAATCCTAAAGCCCGCGAATTACTCATTATGGGCAATTCGAATGCAAATCATTCTCGAAGCGAATGGTTTATGGGAAACAATTGAGCCGACTGAAACGACTCAATCCGATAAGAAAAAGGATAAAACCGCTATTGCTTTCCTTTATCAAGCCTTACCCGAAGAACAATTACTTCAAATAACAAAGCATAAAACCGCGAAGGACATTTGGAATGCTTTGAAAACCAGACACGTTGGTGAAGACAGAGTTAAACAAGCAAGAATACAAACACTCAAATCCGACTTTGAGATGTTATACATGAAGGAAGACGAAACAATCGACACCTTCACCACAAAACTCACAACACTCGCAAACAAAGCCGCTAGTCTAGGACACACAATAGAAGATGACACCTTAGTTCGGAAATTACTAGATGTTGTACCCGAAAGGTATCTGCAAATAGTCGCATCTATAGAACAATATTCCGATCTAAGTGAAATGACAATGGAAGAGGCAATTGAAAGACTTAAGACCTAAGAAGAAAGGATTAAGTTCAAGAAAGGAAAACAGGTGGACAATCAAGAAAAACTGATGTTCACACGACATGACAATAGAGGAAAATACTTTAGAGGACGTGGACGTGGAAAATACAAAGGATGGAGAAACCACGATAAAAATAACCACGAGAAGAAGGATGGATAAAATTATCACAATCACTCCAACAAACCAAATATTGATTTTAGCAAAGTAAAATGTTACAAATGCAATAAGACTGGTCATTATGCATCTAAGTGTTATGCAAAACCAAACACTAGTATGCAATCTAATCTCGCCGAGGAGGACTTAGAACCTACCTTATTAATGGCAATATTAGAAGACCCACATGTAACAAAGTTTGAAGATCAAAAGGTCTCGCTACACGAAGAAGATGTAGGATATAAAGAGACAAGTATCGATAGTCAATGGTATTTAGACAACGGAGCTAGCAACCATATGAATGGGATAAGAGAACACTTTAAAGAACTAGATGAGAACGTTAGTGGAAAAGTAAGATTCGGAGACGGATCTCACATAGAGATTAAAGGAAAAGGTTCAATCCTATTAGAATGTGATGACGAGAAACAAAGAATCATATCTCAAGTCTATTACATTCCCAACTTAAAAAGCAACTTATTGAGCCTTGGACAATTTACCGAAATTGGTTGTAAAGTTGTAATGGACGATGATGAATTACGACTCTATGACATGGAAAAAAAATCTTCTTGAAGGTCACAAGACAAAGAAACCGTCTATACAAAGCAAGTCTGTAGATAGGCACACCTATTTGCTTATTAGCAAACTTAAGTGACAACACTTGGTTATGGCACGCAAGATTAGGACACCTCAACTTTGAATCATTAAAATCTATGACTCAAAGAGAGTTAGTTCATGGAATACCTGCCATTAAACATACAACACAAATTTGTGATGTTTGTTTAGTTGGTAAACACAGCAGAGCACCATTTCCCAAAAAAAAACAAAAACTAGATCAGCATCACCATTAGATTTAGTTTATGGAGATTTATGTGGACCAATCACACCACCAACACCATCTGGAAAGAAATACATATTCTTGTTAGTAGATGATTACTCAAGATATATGTGGGCATATTTCCTAAATACGAAAGATCAAGCATTTGATACTTTCAAGGAATAAAAAGAAACAATGGAGAAGGAGCTAAGGACAACCTTGAAAATGTTGAGAACTGATCGTGGAGGAGAATTCACATCTAACGAATTCACTCAATATTGCAAAGAAAATGGCATAGCACGACAACTAATCGCACCTTACTCACCAAAACAAAATGGAGTAGTTGAACGAAGAAATAGGACAATTATGTCTACTACGAGATGCATGATGAAAGCAACCAACATGCCACAAAAATTTTGGACTGAAGCTATTAGACACGCCATATACATTCTAAACAGCGTTCCTACAAGAGCCTTAGAAGACATCACTCCATACGAAGCTATCAAGAAATAAAAGCCAAACTTAGAAACTTTAAGAGTTTTTGGCTGCATAGCATATGCAAAGGTACCATCACAACATCTGACAAAGTTAGATGATAGAAGAAACAAAATGGTATACCTAGGAAGCGAACAAGGATCAAAAGCTTATAAACTATTTGATCCAACAACACAAAGGATATGTGTTAGTAGAGATGTGAAGTTTAAAGAGGATGAAACATGGGATTGGAAGGATTACCTGAGTGAACACACCAATGATGAACCGGAATGGTTTAACTTCAAAGTTGAGAACCTTGAAGCAACGCATGAACATCAGGAACAAGATATCCAACCAGATGAAGAAGACAACGACATCCCTGCAAATGATGATCATGAATATGAAACATCAACAACAGACTCACCCTCGCAATCATAAACACTTCACACACCGTCTACAATTTCATCACGAATAAATACTCAATTCACACCAACTACCTCACGACATTCAACCAATCAAAGTAACTCAACTACAACCCGGAATCTTCATCCAGACTTTGATCATACACCATTACAAGGTTTTAGAACGTTGAATGATTTATATGAAAACACCGAGGAAGTTTTACCCGAGCATTTATTACTAGCTGAAGATGAACCCAGGAATTACAAGGAAGCATCGAACGATCTAAAATGGAATGAAGCAATGAAGGTCGAATTAGATTCCATTAATAGGAACAATACATGGGAACTAACCACTCTACCAAAAGGACATAAAGCCATTGGATTAAAGTGGGTATTCAAGACCAAGAAAGATGCTAATGAAAATATAGTCAAGCATAAAGCAAGACTAGTAGCAAAAGGCTACATACAAGAGCATGGTATAGACTTTGAAGAAGTCTTTGCACTGTAACAAGAATGGAAACAGTCGATTACTATTAGCCATAGCGCTAATAACAAATGGGAAGTACATCACCTAGACGTCAAATGCATTTGCATGGAGACTTAAAAGAAGAAGTGTATGTTACACAACCCGAAGGATTTATAAAAGATAATGGAAAAGTCTACAGACTGATAAAAGCTCTATACGGTTTAAGACAAGCACCACGTGCATGGAACATAAAGTTAGAAAATACCTTGAAGTCCTTAGATTTCAAGAAGTGTACTTCTAGTAGGAGTCTATGTGGATGATTTAATCATCACTGGCACACCAAAGAAAGAAATAGACAAGTTCAAAGCTCAAATGGAATAAAAATTCGAGATGAGTGACCTAGGATTACTATCCTACTACTTAGGAATTGAAGTCACACAAACTGGAGGTGACATATCAATAAAGCAATCCGCCTACGCAAGCAAGATCCTAAAGGAAGTTGGAATGCTAGACTGCAACGAAACTTTAATACCTATGGATCCAGGAACAAGACTAACAAAGAACACTGAAGAAACAACGGTCAACTCAACTGAATATAGAAGCTTGATTGGATGCTTATGATATTTGCTACACACAAGACCCGACTTAAGTTATTCCATTGGATTATTTAGTCGTTCATGCAAGAACCGAAGGAACACCACATGAAAGTTATAAGGCAAGTACTACGCTATGTTAAAGGAACAAAAGACTATGGGATCACCTACAAGCACAACGGAGGAAACCAAATACAAGGTTATAGTGACAACAGCTACAGAGTCAACACTCAAGAAGGAAAAGGCACTACTGGAATTATCTTCTACTACGGTGAATCACCAATCAGCTGGAGTACACAGAAGCAAGCCACGGTAGCTCTATCATCATGTGAGTCCGAATTCATTGGAGCAACAGCAGCGACAACACAAGCATTATGGTTAAAGAGATTACTTAGCAACCTTACACACACGCAAGAAGAAAAGGTTACAATACTGGTCGACAACAAGTCTGCCATTGAACTAATGAAGAATCCTGTATTTCACGGAAGAAGTAAACACATCGATATCAAATACCACTTTATAAGAGAATGCGTCGAAAGAGAAGATCTTCAAGTCGAATTCATAAGTGGAGAATTTCAGAAGGCTGACATACTGACAAAGGCATTACCAAAGATCAGATTCCTCACAATGAGACAACTAATTAGAGTCAAAGATCTGCAACAAGACGATTGAGATTAAGGGGGAGAATATTGGGTAATCACCATCGACCCACTCTAACCTATCACAACCCATTATGACCCGGTCAAAACGAAAGTCAACCAAGCGAAAGTCAACATAGCAGTTATAAAAACGGTTATGTAGCAGTTATGAAATAACTGCCATATTTCATTGAACCGACACAATGGTTCAATCACACATTTTCTTTCTGTATATATTGTAAACATTTCTGTAAGAACAAGATGATGACAAGATTAATATAAACACATTTACGTTTCATTTAATCCCTGCTTTTATTCGGTATACTTGTGATTTTACGTTAAGACCATAGATCCGTATCATTGAGGCCAACAATTAAGCGTAGTGATTATTATAGAACCATGAAGGATCATGCAGGGAATAATCTGATTCACTTGACCGGAGGACTTGCACCTACAAGTGTACTCAGTCGAACTAGAGGTGCAGCACTGCAACTACAACGAGAGATCTAGTGGCATGAGGTACCATACAATACAATTGTCAATAGTGATATTTTTTTGCTCTCTAGTAGTCTAGTTGCATAAAGTTAAAACTATTTGAATTTTACAGGAAGTGAGGAGGCTCATGCTCCCTACAAAACTTTTATTTGAAAATATGTATATGGAGACATCACAAATGATGTTTACACGGGAACATGCTAATTTGCTGAAGGAAGGAGAACAGTACATGAAAACCACAGCCGAATCATGCAGCATCACTGCTGTGCTCATTGTCACAATCGTATTTGCAGCAGCAATTACTGTACCCGGAGGAAACAATCCAGAAACAGGGATCCCCTTGTTTAAAAAGGAAACCGCCTTTGCTATTTTTGCAGTTTCTGATGCGCTCTCACCATTTACAGCTGCTACCGCTTTATTGGTGTTCTTATCAATTCTTACTACACGTTTTGCTGAAGAGGATTTCCTGGCGTGTTTAGTTGTTTACCAAGACGGCTGATTATTGGTCTTTGTGCATTATTCATCTCTACAATTGCAATGATGATAGCCTTCGCTGCAATCTTGTTCCTTGTCTTTTGTGATCAAAGACCATGGATGCTAAAACCGATAGAATATTTGTTGCTTGCCGATTTCAGTCATTGTTTCTCTACAACTCCCCCTCGTGGTAGACTTGTACCAATCAACCTATATCTCCAGATTTGATAAGCATAAGTTACATTGACAATTGTAAATGACTAAATGTAACTCAATATTCAATAGTGACGGTTAAATGGCATGGAATTTAAGCATCCAACCTCTGTTTCAATGTAACACATCCACTTACACCATATATGGTGTATATCGTTTAAGATCTCTTTACTCTATTTGATTTCTTAACAGTTTACAGTCCGCCTTTATTTGTTGATGTTTCTATGGGATGTATAAAATGGTAGAACGGTCATATCTATCTACATATACGTACTTCTGCAACAAATCTTTCATAACAATTGGTTAGTAATATCATAACATTTGCTATATATGAACTGATAATAGTATAGCTTCTCCTATTGATGAACCTATTTTTTTAATTTAATTTACATATCATTGAGGCCCATGAAAACATTTTAATCATACTTAAAACATACCCACATGTAATTCTATTGAAACTAGCATTGAACATGAAACACTACTATAACATTCCTGATAACGTCGCTAAAACTTGAGCTATTAATTACTATTCCTTGACCTTGAACTTGTTTAATGGTTTTCACACAAACTCACTTTCATATTTGCTCTGACTAAACTCCTCCAAGACCCAAAATATTGAAAAGCTTCTTTGATGAACCTTGAACGGCTTACTTGAGTCCCAAATAATTGGGTGAAACAACTTGAAAGACAACACCACCTCAAAACCAGAGAGATTGCACCTTAGCTGGAACACCTCGACCTAACTGAGAATGGAGTAGTTTTTATCAAATTGTCATACTCCTTTAAAATTATTACCATATCTGATTCTATATTCGCCTCATTGCATCTTTCAAAACATAACCCTGCTATAACATTTAAGGAACCATTTTCGCTAAACAAATGATTAAATCTTCCATAATTCAGTACTAAAATGAGATACCACAAGAACATTAATTGTGATTTACCCTTAATATATATTGTGCTTAAGGGGGTGTTTGGACAATAAAAGACAAAACAACGAAAATACCCGTGGAGCTAACAAAAATTCTAATCAGCATTAGGGTTTTAGACTATGAGGGAGTGAAAACGGCCACTTTGGGGACTAAAATGAACAAACCCTAGATCCGAGTATCAAACACGTAATCCGTCTTTACTTTGAGGACCAATGTACAGCGTAATTTACCCTAATTAAATATGTAGATCGGGTTGGCTAAATTGTATTAAAATGTTTAAGAACCTTTTTGTATCCTTTTTTATATGAACATTTACTTTTTAACTAATAGGTTTGAGATTATATTCAAACTTAATTACTAAATTAAAATAAGTATTAAACTTTAATGCCCTATGGGCCTTGTTTAAAAATGGGTTGTGCCATAGAGTAGGTGGGCTTTAAAAGTCCATTTATGGACCATGCTAATCCTCATAATTAAAGGTCCGCCAAACATGAGCAAAAATGGATTCACCGATTCACATTTATAAGCAGTTTTATATAATGTCCATAAATATGTGGTGACATAAAAAAAAATTGGTTGTCATGCATTTTCCTTGATTGTCCTAAGTTTTTGGATTCAGTATTGGTTTAACAATAATCGCTTGAAAGCATAGCATGTTCATCAAGTCTTGTAACTCAGTTTTTCCCGTACATGTAACTCAGTGTTTAAAATGCATGAGTTCATGAGCATTTTTTATTTTATTTTTTTGTCAATTACAAGTAATAGTCTTTTCCTTTGTAGCTTTTGTTTATGTTGTGAATATTTAGTTGGTCACTATTGCTTCTATTGTTTATAATTCATTGGTCAGTCTCTGCGCATACAATAAACATACAAGCCTTTTGTTTTGTTTACAATATTTCAATATCATAAACATTGGCTAGATGTGATTGTTGAATTTTGGTTATACTCTATGTTTTTTTAAACAGAAATTATATTAAAACACTAGCAAAATGCTAGGAAAACGAAATACAATGATTAAGAGATTGCGTTACGAGGGTTGGAGAACCATACCACCCAATTACCTAAAGACTTTCTATGCCTATTAGAGATCCCAGTTGAATGATAGTAGTGTAACTTCATTGAGAATAAAATACCTGTTTGGTCTTTTTTTATTTGAAAGTGACTTCGTTTGTATTTCTCCAGAGAATCCACTAAGGTAGTGTTTGATTGCGACTTAACTGACATAATATGAAAAAAGATGAATTTATTAAGTTATATAAAAACTGTTTGTTTGTGACTTAATAGAGAAAGATGACTGAAAATATTAAATAATAAAAATGATGGTGTCTGCATTAAGTCATATTTTAATTAACCGTGACTTAATATAAAATTTTAACAAACAAGCCTCGATTGAACCACCCTGTCAAATAGGATCCACAAAGCGATAGAGCCGTCTCATGAATTTATGAATTTTTTTAGGAACTTGGACGGAATTAAATAATGAAGCCTTTCGAGTATTAATGTTATATATAACGTGTCATCGTTTATAAGACATAATGCAATTAGTTATATAAACGTTTTAACATATGACGTACTCATTAAGATATTTTTCTCATCTAAATATTTTTTTCTTCGTGAAAATATTTATACACATGCATATAACTATTAACAGAAAAAATTTTAAGGCCTTTAAAATCTTTGAGGCCTTGAGCAATCGCTCACTTTGCACACTCTAAAAGACGGTCCTGCAAAGCGACTTTGTTTGGTCTTTAGTTATCCTTTATGTATATGGTTGCCTATCAGGTGCTCCAGTTCCCTAAAATCTTACATAATTCTATCGTCACACACAAAACACACACACAGATATGACAATATTAATGCAAACTGAGTCTCTCGGTTTCTTATAGTATAGGAATAGAACTAAGGGTAGCTCTATTAGTTGGAAAGAATGGTGCAATTTTGATCGATTGTAAGTTTTTGTTTGCCGTCCGCTATTTGGCGGTTCTGGGCATGAATAATATTAAATTTTATATATATATATATATATATATATATATATATATATATATATATATATATATATATATATATATCTTACTATTAAATAAAAAGATGTATAAGCTTAAAATTTTGACAACTCAGCTTGTAATAGTTGGTAACTATTGAATATATTACAACTTGATTAGGCTTGTCGCAGTCGAGTAGGTTGAGATCGGTTGCCAACAAAAAATCCATGCAACAACCGATGTTAACATCGGTTCAAACGAATGCGGCAATCGAGTGTGACATCGGTTGAGTGAACAATTTTTGGAATATCGGTTGCAATAAAGACCGATGTTAACTCTTGTTTTCCTACTTTCCAAAGCAACATTTAATACAAATTCCACGGTCGTCATTGGGCATCGGGTTTATCTCGGTCGTTGGAGAGAAACGCGACGTGTGCGGGTTGTGCGTCGTCTGCGTCAGGGTTGCCAGGGACCAGGCCTTATAGTTCTCGAGTTTTAACACACCACCGTTAGATCACTTACTTCCCACTTTTCATCAAACTCCCCTACATTTTTTCTCACCTTGCTCATGGTAGTGATTCAACATGGTAGCATCTTCCCCACATTTTCTCTATATTTAACTATGCGATTTTTTTTTAAAGGGGTTTAATCTTTGTTTTCATACTTTTGATTTACTTTCTTTTACGTTAGAATTGGTGGCCACATAATGATGAGGGAGTTATGCATAGGTAAAGAAAGAGCATGGTGGATTGGTGGTAAGTATCTAGATTGATCTTTCAACGTTTTAAATTTTATCTTTTTTCGTACTCCGTTTGATATTTTCATTTTATGATATGATCTTTGGTTTGTGTAATTTTTGCAGATGTATTGCTTCTATAATGGGATATATATTAGAAGAAAGAAGATGATGACCGATGACCGTCATTAAGAGAGAAACATATATGTACTGAGTTGAGATCGATATAACTCATATTCTTGTGAAACAAATGAGCCAATCATACCTCCATCTTTATCTAAATTAATAAAAATCATTTTTCACTTTTTTTTAAAACAACATATCTTACAAACCAGTAAATTTTCAAAATATGAAAAATGATATCATGACGAGAATTAAATTATCTTTCTATGATATACACTTTTATATATTTTCGACAAACATTTTTTTTTCAAAATTCGTTCAAAAATCATATATGATTTTACGAATCATATATGATTTTCAAAAATCATGTATGATTCGATTTTTATGAATCATATATGATTTTTACAAATCATATATGATTCTCAAAATCATATATGATTCAGTAAAATCGAATCATATATGATTTTCATAAATCATATATGATTTTGTTGACCGAAATTTTGAAAAAAAATGGTTAAAATATATAGTAAGATATCTATAGAAAGATAATTTAATTCTCGTCATGATAAGATAATTTTATCGTAACGATTAACGGTTTGCGAGATATTTAATTTTTAAAAAGGGTGAAAGTTTATCATAATAAAAAAACGAATGGTTATTATTGGCTCATTGGATCACAGAATTTTGGATCTATATGAACTTTCTTATGTAATTTTAAGTTCAATTTTTGTGTTGGAAAATGTTTTGTAACACTTACTATTTTTATCTTTTTACATATTGTTCTATTATAATCCTTTCTAAGTTTTTCATGACTAGCTATTATGTTATTACTAACAACTATGAGTTTCTTCATCCAAAATGAACTTTCTTTATTTATTGAAATAATTATTTTTATTCATTTATAATGTAATTATTTATTATATATATATATATATATATATATATATATATATATATATATATATATATATATATATATATATATATATATATATATATATATATATATATATAGGGGGAGGGTTAACGTGAGATCAAACTTAAAACAAAAATAAGATCAAGTCTAAAAATCCACTAAAACATAATAACAATTTTATCAATAATACACATACAAATAATATTTTAATAAAAATTAACATTTTAGCAACTAATAACCAAATGATACATGAGTTTGGATTAGTGATACACTTGATACACATTACACTAATAAATATTACAAAATCTGATACACATACAAAAACCTGATACACATTACACTTCTAATCAAAGTGCATCACCAAGATTTCGCTAATTTTAAAAAGAAATCTATCGAAACTTTAACAATTTTAGTTGTAGTTAATAAAAACTTTATTTTTGTTGTAAGGAGAGTGTCACTTGTTAAATTTTAGTTGGATCTCATTTTAACAACTTTAAGCTTGATTATTAATTGTTCTGATATCAGTGTTTTTAGCCTTGTGCATATCTTGAATTCTCACTCATATTAGTCCTTAAGAGTTTAAGTGAGTAATTAACTATCTAAGTTATTATTAATAACGAGATGGGCGTCGGTCCGCCAGCGTTCAAGACGTCGATTATCATTATTATTGTTTGTGGTATATAATCGCCGATAGGCTTTCAAAATTTTTGGCTTTTTCCTCTTTTTCACGATTTTAAGATATTTTTTGTTTGGGCCTAGTTTATTTTTTTTTTGGATTTACTATGTCGCTTCTTTTTTTCTTGGCCCGTTTTATTTGCTTATCTTGTGTCTTGTGTAGCTGGGTTTTGTAGCTGGTTCAGTGCATAGTTCGTGGGCCAAATTCAGCCCAAAAAAAAGGCTGGGAAATAAGGCGGGAAACTCGTGTGATGAAACGGCACCGTTTTAGCCGGTAAATTATATATTATATAATTAAGAGATGCATTGATGTTGGTACTTCATGTCTTGATGAGATACGGGATGTTGTTAAATTTTTAAACAAAAGATTATGTTACAAATTTACTTACTCACGTAACACGTACAATATAATAAACTACTCCTTAATAATGTGTAAGTAGAAAAAAGTGTGGGTGTTAGACGAAGACTTTTGACTACCGGGATATAGGGGATGGGAGGAAGTTTGAGTATTAGGCGAAGCATGTTAAATGTCAGACAATAAGAGGAGTATGGTGTATTACCTTGGTAGCCTAATCTCATAGTCACACAGTCACACCATTGTAAAGCTTGAATTAAGAAAAGTAGCAACTAAAGCATAGTTACGCTGATCTCATTAATTATAATAAGCATTTGATACATCTTATGGATCCAAATAGACATCTTAATATGTTCTAACAAGTATGTAGAATATCTAAAACTCGACATCTATAGGTGGACAAAATTAACAAATGTTATTTTTATTATTATTTTTTTTTGAAAGGCAATCAAATGTTATTGTTAACGTTATTTTTTAAAGATTTAATGTTTAGTGTATGATCATGGAACTCTTAGTTATGGTAATCAACACATGAAAGCAATTTCGGAGCTGATAGTTAATCAATTAAGTTAAATTAAAATGTTTTCTTTTTTCTTACCTTATGTTTGTTGTCCATTCGGAGCTCTCCTGTAGTGCAAAGCCTGTGAAGCGCGTTTATGTGCATACATAGAAGCTAAGATATTCGCTATCGATTTAATGGATTCATCTATAAACACATTGTAGTTATTTATGTTAGCATCCAGGGCCGTGCTTAGCACAAAAAAAAATTTATATATATATATATATATATATATATATATATATATATATATATATATATATATATATATATATATATATATATATATATATACAGAATCACCGTTATAAAATGGTAATCATCTAGTTTTCTAGTAAAGAAAAGCTACGAATTTGATGCACAAATAGTTTTCAGTACAAGACCATGTGGACATGGTGGATAATTTAATGGACAAATCAAATGCCATAAATATATGGGACATGCATGGTGCAGGTGACATAAATGCATCCATTTTCCATATAACGTAAGCTTTTTTTTCTTTTATTTTTTTTTCTTTTAAGTTTACTATTATTCACAACACGCCCAACTAACGCCAACTAGCGAAGGGGCAACAAGAGAGCAACACAATTACATGGACTCAAACTTACACCAATTATCCTAATTTAACTTAGAATTCCCCCCACGGTTTTTGTAACACAAAAAACAGAAACCCTTAATATCTAGGACAATTCTTTTGACATCGATGTATCCATTGTCGAACTTCTTCGAATTCCTAGCTTTCCAAATAGACCAACACGTAATGAAGATGATCCTTTAACAATCTTCCTTTTTTTCTTATCCATATTTCCCCACCTGTGCATGCCAAAGATATCAAGAACCGAGAACATGTAAAGAGGGGGAGATTTGATCCAACAACCTATTCTATACCAAACTTCCATGGCCACTTCACAAGAGCAAAACATGTGATCTACAGATTCATCCGCAATGCCACAAAGGACGCAAGTCAATGAACCGAAAAAGAACTAAGGGCCATACCTGTGGGGATTCTATCCATCCCTACTCTCCACATAAAAATATTACATTTTTTCGGAATCCATTTCGACCACTTGAACACGAAACTACTACTGTAGTCGTAATGGCTTTGGATAAATTCTTTCACCCCTTTAACGCTAAAAGCTTTATGGTTCCTTCCTTTCCATTCCCATTTGTCGCCGACCTCCCTTAGAACAATCCCTTCCAGATCACGATTAAGACCTGCTATCTCAATGTCTACATCGACAGTAGATTGCCCCAAATCAACGATATCAAAACACTTCCTGTCAAGGCAGAACCTATCAATAACCCTACACTTCTTGTCTTTTTCTTTTTTGAATAGGCCCGGGAACTTATCCTTGAAAGCCACATTGCTAGCCCAAGGATCCAACCAAAGCTCTTACTTCACTATTGCTAATAGCCAATTTAGTCTTCGTCAATTTAATAGCGAATTGTTTGGTTCCTTACATTGACAACATTTGTATCTTTTGTTGTTAAAAATATAACTTAAATCCTCAATCAGTTGTTAAAGTAACCTTATTAATTTAATGGGCATATTAAATAAGGGCAAATCGTACAAAAAATGTACTCAACTTATACCCAATTTCAATATAAGGTACTCCACTTATTTTTTCCCAATTTAGTGTACCCAACTTTTTTTTAGTTGCAATGTTAGACGATTTATAGGTTACCAAGTTACCACCACCATACTTCATCTTCTCCAACCAATTTCAGGCCAACTTCCGGCTAGCTTTTTTTAATCACATTTTATCACTTATAGTGTTCATAAACTTTTTGTTCACTCTAATTGGGATGCAGTTTGAGCCATAGATCAATAACACTAGATATAAGGAAATAGACTCGAACAAGTTTGAATAGGACAATAAAAGACTGATACTTTTATAGTCCAAATCGCAAGGATCCAAGACAGTGAATGATAGTTTTGACTTTTGACAGCGTAACATTACAGTTATTCAGAGATTGAAAAAGAAATAAATCCCAACTAGTATACATAATCAGAATAACCACTATAACTAAATCAATGAGTCAACACAGCCATCCAATTGATTCCACATACTTGTAGACAACAAGTAACAAACCAGAGCTACATCAAAACATATACTGGGCTACTCCAACACCTTCCTTGTATCAGACGAACGTGGATGGTGGATTCATTGGGGATATTGTATTCGCCAATGGTATGATCAATATCCTCATAGACTGACTTCCCTTTGAAGATCAGCCTTTGTTATTCTAGACGCATTCTTGGTAAATTAATATAAGTCAATCCTCCTAATTTTCCCTGCAACGTCAGTTTTCTCTCTCCAGCGACCTTCAGGCGATTAGGTGTCTCAGGAAGGGCGATTGGTTCATTTAAAAAAAAAAAAAAAAAAAAAAACATTTTAACACAAAATAAAATTTCATTAATAATTAAAACGTTACATAATAATTCAAATAAAATTAAAACATTACGAAACTTATTAAAACATTATGAAACTTATTAAAACATTACAACACTTATTAAAAATTTAGGTTGTGGCGTGCCTTGATTGCCTCTTTGAGTTTCTGCATTGTTTGTTGTTGTACTGCGGGCAAAGATTCGTCGATTGGCGTGTAATAGAACATGAGATCTACATCATATTTCTTTTGAGCCTCTAATTCAAGTTTTCGTTCTTCTAGTGCCAATTTTTGTCTTCCTCGCTCTCTTTGCTCAATCTCCAACTCGATTTGCCGTTGTTCTAGCTCTTCTTCTTCAAACCATAGTGCGGGTTTGCCGCCTCCTTCTTCCGCCTCGAATGCCTTGGACTTGATCTTGCCCATGTCTCGCAACACCTTCCATAGAAAACTCAAGATTTCTTTTTATTCTTCTTTATGTATCACGACCAATTGGTCTATTAGGCACATCCGAGTCGGTTGAAGTCCTTGCTTTTTGCGACCATCATCTTGGGTTAAAAAGTCGGCATCTCATTATCCTTCCAAGCGAATGGTCCTCAAAATCGCCAATAATGCTCCACAACAAACGGATGACCACACACTAGTTGATATTCATCACAAGCTCGTGTATAAACAAGTGAGGTCATTCTCACCACTTCCGTAATTCTTGACAAAGATTGTTGTAAATGGCACAAAATGACCAACTCTAGGACGAACCCTATTTTTCCACTTTGTAATGATAGAGTTGTACGCTCTTTCCGCACCAACCTCCTTCTCAAAGTATTCAATGACTTTCTCGCCAAAATCCTCTAGCAGTTTGGTTGTTTAGGTTACACTATTCTCTGATCATCGTTAGGTCACAAGTTTTACAAACACAAGTTATAGAGAAAGAGATAAAGGCGATTGAACAAGTAAACAAGCACACATACACGATAAGAGTAGCACTGTTAGGCGCGAGGAATATGTGAAAAAAACTTGAACAACCAACCCTCAAATGAGGTTTACAAGATTATTTATAAGAGGAAGCTAGGCAACACCCTAGTTCCCATCCTTTTTATGTGGGCTTGGGCCTAAGCTTATGGGCCTTCACATAAGCTTGACCTTAAACAAACATAAAGGCCATAATAAAGCTACCTATTACATATGAAATATAAATACTTGAAATACTATTTAGAGTGATTCCAACAATCTCCCTCAAGTATATATGAATGTAAACGGTGAAGGCGTTGATGTAATAGTAGCGATGACGCCTTCCGACATTCTTCTTTCTTGTGAGAGGAATTGCCTTGATTCGAACAATCTCCCAGTGTAGAGATAGTTATCTTTCAACGCTTATGCTTTGACGTCATCTTTAACTTTGTTCTTTGATCATTGTTCTTGTGGTGAAAGTGATAGTATGTTGTTGTGCGCATCGACCGCTTCAGTGCCTTGTCACGCTCCGGTGTTCCACGTCATTCTTCAACATGCTCACACGCTCTTTGACGTTGGAAATCAATATCGATGAAGTTTTGTAAGTCTTTGACTTTGTAGATTCTTTGATTGATGAAGAATCATTCGATCGTTGTGTTGCATTGGAATAGAACTTCCATTAGTGATGATGTTGGCGTGAGCATGAGAAGAATCAAGACGATCATCCCGCCCGGAGCTTCCATAAGAAGAAAACATTTCAAACGGTTAGTAATAAGCGGTTTCCAAGACTTACAAGTTTGAACTTGAGAGTGTCAACGAGATAACGTGGAGACACCACTCTAATTCTTACAAAGGCCGTTCTGAACTGGAGTCCCACAAGTGAGATAACGCGATGTACCGAAGTACATCTATAGCTCAGATGAGTTGAGGTACACCAAGCATTACCTCACGATCAGACCGCTTGAGACACACTCCGCGTAATCCACGGGAGTTAAAATGACTCGCCTTTGTGGTCGTTTGATGATGACCCGCAAGAGTTTCCATTCAATCACCGAGGATCATGGATGTAAACCTCTCATAAATGTTCTCGATGATTGCTAAGATCATGAAGGACTCGATATGAACCACCGATGATCTTATTTGTTGATCATTAAGTGATTAAATGTCAAGTGTTCCTAAGAGATCTTTTGATGAGTTTCGTGGCTCTAGACTCAACAGTGCGTTTTGGTTTTCCGGCGGAGACTAGGAGAGGGTCTCCTTCTTCAATACCAACGATCTCTAAAAGAAAGCCAATAGTTTACGTAGGGTTCCCTGTGAGAATGAAACAAGCTTCTTTTGAGAAAAACTTGAGTGGCTAAGAGGTTTAGTGCATGCGCCATCGGGTCCATGATGACTTTTAATCTTCAATACCGGTGTCACTAAGTGACAACCAAGAGCATATGAATTGAACCCGTGTCCGCCCTAAGTTGAATAACTGAGGGTCGTTTTTTCACCCTTTACTTTACATTTCTTTTTGATTCTTCAACTCCTTCTTCTTCGATTCTCATTTCTCCTTTTACAATCATTCCTAAGGACTTCTAACACTAACTAATGGTAGTGTCCTTGGGTAGAACCCTCCGGTTCAAGCGGATCATAGGACGGTTATTCCTAACCTTAGTCACCTTATAACTCCATGACTAACCTATGTTTGCCATTAAAACCATCAGATGTGAAAATATCTCTCAAAGGGTTTGTTAATGAAAACATGTTTGAACCATTGTGAGAGATGATGTTTTGCATAAATACTCCCCTCCACATGTGCTTAATAGTTTTAATGGTTAAATGCACGGTGAGGAAAGAGCGCGCACATTTTGAATTGATCCACTAAAGATAGACAATCTCCCGCGAGACACGGTTACGTTGAATAGTTAAAGAGTTACATTGTCAGCTTTTAGGTGACAACTAGCTCTAATAACTATCTTGAAGGTGTAGACAGACCTTGAAAGGTTGTCAAACCCGTCAGAGTTCATGTCTATCAAGAGTTTCTTGAATGGTACATTCTACTCAGACAAGTCCTTTGCGAGACACGTTTACATCACTAGCGAACTAGCTTGAAATTATTACCCGTCCAGACAAGTCCTTTCGAATTACTAACAGTTTTGGACCCGTCAATTCATTGGTTAAGTCTGAGGTACATAGATTCATTTGCATTTTGTACAACATATTTCTTATCACACAATTTTCTCCCTCAAAATGGCATATAAAATGTTATTTTGAACGATTTGAGAATAAATATGATCATTTCGAGTGTTGGGAAGATGACCACTATGAACAATTTGTGAGCAAAGTTTTCATTCAAATACTCCCCTCAACTAGTGATATAAACGGTTGAGGTTTTGAAAATCATATGGGAAGTACTTGTCTTTTTAGCAAAACCTTGAAAAATGAAAGGTTTGATAGGTTTTACTCAAAAATAAGAAGCTTTCGCTCCTTTTATAAGGATTGTGGCATCAAGCGCACTACGTGGTCCTTTCTTGACAATTATGGGTTGTACATCGTTATGTGCACAAGCCATTGACATATATAATCATACATCCAAAATTATGAAGGAAACAATTCAAGGGTACCGTGAAGTGCGGTGATATTCCCAGAGTGCACACATGGCGTTGAAAGCCGGTGATGTTTCTCCTAGGTCGACCACCAACATAGCTCTCCAATCGTCTCGAATCGATCCCTTTGAACAATTGTTCATCAATCATGGTGATGATTCGCCTCACATCCCTCCCATCATGAGAATTCCGTAGCTAGAGACCCAACTTTCAGCGATATCCTTCAACTCAGTATGCCAATCCATCCCGACCGACTTCAAGGTATGATCCCGACTACGAAGTTCACTACACGCCATTAAGCGGTTCGTTGAAGTTCACCGCGGTAAACAACTTCGAATGGTTTCTTGATGGCGTATATCGAGTTACCGATTGATGTCGGGAAGAGTAAGCGTTGGAGGAGCGAGGTTGACACGCGTCGATAAGATTCAACAACCATCCGGATATCTTCAACACGCTCTTTGATCACGATGCGTCTAATGAAGATGAGAACCGACTTAATAAATTCACGTTGAACTTTGATCGAGAATTGTCTCATACGACCGCACTTTGGCAAGATACATGTCTTCGATGTCGTTGAGGACAAGTTCTCAAAGTCACCTCCGAGAATCCATAGTCCTGCTCATCTTGTCGCTTGACTATGATATTCTTTAAGAATGTGTAGTCCCACTTAGACTTGAGATCAATGTGTTTGATGGCCACGATGTCCTTAGAACTATACATCGCATGTTGAGACTTCAACCGTGCAAATTTCGTAGTAGATTCTTCGCGCTCGTGCCAATGATGAATCCCATACAATGCATCTTGGTCGATGCTTGCGTTGTCGAAAACAAGTGATTTGACGTTCCTCGATAGCTATGCGTTTGAGTAAATAGTCACTGGAATGGAAGAGTCAATGATGTAGCGATTTCGCGAACCATCGCTACCGTGTAAGAGAAAATCCGTGTCTCGTTAAAGAAGTATCGGAAGGGAACCGTGGTTCGTCTGTTTGGCCAATGGTCGGTGGGGTTTGGTCCAATCGGTGTAGTATGGAGGGTTGTCCTTTGTGTGAAGTCAATGTTTGCTTCCGGATTGAGCCAATCCATGTTGTTAGACATAGCTCGAGCGATGTTCTCAAGATGATATTCGACCTCGAGGGCGCCGGAGTCAGTCTTGTAGAAGTTGAAACGCTTCATTTTGATTCGCTTCAACTCGATTTCGTCATTTTCTTCACATGGAACTTTTCTTGCAAAAGTTTTGCGTGCTCCCATGTAGAACCGTCTACCAATTCGTGACCTTCATCGGGTAGGGAGTTTGATTGACAAGTGTGGAGAACCATTCAAACTCTTGGTTTTATCGTCATCTAGCCATGATACGACTCCAGTCGAGTCGTCTTCTTCTTCTTTTGGAAGGCCTTGATGATGATCTCGGTTTTCGCACTTGTTTGGGTGAGGTGGGTTGTTGTCGGGGCTCAAGGACCTCTTCATCGTCACCACCCGTATACTCAAAGTAATCACCTATTTTATGAGTCGGGGTGGTAACTCGGAATCGTCCCGAGGTTTATCAAGAAGACCGAGGTGGAGGAGACTTTGTTGAGAAGAAGTCCGTGGTGGAGGAGGTGGCATAGAGGTAGATTTACCATACCGCTTCGACGCTTAGGTGCGAGTCCTTATCCTTATCATCGCCATCTCTTGGTCGTTTGGGTTGATCGGTGACTCCTTGCATGATGATCGAGTTGAAAATCAAGTAGATTTTCGAAAATTTAGCTTCATCCGAGTAAACGTTCCGATCGCTTTGACATTTGCATCACAAGTTTAGCGATTAACTTTCATTCGAGAGATCGACTTCTTTGGCCATTGTATGTTTAACCAATGCGACGATGTTAGGAGTGAGTTGTGCGAAAATACTTCTCTAGTCACACCGGGACGGTGTTCGAGAAGAAACTTGTGGGTATGATCTCTTGTGCCTTCTCCGGTTCCTTTTGGACTTTAGTAACGATATCCCGAAGGTACTTGTTAGTGGAACCTTCGATCATTTCGCTCAGCCTCTTTTCGATGACTCTTCATGAACTTCGAACAAATTCCTTTCTTTCTCCACCTTGTCTTTCTCATCATTTTAAGCATCGAATCGGTCAAGAACCAATTCAGTTTTCGTAAAGTATGTCCTTCTTTCGAATTGTTGATGATTTTCACAATCTTTTACGAGTCCGAGAAACCAAGATTTAGGTGGTTTCTTCACCGATTTGGATGATGATCCGTTGACTTCGTTGATGGTGGTGGTGATGAGTGAGATGAAGAGTCCGATGATGAGGAGACATGAGGAGACTTGTGTCCTTAGGAGTTTCGAGGTTTTCCTTTGAGTGTATTGGACTGCCTAGAAGAAACTTTGTATAATCATCCTCGTCATCTCTAGACTTTTCTTTCTCGGTTCATGTTTCTCAAAATCATACACAATAGTGTCCTCAATAGGCTTTTGTGGTTGCACAAGAGTGGTGGCACCGCATCCCTTATCGGGTCGATTAACCGCATCGGGATCCGAGAGGAGGGCAAGACCACTTGATCCTCTGGGCCACCCATTTGATCTTTAGCAAATTCTTGACCTTATGAAGATGTATGGCGATGTGAAACTTCTTCCGTATGATTGATCCAGTTGCTCTTCATCTTCTTCGAGTTTTCATCTTGTGGCACAAGTGCGAGTCTTCCTTTTCCTTTATTAGTTCGAGGACTTGGAGATTTTGGCACCGAGGATTTTCATCCTTGCGCTTCGAGTATGTGATCTCTTCATCTCGTGTCCGGTAGCCTCGAGTCCTCGCCCCGAGCTATCTTTGCGGTTCAAGTGAAAGGATCGGAGTGGCTTCGAGAATGAACTTTCTTCTTAGGAGTGGGTTTCCTCTTTGAATAGGTTTCTTCTTTGGAACATTCCTTTGACTATCTGTACTTGTGACACTTCCAAGACTTCCTTTTCGGTTCTCCTTACGGGTGTTCCAAGATTTTTCGTCGAGATGACCAACTTTGCCTTGTTTGACCGCTTCCAGATACCTTTTGTACGTGTCGAGCTTTCGACATCTTCGCTAGAAAGAAATCGCAACACAAAGACCTTGTTTCTTTGTAGACGTTTCCTTGATTCCGACGGATAGAATGGGTTCCGTCGACATGTCGTGATTGTCGGGGTCATTGAGCCTCTTGGGAATATCGGATGAAGTCCAAGTGCTCTCGGATCAACAATTTAGTATATCCGATGTAGGAATCTTTGAGCCAAGTTTGTTGAGAAATGACATCATGTCATCCCAAATCGAGCTTCGATAGCGATGTGTTTCTTGTTGACCAATGCCCGAATATTTGCGGTTCCATGAGCTTAGGGTGCTCATGGCTTGTCACGACCGTAAATGTACTTGGTGATGATCATGTGTAGAGTTCTCGTGGTTGAGGAATACTCTTAAGCTCTACGTGAGAATGCTTGGTGATTATTCCCGTAGCCTCGCCATAACCGATATTGATTAAGAATTGAGAGTGAGCTCTTCAAAGAAAGTGGCATATAGTTTGGTTGGATCGACATCAGAATTAGAAGAACGACCCTTAAGTCTGCAGTGTAATGGTGACTTGTTTGTGATTCGAGTCACCGTCACGCAGTTTGTCCTTTGACCCTTTCCATAGTGTTCCGTAAGCTGCTGGATGTAGATCTCAAGAACGCTTGCAGAGTGTGAAAGCATGTTACGATACGGATGAGTCCTCGTAATGTCAATAACAATTAAACACGAAGATTCGAGCAAGTGAGGGTGTCAAAGTCAACACGGAGATTATTCTTTCCTATCTTCATTGGATAGCCATGAGGATAGATATCAAGAATGGAGAGAACTTCGTGTGCATCCATATTCATTTGTTCATCCATGTCGTGATCCGAAATAACATTAGCCAAAAGAACCAACATATCGAAAGACATAATGTTAGTCAATGTAAGGTCTTATTGTCTAGTTATTGAATGTACAGTGTCAATGATTGTTATGAGTCCTAAGTCACTTGTATATTCAATAGTCCAATGACGTCGTGAAATGTTTCGTGAGTTAGTTAACTTTAAGTTTTAAAGTTTATTTTATCACTTATTGTTCACAACATATCAAACGATTTCAGTTTATTAGTGATATTTTAGGATTCGTGATGATATGATTAGTTTATTTACAAGTTTGTACACGTAACAATTCATAACGAAGGTATGATCTCGGCTTATGCGTGAGGATTGATAAGGTTATGCGAGAGCGGGGAATGATATATGCGAGGCGTAAACTTACGCGTAGGATCCTAACTTACGCGTAAGAAGTATTACGCGTAGGAAAAGGGACACTTATGCGTAGAGCTTATGCGTGGGCATATATTAACCTTACGCGTAAGGCTACTCGTAAGAGTTGACCTTATGCGTAGAGGTCATCGCTTATGCATATCCTTCACGGGATACGCGTAGTCCCATATGTAGAACCTTATGCGTAGAAGCTACGCAGAAGACTAATCTTCGCGATAACAAGCTACGCGTGGGTGATCCTTATGCGAGATTAACAACAACCTTGATTACGAATATTAAGTGTAGCAAGCCCGAAACAAATCATCAAATCATCAATGTTTAACACATAGCATTCGGTTTATGACGGATCAAAGCACAATTGCACGATTAACGATTCTGGCAGAGAAAAGCTTACGCAGATTCTAAACCTTAATTCTACGCAGATGAAATCTAGCCATGGATTATGCACCAAAGTTTTTCGATATATCATAGATGTTGTGAGAGCATGTAGACCAAGTTTTAACACTTATTATGCGATGAATCAAAATACCTAATTTTTAGAACATTAAACCCTAATTCCTAATTCTGAATCAATTAAGGTTTTTGGGTGGTTATAAGGCATGGATATCATCAATTCATCATCACATAAGCATAACACAACAATCTTTTTGACCAAAACACTTCACATTCGAAAATACCCAATTCAACTCATAAACCCTAATTTTCAAGATTCATCAATTCGTGTTTCTGGGTGAATTTTGATGGTAAAAATGGTATCATTGATGTATTTTGAACGTTTTGACACAAATCATTTTACCACCAACACACACATATTGATTGTGTGTTCTTACGCATAAGCAAAGAACACCTAGTCACGCTTAGAGAACGTTTTAGCCGTAGGATTTTCATGAAATTCAAAACCTTATGATAAAAACATGTTGTGATCACAAAAACACTTACAAGATGGAGATCAAAAACACGGTTTTCTTGAGTGAAGTTTAAGCGTAGGATGGTTTTAGGTATTTTGCATTAAATGAGAAGTGAAAGTAGGTGGGAGGGTGTTTTATTAAAATGGAGTTTAACCTTTTGACAGTTTTGGTCCCTCCACCTTTTCCATTTTCAACCAAGACCATTTAACTTCCATTTTGGTTACCAAACGAAGATTTTAGGAAAGAAACATGACGACACTCCCCCTCGACTTGAGAAAATAATGAAAGGTTATTAATTAACGTCCGAGGAGTATCTTTGAACCAGGAAATGTACCACCATTTGTAAAAGATTCAACCGAGATAAGATAACATGCAAGTACACAGATGTTTTGAAACAGTTAAAATATTATTTTCTCCCCCTCAACACTTGATCGGAAAAATACTGAATTTTGAAAGATTGAAGTGTTGACGGAAGAAGTGTACTTGCCATGTTGAAAGAAATATAGATTAGGAGAATATTTTTGTTGTTTTATCGGATTTTATATTTTTGTATTTTGTTTTTGAAAAGATATTTACAGAAGATGTTTTTGGTGTTTGATAGGTTTTTAAGACTGTTTTAAGAGGTCATCCACCTCTTGAGTCAACACCTCATACCAATTCGGTGGACCAACTCATTAAACCTAGCGGGAGGCAAGGCTTTGGTGAGCGATCCGCCAATTGGTATTCAAGACCACAAAGTATAATTCAATCTGCACTGCTCCACGTGGTCCTTGATGAAATTATAGCGTAGATCGATGTGCTTTGATTTCGAGTGCCGAATCGAGTTGCACGAGATCGCAATGGCACTCGATTGTCGCAGACATCGGGATTCATCGAATACGTAACCATAATCTTTGAGTTGTGTTCTCATCCGAGATGACTTGAGCACAACATGCGGACATGGCTACATATTACGCGCCGGTTGATGACATCGATGTACAATCATGTTTCTTTGATAGCCAAGACACCGTTTATCACCGAGAAATTGTAGAGCTCTCAAGTACTTTTCCTCGAGTCTAAGCATCCCGCGTGGTCGGCGTCAAAAGCGATTAGTTCAAAACCGAATCCTTCTGATACCGGATCCCCAAGTTAATGGTTCCCTTGATGTATCGGAGGATTCTTTTAGCCTCGAGAGGTGGGTTTCAGTTTGGACGCGATCGATAACGGAGCATAGGTAAATGGCAAAGACAATATCGGTCTACGCTAGTCGTTAGATACATGAGGACCCAATAATACTTCGGTATTTGGTGGGGTCAACTAATTTCCCATGTAAATCAAAGATCTAATTTCTTGGTATGAGCCATTGGTGTGGCATAAGTGTCACAGTTGTCATTCCAAATTTGTTTAACAGCTCAGGGCATATTTGGACCGACTCAAGAAAATACCATGGGGTGATTGATGAACTTGTAGTCCTAGAAAGAACGTAAGTTCACCCATCATGGACATTTCAAAATTTTTCTTCATTAGTTTTGCAAAAGCGATTGAAAACTTTTATGTGTAGACCCAAAATGATGTCATCCACGTAAATTTGAACAATTAAGATGTGTGCCCCATGATATTGTATAAAAGAGTTGGGTCAACCGAGCCTTTGGTGAAATTATTGGAAACGAGGAAAGATGATAGCTTATCGTACCATGCCCGAGGGCTTGTTTGAGACCATAAAGAGCTTTGTTCGGTTTGTAAACATGGTTCGGGAACTCAGATCAACGAATCCATCCGGTTGGTGACATAGACCGTTTCTTTAAGTTGTCCATTGAGAAACGCCGCTTTGACATCCATCGACAGACCGTCATATTCATATGAGCAAGTGAACGCAAGAAATATCCGAACGACCTCAAGACGAGCAACCGGAGCAAAAGATTCTTCAAAGTCTATTCCTTCTTCTTGACGATAACCCTTAGCAACTAGACATGAGTTGTTTCGGATGACGTTCCTTCAAAGATCCAATTTGTTTTTCAAATCCATTTTAAACCAATGACGAGACCCCGTTGGTCTTTCAACCAGTTCCCATACTTCAAGACGTTTGAATTGGTTGAGTTCTTCCCGCATGGATTCAATCCGCTTGTCTTTTGTCATTGCGCCTTTAATGTTTTTAGGTTCGATTGGCAGACGGTGAGTGCATAAATGCAATGTTCACCGTCGTGTGAAGACGTTGTCGCAGAACGACCGGTTGATTTGGGTTGCCAATAATGTTAGCCGAGGATGGTCTTTGTCCATCTATGTGTAGAGGTTGATGTTGGTATACATTGTGCGATTCGAGGGTTCAAATGGTTTGTTGAAGATTCGCGACATCCCGTGCGCGGTCTCATTAGCAAACGGATGAAGAACACATTTGGATCAAAATCTGCAGTGGGGTATTTCATTCGAATATCATCACCGGTTCATCATTGTTGGAAGCGGTGTGTTCAATGTTGTGTTGGAGTCAAGCGGTGTAGGTGCATCTTCAACAAGAGTTGTTGTAGCAGTGTATCGGTATAGGAATATTATCGGGTTGTGCAAATGAAACAATGGATACATCAAGATGACGTTCATCAATATCGTCGCGAACGTAGGAGCAAATAAACTTTCCATTTGTTGACGAGTTGGTGAGGGCTTTCTTCACCGATGATGGGGTTGAGGAAGTTTAAGCGGTTGTGACCGGTTCTAAGTCGTTATACTCGAAGCCATTTCGTGAGTTTATCGAAATGAGCATGAATCGCTTCCATCACCGCTTTGTACGACGATTCCGCATCCGTAACCTTTATAATTCTCACAATATCCAATAAAGACTCAATGTCGGCTTTGGCTTTGAGCTTTCAAAATCATCACGATCATTATTCGGATAGCAAAGGATCCAAATACATGAAAGTGTTTTAAATTCGGTTTATGGTTGTGGACAAGCTCGAAAGGTGTTTTGTTGTGGCGTTTGTGATCATAGAACGGTTTTGAGTATAGCATGCGATGAATCTGACACGCCCATAAGTAACTGAAGTTTAGCATTGATTAACATTGTTCTTGCAGCTTCCACTAACGCTCGGTTTCGTCTTTCAACAACTCCGCTTTGTTCTGTGTGCGTGCAATAGATGTTTGATCTTTGAATTCCTACTTTCTCATAAAATTCACGAAGGGTTTGGTTAACAAATTCGGTTCCTTTGTCCGTCCGAATTAGCCTGACGGTGTTGCGGAGCCGAACTCAGTATTTTGTGAGAAAGGTGATGATCATTTGTGGAGCTTGGTCTTTGCTACGAAGAAAGTAGACCCAAGTCCATGTGAAGAAGATGTAGCACATGCTGAGAGTTGTGTTCCACCTTTGAAGGAAAATGAGCACGAGTGCTTTTCCCTTGTTCACAGGCTGAGCAAAGGTGATCTTTTGAATATCGGAATCGTGGGAGACCTTCAACTAGTTTGTGTCGAGCAAGGTTGGTGATGGTTTGAAAGTTTAGATGTGAGAGCGACGGTGCCATAGCCGAGGATTTTGTAGATGTTGCCTTTGAAAGTAGCGGATGGGAGAGGAAGCAATCATGTCTTGCATAGAGATAGTGTAGAGGCTGGAATTACGCGAGCCATACATAAGGTCATTTCCTTGTAGATCACGAATGAAACAAGTTTCTCCCGAAAGCAACCTCCAAATCTCCATCACAAAATTGACCCATCGAAAGCAGTTGTGACCGAGGCCTTCCACATAATAAACCCTGCGATTTCGATGTTCCCATTGACATAATCTCCAGAGCCCATGATAGTGCAAGTGATCATTCCCGAATCGACAAATTGCCAATGAACTTTGCAATAAAGTTTGATAATGTTTAAGGTTGCTGTCATGTGTCGGGAACATCTCGCTATCAACAACTAGAATGATCTCGTATCACCGCATTACACATGCAGGCGACACGGATGGAATAGAAGTAGATGTGGAACCCAAAATGTTAGAGGTTCAAGCGTGTATGTTAGACATACATACATTGATAATTTTAGGCATCCATTTAAATCCTAGTGTGTTATATATCCATTTCGCCATCTATAGCTACTCTTTGCTTTAGTCTTAGTGAAAACACTATGTGGTACTACATTCTTAGGAGGTGAGCGGAGCTCTTGTGATAGCAATGGTTGCCTTAGAATCTAAAGAAGGCGGTCTACCAAGCAGACTTAGAATGATTAGTGGGCCAGAGGTATTCCAATTCTTAGGATTTCGTGTTTAGAGATTATAGCTTTAGCAACACATTTGTCATGACAATCGAATTCATACTCTTCCGACAAATAACACAAGGTGCGTCGATGAATATCAAAAGTACTTAATGGTTTAGCATTCGTTACATCACTATTTGTATTACATTTTCCGCACGCAACATTTATAGTGGAAGCAACATGAGTTTTATTCGAGTCCTAGGGTGTTCTTCTACTTTAGCATTCCTTATTGATCTTTTCTTAGGTCGCAACTTCCTATTCTTCGCTTGAGTGCTCTAGGCGTGAAGTGCGGACGTTTGGAAAAGATGCAACTATTCTGTTTGAAGAGAGGAAACACATTAGCAACTTGTGGTTTGGCGTTGGAATTCTAGGTTCACGATTACTAAGTGTGACTTGTGCTAATCTCTTAATCACAAGAGGCGGAAGTTGTTCATACTTTCCTAACATTTCCGTAACTTAGAGATGGTGTGAATCGATCTTGATTTTCGTAACAAATATTACCAAAGAAAATTCATGACTTCTCTAGTGTGAGCAAGATATTGATCAAGTTCGTTTGATGCTTCAAGTCGAGTCTTTTGAGTAAATCAAATATGACACCATATTCTGCTTAACTTTTAAGAGTTCTTGTTCATATTTTGAAGTTTGACTTTTCAAAGACACGTTTTGATCATCCAGTTGCTCAATTTTAGGATCGAAGATTTTGCACTCAACCGAGCGATTTTCTTTTGAAAGTCGAGTTGATGGTTGTGAATATCTTTTCACACCAATGAAGACGACGTTTTGCATTGTAAACTTCATGAGTAATCGTTTATTTTCGACTTTTAAAGACTCGATCCGAAGCATTATCGGTGTTCTCAACAAGAATAACAGTTTCAACAATATCAACAGAGATATGATCGATGCATATGGCAAAGAATAGAATAACACAACATTATGGATATCAAGAGATAACATCTTCCAATAGTCGATCAACATCTTTTCTCAAGAGTTTCTTTTACGCTTAGTATTAGAAATAGATGTTTCGTTTTCTCGAAAACGTTTTCATGACCCCAAGTTCCTTATGAAAATCCTTTTCCGAGCAATTGCACAACTTTTCAAGTTTTTAACATTAGGTAAAAGATTTTTCCGAAAAATGTCTCTTTGTTCTCGCCGAGGCGATTGAAAATGTTCAACTTTGATTTCGGATCGGTATTCTATCTCATGTTGTAAAATTTTGAGGTCGACCATGAAAATGTCAAAATATCAAGAATTTTTCGATTTTCGGGTTGTGAGTTTACTTCACTAATGGAAGGTAAAGGACCATAAGTTTGTGCAAAGTCTGCTTTGGGATTATCAATAGAAGACTCGTGTGTTTTGATGATAACCCTTGGTGTGTTAGTAGAATCCGTTGGTGTGACGAAAGTGACCGCATTTTATAATTAAAAGGTTTGTTGTAAACAACGTTTTTAATTTTGATCGACTCTCGACTCGCATCTAATTCCTCTTGACGATGGTATTCAACAACACTCATAATAAAGATTATCAATTTTGTATTCTCTTTGGAAACTTCGTGAGTTGGTTTGAATGATTTTAGTGAAAGCTTTGGTTTGTAATCGCCTAGATTTTTCCATATCCATTTGGATTGGGTTTTAAGGTAAACTTTTCAATAGTCACATCGTTTCACCATGTTTGTAAACAACGCTTGTAAACTCTTTAAGTTTGTTTTGCAAGTCGATAATTTCTTCAAGAAGGTCATCTACCCGATTCGTTGAATGCTTTTTGTATGGAGAACTGCTTTTTGACAATTTAACAACTCACCTTAGCTTTTGATTTTCCAAGGTGAGAGCGTTAATTTGCTTTTTATGTTCATGTTTCGATTGTTCTATTTCGCACAACAAAGCATTCTTCGAGGCGGCTAGATCACGATCCGTCTCTAAATATTTTTCGCTTTGATGAGATTTATCAAAAGCGGCTTCAAAACCTTTTTCACGTTTTCTTGAGTTTTGAAAAAGTTGAGTTGTATTTGTAAGCATTCAAAATCCTTGGTTAATGATGCATTTTACTTTTAAGGACCGATTTAATGCAACACATGCAAGAATTTGGGATTGTTGGTCTTGAAGTAACAGAACAAGATCGGATGGGGCAAGGTTCATCTTGTTCAACGCGAGTCACAACATGATCATTATTTAGATCCTCAAGTATAACCACGAGTCAATTTGATTATCAAGGAAACCATAAGGTCTGCTGGATCGTCAAATGTAACTACGGGTTTATTTGAAAATCGTCGAATGAGATGTAGATGACTCATTTTGAACATTCGAGCCGTGCGGATTCGATATTGATGGAGATATTAGTTCGAGATATGATGATGGTTTGTTCGGCATTGAGACAAGCCATCGATGTCATCACCTGGCCTGTTTCACTCATGTGTAACTCTTGCATATTAGCCATCAACATAATAAGTGCATTGGCACCGCAAGTCCTCCATATCATCATCCGAGTCTCGCATCCGCCATAAAGCTCGTTCTTTGGTGTGAGAGATCCACCACTTCATCCTTAAGAGCCGTAAGTAAAGCCTCTTTGAAATAAGCACCGCCCGAGTCCTTGGCTTTGGGCATGCATTAGGCAGTGTGTCCTTCTCATTGCGGTTGTAGCATCTAAGACCATTTAACCGATTTTGAGCATTTCCTGTTCCACCACTGAGCTCATTGTTATTCCTACCACAAGATTAAACCCTTGACCACCGCCCATCCGGCGACCATAATCACGATTCAACTTCAACACGTCCATTGTTCACTTGACTTGAGTCCGTGTGTTAGATGAGGAACGAATACGATTGGTTGATTTGTTGGTGTAACGCCAAAAGCATTAGCAATCATCACAAATCCTTGTTGCAATGCTTGAACGGATCGGTTTCCTCGACCGCTTCATCGACATATGCTTGAGCATTGTTCTTGTATGGAACCAATTGATTTTGTTGAGGTTGTTCTTTGTGAAGGTGTGTTTGAAGCAGTTGGTTGAGTTCTTTGGTTGAGAGGATAATTCATTGAGCATACAAGGCGAGTTGTTGATTATCCGGTATGATCGTTTAGCAATTTGAGCACGGAGAATCCTTTCCGATCAAATTCCTTTTCATGAGGCTTCAAGTAATCGTACAACAATCCATAAATAGAATGATGCATATTCTTCGCCGACGGAGAAAGATGACATACTTCTCCCATTCGGGACCAAGACTACTCAGAACTTAGTATTCATTGTAATTCTTGGCATGATGATGTTGTGTTTATCCAAATCATTGATGATGTCGAAAATCGATGATGATAGGACTCTAGTGTCTCTCCGTGTTCAATCATGAAGTGTTCATAAGCCAAGTAAATTTTGGATTCCAAATCCTCCCGATTGAGTCTGATTCTTCCATAAGAAGGCGAATATGATCCCACATTTTTGTGCGATCTTTTGAGCATCAACACTACGAAGAATTGGGTTTGGTAATCCTAAGAGGATGTATTCCATTGCAAGTTCATCGACTTCATAGTGTAGAAGTTACAGAGGATTTAAATCGCAACAAAGAGCAATGTTGGTTTGTTCATCTCTTGGTGGAGCAATGTTGGATCTCCGGGCACAATGACGATGAGGCATCTCAAATGGACCTTCCAAGATAACCTTCTTTAAGAACTTTCCATGTGGCTTCTTTAGATCACAAAACCTAAAGAACCTTATCACCCATTGATCGTAGTTTCTGGAGTGAGCATTGGAGGTCTATCAGTGATCCGACTTCATGAATTGATTGTTGGCTGCTTAAAGCTTCACACATCTTTGCAAACCAAGTGGGTTCCTTCATAGTGCTTCGTGATGGATGTTGATTGAAATCGTTTGTGTAGGGTAGAGCTTGAAGACTTGGTGGTGGTTGAACCATTTGTGGTTGTGGAATTGCACCCATTTGTGGAGTATGTTGCTGGTTAAATTGTTGTTGATAAATTGCTTGTTGTTGATTCCATTGTTGATGTTGTGGAGTTAATTGTTGTTGTTGTTGATGATTATAAGTGTGAGGGAAATAGTTAGAATATGGTGGTTGAGACATGTTGATGAACTTGTGTAGTAAAAATGGATCTTTGTAGTCGAATGAACCTTTGTTGATGAAGTGTCCTTAGGCGTAGAAAAGACAAGAAACCAAGTAGCACTTATGCGTAAAAACACCAAAAGTTACACGTAACAATAAGGAGTTACGCGTAGGTTTTAGGTTACGCGTAAGTAGGATAAAAGCACTAAAGTTAGCGAGACAAAAGTTAGGCGTGAAAGTTAGGCGAGGATTACCTTATGCGTAGACCTAAGTTTACGCGTAAAGTGAATCTTATGCGTGAGAATTTCACGGCGTAAGCTTTTGCTTATGCGTAATTTTAGGGTTTTGCTCAAATGATCTTTTACACTTCACAAAGGCAAAAGATATCCAAAGTCGACGTATTTTCGGACTTATCCAAGTAAGAAAACACGGAATAAACTAGGAAAATGAAGATCAAACCAAGGAAAAATCTTACGCGTAATTTTAGGGTTTTGATACGCGTGGGATTACTCGTAACGCTGATTTTGCCCAAATGTGTTTCTAAACCGATTTTTGTTATGGAATAGCTTCAATAGTACCAAAAGAACACAAAAGTGTGAATTTTGATGTACCTAAATCGCTAAACGGGTTACGCTGTAGAAACGACACCCACTAACAAGAACAAGCTTAAAAACGAATCCACGCGCAGAAGTTTGAAACTTTTGCCAAAAACAAGTATTTTAACACCTCAAAACATTGAAAGTACAAGAATCTTGGATTAAAAGTGTAAAAACGAGTTTTTTAAGATAACCAAAGATTGCGTTATCTTTACGCGTAAGACCCAAAACCAAAACTTCAAAAACAAACGAGTACACCCAACTATTTGGCGATTGATACCACTGTTAGGTCACAAGTTTTACAAACACAAGTTATAGAGATAGAGATAAGGCGATTGAACAAGTAAACAAGCACACATACACGATAACAGTAGCACGGTTGGGCGTAGGAATATGTGTGAAAAGAAAACTTGAACAACCAATCCTCAAATGAGGGTTTACAAGATTATTTATAGGAGGGAAGCTAGGGCAACACTCCTAGTTCCCATCCTTTCTTATGTGGGCTTGGGCCTAAGCTTATGGGCCTTCTACATAAGCTTGACCTTAAACAAACATAAAGGCCATAATAAAGCTACCTATTACATATGAAATATAAATACTTGAAATACTGTTTAGGAGTGATTCCAACAGATACATCACACCAAGCGTTGCACAAGGCGATCTCTTCTTCTTTGGACCAAGGCAACGAATCATTCTTGCCTTCTTTCTCGACAACCTTCTTCTTTCCTTTTGTAGCTCGTTTCTTTGGTTTGACCGGTGACGTCTCTTCTCGACATTCTTCTTCTTCTACGTCATCAAGGTTGACCGAATCGTGATATGATCCATGAGCCGAACCGGTACCCGAACCGTGATACTCTTGAGCCGGATAACCCGATCCGGTCCAAAGATAAAAATTAGGATTGTTGTATAGTTGGTCATCAAAATCAAAACCCTCAAGATTGATACGGCTAACCGGAGAATATTCTTGATAATTTGAAAATGAAGACGTTGATGAATCCATTGTTGGACGGTACACAGATTCGTGTGACCCATACATAGATTGGTTACTTCGACGGGAGTAGCTTTGTTGTTGTTGTTGGTAGTGGATGTTTTGTTGCGGTGGAACAAATGAACGATTCATACTAAATGGATTGTTAGGTTGTTGTTGTGGAGCTTGTTGGGATTGATATTCGAAAGCAGGGGGTTGGAAATTGATTCTTGGTGAGACACCGGTTAACCGGAAATTCGGATCCGGTGTTAAAATATGCGGGACGTTTTGTGCCAAACGGGATTTTCGGCCTTTGGTTGGTAGTGTTTTCTTAGACATTTTTGCTTGAGAGGATTGTGAGATTTTTGATAGAGAGGATTGTAATATTTGTGAGTTTAGTGTGTAAATAAGTTGTGTATTTATAGGATAGTTGTTGTTTTTTTTTTTTTTTTTTTTTTTTTTTTTAACCAAACGGTACAAAAATTATTATTTTCAAACGGTTATATATATATATTTTTTTTGTTTGGATTCAACGGCTAGCAAGAAAAGGGATTAAATTGCTTTGTTCTTATCGATCGTGTGGACGAACGGATGATACAATTTGGCTGGCGATCGATAGGCTCCACATCAAGGGGATCGATAAGGCATCGATCGCCCTAGCCTCGATCGAGTGGTGATTTTCATCTACTCCATCCAGCCTAATAGCGGTTCGTAGTACTCGCTCATGTTTCATTTCAATCTTTTATATACTTATTAACTTTGGAGTTTGGATGTTTTAGTAGCAGGTCAAACAAAGGCCAATGAAATCATAAAAAAAAATGAAAAATGATATAGTCCTAATAACTAGTGTTATTGATCTATGGCTCAAACTACATCCCAATTAGAGTGAACAAAAAGTTTATGAACACTATAAGTGAAAAAATGTGATTAAAAAAAACTAGCCGGATGTTGGCCTGAAATTGGTTGGAGATGATGAAGTATGGTGGTGCTAACTTGGTAACCTATAAATCGTCTAACATTGCAATTAAAAAAAAGTTTGGTATACTAAATTGGGAAAAAATAAGTGGAATACCTTAAATTGAAATTGGGTATAAGTTGAGTACATTTTTGTGCGATTTGTCCATTAAACAAACAAAATCTTATGTTAATAGCTTGAGTCTTATAAAACATGTAAAAGAAATGATACATGAAAATTTTGAATGTAGAAAAGTTAATGTGATGTTAAATTAAATAAGTTAATCGAGTCGACTAAACTGTATCAAAATGATTAAGAACCTTTTGTACACTTTTTATATGAACATTTACTTTAAGAGGCCTAGGTACGGTGCGCCATGGCTCAAGCCATGGGCTTCGGCGCGAGCCTAGGGCACGAGATACTACACCGGAGGTTGGTCGGTGAGTTGTGGCGCCGTAACCATCAGCCCACGCCAAAGGTTTTTTCTTTTTTCTTTTTTTTTTTTTTTTTTTTTTTTTTGGTTTTGGTGGGTTTGTGATGTGTTTTTGTTTGTGTTTGTTATGTGTTTGTGTGATTTTTTCTCTTTTTTTTTCTTTTTCTGGTTTTGTTGCAAGTATGCTGAGGAAGAAGACGACTTTGTATTTTTTAAACCTTACCCTGGCATGTGGCTAGAGTTGTCTAGAAAATAGGATCAGGACTTTACATTTATTTATCCTTGCAACACACACAGGACTCGAGATAGAGTATTAAAGTGTATTACCTAATATTTAATCCTTTTATATGGGGTGTTTAATATTTTTTTTTGTATTTAAACTTTCTAGTATATTAGTATGTGGCGCTTTATTTTTTTGCAAAATTAATCTCTGGTTTATACTTTTATGTCTTATTTTTTATTTATGATCAATTTTTTTATTTAATGTCTTTTTTTTGTCTTTTTGTGTTTAGTGGGGGTATGGGTGGACCCAACGGCACCATTTTTGCTATGACATCACATTTGTATGAGGGAGGGGGTTTTTTGGTGCCGTTGAAGATCTCGTGCCATAGGTATTTTTGATGACGTGGCGGCACTTTTTGCCAACGGCACGAGGCCTTTGGCTTGACGATACCCAATGCTCTAATTAATAAGTTTGTAATTATATTCAAGAATTATTAATAAATTTATTAAGGGTGTGCTTGATTTAAATTCAGAAAAAAGAAAGTGTAACATATTGGATTTCATAAACACACAAAAGCATAATCACAAATAGGCGTACAAAGATGTTTTAAAGAGAGAAAGTTAGAGGTTGGGAACTTTAGTGAGAGAATGAAGAAATCTTATTATGAGCTCCAACTGTCTACCTTGGGAGGTAGAGAGTATTTATAGTCATTACATAAATCGCCACCCATCGGGCTGTGGATCAGGCATACAGTGGGTAAAGACCCGTCCGTCCTCCACGGTGTTATTTAAACTAAATACTACTTAACTTATAATAATCTATGACTACGAGCTTACTAACGATTACATATACTTGAGGTGACCGACTCTTTAATACTTGGATTTACTAAATCCTAACAATCTCCCCCTAAGGGAGGTCACCTCAAACATATACTAAAATTACATTGAATACAAATGATATTACATTAAAATTGTTCTTGCATTCTTGATGTAGTACTTTGCTCAAGCTTATAGTCATTGATTCTTCTCATTGCATGTTTGGTTAATCCAAGTGAAGGTCTTTACCGATCCACATGATAATGAGTTATGAGCCGACTTTGAGATCATCGACCAACAAACATCTCTAAGACATCCATTGTGGTGTTGGTATTATGTGATGTTGTGACTTTTGACCGACATGCTCACATTCGGATCATGATATCTTGTCATCGAGTAGCGGAAGCTTTCGTTGATTCATGATATTGGCGGCAGCAGTAAGCGTAAACATGGAGTGAAAATATTAGAGTCAATGATGCACTAATCATGATTTTTTGAGAAATGAATGTATTGTGTGAGCATGCGGCTATGGATTGATCGCTTCATTCGATCACCACAAACGTCGGGCGCACCGCATAAAACATTTAGCAATAAAGCGCACGAAAGTGTCTTTGATCACTTTCGCTGAATTGAGGTACACGCCCACGGTTCCCGCTGATCAAGACAAGTCATCGCTTCGTGATCAAGTATAATTCAAGAATTTCCTTGACAGGTTTCGCAATGCTCTAGTTGTTCTCAAACCGAAAGTCTCAAAGAAGACAACACGGAGTGAGTGAACCAAATAATTGAGATTCACCGATTGATAAAAGATATTTGAAAACAATCGTATCGCTCAATAGAAATTGTTTTTGCAATACAACGAAAGTTTTAATGAAAATCAATTATCAATCATAAACACCTTTTATATTACAATATAAGTACACGATCGATGTGCTAAAGGAATGAGTTTTAAGCACAACAACGGTTTTTCAAAGGTATCCGCTAATCCATAACTCGAACCGTGATTGATTCAAAAGATTGAATCGCCCCATTGTTTCTGTTCAGTTGTCACATGGTTGATCTATTGAATAGATCTCACATGCCACCTACCAGGAGCTTGTTTGATGTTGGCTCCAGAAGGCTTTCCATCTTCATTGTGAAATATATTTGCATATCACTCAGATGTTCTGGCAATACCACAAGGATAATGCGAAGGACTCAAGATATAATCTCTTTTTCCACATTGTGTGAAACAGAGAGTCTTCATTGAAAGTGTCCTAATGAGATTTATTGATGATCTCATGGCTCTAGACTCAATTTGTGCATATTTGGATCCAATTTTGGAGACTAGGGAGAGGGTCTCCTTCTTCAATATCAACAATCTCTAAGAGAGAGTCGATAGATAATGTTGGTTCCCCGTGAGAATGAAACAAGTCATTTTAAGAGGAAATTGAGTGGTTTGGGAAGTTGAAGTGCAAGTCGCCACCGGGTCCATGACGCCTTGTCTTCAATAGTGATGTTACCTTGGTAAACACCAAGAGTATATGAATTGAACCCGGTTTACGCCTAAGGTTGAATAATTGGAGGGCTATTTATTTTCACCCTTTCACATTCAATTCTTTTCATTCTTCAACCCCTTCAAGCTTACCGAGACTTCATAACTAGAACCTTGTTGGGTTTATTCCAAGACTAGCTCGCCTCAGTCCGCACTCTTCCCATATCTCACTTTTCTCTTTTTTTCAATATACATAAGGACTCTACACTATCTAGTGGATTGTCCTTGAGTAGATCCCTCCGGTTCTGGCGGATCGTGAGAACTAATACCTAACATTATCATCCTTGTATCACCATACATAAAGTAGAGTTGGTCGGTCTATTTGGTATTGTTCATCTGCCATTGGAACCAATTGAAAACCATTTGAAAATCAATCCAGACACTTGTGATATATTATCAAAGCATTTTGTACCTGAATTATTTTTGATATTTTTAGAACAAGAGCTACCCCTCAACATGTGCTTCATGTATTTGAAATCTTTTGGCACACGGAGGCAAGAGGAAGAATTATCTTCTTTGAATTCCGTTTTCTAAAAGATATCAACATCACTTCCCTAATCAAATCAAGTAGATAAAGCATTTTGGGGAAGGATGAGGTTTTCAAAATCATGCTCCCCCTCAATATATGCCTCGAGGTATTGAAAGAGTTTTGCATATACTAGAGGGAAAAGACTGCACATTGAAATATATTGATCACGTTTCAAATCTTTGTGGTTCAAAAAGATGCTCCCCCTCAACATGTGCATGGAAAATTTGAAATCGTTTGGCACATGTGGGGAGGAAAGCTAGCTAAACACTTGTGAAACCATTTATCGAATTATCAGTTTAAATCCAATTTAAATCACAAATTCTCCCCCGATCACAATTATCAAATCATTTGAGATTTGTGATCTCTGTAGATTTAAATTGATTTTGAAAGCTTTTAAGGAGAATTGTGACTTGATTATGAAAACGTTTTAACTGATAAGGATCGGATTTTAAGACTATAAACTCCATTGAATAAATATGCATGATTATCTTTTGAAAAATAATTGAATGACAAATAACCTTTTAATTTAATTGAAATCATTCTCCCCCTCAATCAATGACATAAGTTGTTGATTGAGAGATAGATATTTTTGACAAATGTTAAGTCCAGATGATTTCCAAAAATAGAGTCCGAGTTATTTTTCAAAACAACTAGTTTTCATTAGATAGTAAGGATTTGTTTAAAGAATCGAGCATGAGATTTGAAAACCAAGATAATGCATGGCTCGTTCTTTCTTTGAAAAGCGGGTTATCGCTCGAAATGACAATAAACCATCATTTCTCTTTCTCCCAAATATATATATATATATATATATATATATATATATATATATATATATATATATATATATATATATATATATATATATATTATGAAAATTCAACAACATCTAAAGTCCGTGTCATTCTTTGAATGACAAAGATCAAGACCGTAGATATTTATCGAATCAAGAAAAACATGACAAAATGAAAATAATTTTTGAAGTTTTTTTTTTTTTTTTTTTTTTATGTTTTATATTTTTCTATTTGATTTTTGAAGGTTATATAATTTTGTATTTTGATTTTCGAATAAATATTTACAAGAGATAGATGAAGAAAACCTTTTACTCCTCTTCTTCCTCTTGAAGACGTTTGAGTGTTTCCGGTTGTAGGCTCTTAAGACCAAGTCGTGGAAGAATAAACTCAAAACGTTCTCTAGGAAGAGCTTTGGTGAAGATGTCTGCTAACTGGTATTCAGTCCTCACAAAGTAAAGTTCCACCACACCGTTTTCAACTTGTTCCTTGATGAAATGATGTCGAATGTCGATGTGCTTTGCTCTTGAGTGTTGTACGTTGTTGCATGAGAGAGCAATAGCACTTTTATTATCACAGTACAGAGGGATTTTGTTGAATTCAAAGCAATAGTCGATAATGGGATCTCATCCATAGGATTTGAGCACAACAAGATGACATGGCTATGTATTCACCTCTGTAGAGGAAATAGAAGTACTCATTTGCTTCTTTGAAGACCACTCACAAGCTTATCACCCAAAAATGAGCACCTGCACGCATTTCGACGAGTATCTTGACATCTTGCATGATCAACATCCGTGATAGGTCGTTAGTGACATACCGGTGTCCTTGGTACCAAAGTCCCATATTGATGTTTCCTTGGAGATTGAAAAACCCGCTTAACCGCTTCAAGGTGCTTTCTAGTAGGCTTAGCACGGTATCTAGCACACATGCAAACAACGAACAAGATGTCGGTCTACTAGTCGTGAGGTACATCGGGATCCAATCATACTACGATATTTCGCTTGGTCTACCATGATCCCCGAGTGGTCCTCATCTAGTTTAGTACGCTCAATCATGGGAGTGTCAACAGGTCACTAGAATCGAATCCAAATTTCTTTAAAATCTCATTAGCATATTTAGATTGATTTATAAAATGCCCCGGAGTTTGTGAAATTTGTAATCCCAAGAAAATGACATTTGTCCCATCATTGACATTTGAAATTTAGAACCCATTTCATTTAAAAACGGTCACACTCATTGGGGTCATCGAGGCAAAATGATATCATCAACATATATTTGAACGTGAATTAAATGTTTGCTCGACTTCACGGTGAACAATGTCGATCAATCGCTCCTTTCTTCAATCCAAGAGATAGAAGAAACTTTGATAGTGTATCATACCATGCCCTGGAGCTTGCTTTAAACCGTAAAGACCCTTCTTCAAACGATAAATGTGAGTAGGATGCTCGATTCATAAAGCCTTCAGTTGGTGGCGACGAGACGACATCTTTAAGATCTCCGTTAAGAAATGCCGCCTTTACATCCATCCGATAGACTACCATGTTCTTACTTGCAAGATTAGCCAAGAAGATTCTTATTGCCTCGACATTTAGTATCAGAGCAAATGATTCTTCAAAGTTGATACCTCCTCTCGACGGTATCCTTTAGCAACCAATCGAGCCTTGTTCTTTAAGACATCACCATGCTCATCAAGTTTCACTTTGAAGATTCATTTTAGAGAAATGGTCATAGCACAACTGGAGGTGTACTAATTCCCATACATCAAGTCGATCAAACTCATGAATTTCTTCTTGCATGGCATTGAACCCATTGCCTTCATTCATGGCGGTTTTAATATCTTTTGGTTCGATCTTAGAGAGTACGGAGTTGAAGAAGCACCATAAGGCATCGGTTGCAAGTTGTTTCGTGTGGATACTAGACGAGAGGATTACCGATGATGTTGTCCAATGGATGATCATGAGTCCATTTTCCGAGGTGTTCATGTGGTCATTGTTGAGGGATCAAGTAGCAGAGTCGATGTCTCCGAAGAAGATGGTTCGATGATGATTTAGGATCAAATATGTTTTCAAATGGAACATCTTCGGAGTAGCAAAGGATTAACTTCATCATTGATGCCGTAAATGCTCCATGATGTACATTTGAAGATTGATGATTTGTTGATGAGACAGAGTGATCAAGCAGCAGCGCTTCTTGACTTAGTGATATTGAGATCAAGGATTGACTTCATTCAAGGATATGAGCGACCTCTGTAGGAATTGATGATCATTAGCACTTGACTCATAGTGTTCATTAAACATCGGATCAAACAATTTCTTTAAATCATCTTCAGTTGGAGGTACATATGGAGTTGCTGGAGAGGAATTTGGTATAAGGGACGAACCAATGGGACTGTTTTGAAGTGCGGGTCCAGAACTGGATTGTCCAGGAGCCATTTGACCGGTCAGTTCATCAAACGTAAATTGAATTATTTCCATGATATTTCGGGTTCTCTTGTTATAGATTCGGTAACCTTTTCTGCTTGGTGCATATCCAACAAATACTCCAATGTCTGCTTTAGCTCTCAATTTACCTAAATCTTGACCGTCATTAGTTGGATAACATAAAGCACCAAACACACGGAGGTATGATAGATCAGGTTTTCGATTGTGGACAAGCTCATATGGAGTCTTTCCATGAGAAGTGTGAATTAGAGATCGATTTTGAGTGTAACATGTAGTGGCAATAGCTTCAGCCTATAAAAACATTAGAACCTTTGAGTAAATCAGCATTGTTCTTGCAGCTTCTACAAGAGTTCGATTTCGTCTTTCAACTACACCGTTTTGTTGAGGAGTTCGAGGAACACTTCTTTGAGGACTGATTCCAACATTTTCATAAAATTCATTGAGTTCTTTATTAACAAACTCAGTTCCATTGTCAGTTCGGACGATTCGCACCATTTTGTTGAGTCGGATCTGAAGTTGTTTAATGAGTTTAATGATGACATATGGAGTTTCGTCCTTTGTCCTCAAAAGCTTAACCCAAGTGAATTGGGAGTAGTCAACAACCACTACTAACACATATCTCTTCCCATTAATAGTTTGCACTCTCATTGGGCCGCACAGATCCATATGAAGGGTATGAAGAACTTCCATTACAGAGTTTGTTGGTTTGGTTTGTGGGCATATTTCGTGCTTTATCCAGTTGGCAAGCTGAACAAAGATGATCTTTTTCAATTTTAATCTGGGTAAGCCTCTAACAAGATCCTTTCTGGAAAGATTGTTTATGGTGCCGAAGTTCAAGTGATTGAGACGACGATGCCATAACCAAGACTTTGTTTTAGAAGCCTTTGACAGCAAGCAGATTGGAGAAGACTTCATCATGTCATCGATAGAGATGGTGTATTGGTTTGAACCTCGAGTACCTCTTAATAATTCCACACCATCAAGTTCTCTAACGAAACAAGTATGTTTTCTAAAAGCCACTTCTAGATCGGAATCACAGAATTGACCAACAGAGAACAAATTATGACCAAGACCTTCCACATAATATACCATAAAAATTACACTTTTACCAACCACATAATCTCCATAACCCATAATAGCTCCAAAATGGTCGTTCCCGAATCTAACTGTCCCGATCAATTTACTCACGAAGTTCATGAGCCGCGACCAGTCTCCAGTCATATGCTTGGAACAACCTGAGTCTAGATACCACAGAACGATTTGAACGATCTGCAGTTGAACACATACAAGAATGGATAATCGGATAATTGGGATCCCTATGCAAGAATGGGTTTCATTTGGTTAGTAATGATGATTGGAACACCCACATCGTAAATAGAAACATCCATATCGTAAATAGAGGCAATGGAATCATTATGAATAGATGCAATGCTAGTGTCCAGATTTGCCCTATTCAAAGTATGTTCACTTCTTAAGGAATAGTTCTACCAAGAGGCATCCATTTTCTAGTGGGCATTGATCGATTAACCTTATGGCCAATGTATCCATTGATAACCTATCTTACTAAATGTTCTTCCGTAGGTTTGCACTATTTTCTAACTTTCTTTCGCCTTTGCCTTTTAGCCTTCTTAGCATGATTTTTTGCATTAACAATATTAATCGGGATTTGACAAGATAGACAAAGCATTCACACCACAATCATGATTAGTAATGTAATTCAAGCGAGACATCATTACATGGTTTGCAAATAGTATCGAATTCAATTAATTACGGATGCCTATGGCTAATACTAGAATCAACACGATTCGCTTTATTCAACTCAAACTTAAAGTTCCTAGGTTGGTCTTCTACTCTCTTCCAATGCACATTCTTAGCTTGCGAGGTCCTATCTTGCTTGGTATTGCACGGAGGCTTTGACCGCTTGCTTTAATGTCACTGATTACTCCTGTAGAGGGAATTATGGGAACATTAGTTGGTTGATCTACTTTTTGCATTCCTGAACTAGATGTGCAAGGATCTGAACTACTAAAAGGCACATTAGTGTTCATTTTCTTAAAACTGGGTATGGAATGGTTTGTATGCTTGGCACTAGGCATAGAACAAGGCATCACAGCTTTACCTTTCGCACCTAAGGATTTAGGACATGTTGCAATTAAACATTCTAGCAGCTCCTGAGATCGTTTGGCCTGAATGCAAGCAAACCTAACTTCACTATCAAGAGGCTTATTTATGAAATCCTCTTCCACAATCTCACAGAGACATTCTAGACTATCCTTAAGGTGAGCACAGTAGTTATGACACACAAGTTCATTATTCCTAAGATGAGGAGGAATGTATTTAACGATCATGAGAATATTTGCAGTCAGAGGATGACTTTGAAGCAACATTCTCATTAAAAACAAGTGGCAGTCTCTCTTTTTCCTGACTCCTCAGATTCTCAATTTCTTTTTGTAAAGAAGTTATTTTTTCGTTGTTTTTGTAACGAGTGACTTTTATTGAATCTTATAACTCTTTAAAGTGACGTTTAACCTTTTCATTTTCTTCTAGAAAACTCTCGTTTTCCTTTTGTAATGCATTTACTAGGTTTTGAAGATGAAACGTTTGAGAATACTGAGAATCTAAAGGAGGAGGCATTTGGGAGCCAGTCACATTGTTCTTTTCACCTTTTAATTGAGAAATTTGGGCTTTCAACTTTCTGATCGTGTTACAATGAGCTTGAATTTGTTCGTCACGTTTGTTTATCTGAAAAGCGCATCAAACTCGAGCATCCGAGGATGTCTTGATATTTGAGGTTTTGACATTTTCTTTAAGATGTTGATATTTTAGTTGTAAATTAAAATGTTCAACTTCTAGTTTAGAAAGATGTTTTACCAAATTATCGTGATCATCCAGATCAATTTTCTCATTTAGTTTAGAATTAGTTTTTCAAGCTCAATGACACGATCGTGGGAGACTTTCGAGCAACAGATAATCCATGAAATTGAGAAGCATTAATGGAACAATTTGTAGCGATGAAAACACATCTTGAGCAATACATTCGTAAATCGATTCTCATTTAGCGATGCAAGTTCTTCCTCTCAATCTCATTATATTTTATTTCTCGCTCATAGTCACTAACCTCAATTATCATTGCATCAAATTCATTTTCCATTTCTTTAATATCCGAATCCATCCCTTTTAAGACTCTCAAATTGATCTTTTAGTTGTTTAAAGAAAGGCATGACCTCGTTAAATAACATTCTTTAGTTTGCTCAAAACCCTTTCCCTTCGATTATACCAGTGGGTGTGATCCTTTTCTTACAAGTTTTCTCAAAATCAACAAATAATTGAAAGATAACATATTGACTGAATAAGGTTTTGCTTTTAGTGGCAATAGTCCTAGGAACTAAATGCATTGGTGTATTGGGAGGATACACAGTTGCTGAAGGCATTTTCCTAAGAGGGGGATTTGTTACAACGAGATTCTGTGCTTTTTGCTTATCTAAATCCTTTTTCCAGAATACTTGTTCGGGCGTTAACAACGTCTGAGGCTTAAACTTGTTCAAGGAAATCCAATTCTCCTTTTTGTAATCATGAGGTTTGATAGTTATTTTCTTTTCTTTACATTTAGGATCATCTGCTTTCTTGTTCATCTTCTCCCTAGTGACTTTATCTGATTTCTTATCTTTCTCAGTGCACTCAGCGCAACTAGGTTTCTGTCTAGGCTTAAGGATTTCATTGCCATCATAAAGTACCTTATGAGCATTTCTAGCCTTTTTAATGACCTCGGATTTGGTTCCTCAACAAGGGAATGCAATGCTTATCGCTAAGACTCTATTCTTAGTGATCATGTGAGCGATCGACCGGTGTTCCTTGTACGCATAACTTATTTTCAAGTTTGTTTTCAAAGTTTTGATTAGAAAAATCATTCAAAAGTTTTGATTCCTTAGCATTGAATTCTTGCTTAAGCATTTTCACGTTTTCTTGAAGTTCTTGTTTTTGCTTAGCGATTTTAGAAAGCTTTTCTTGTAAGGAGTTTAACTCTTGTTTTAATACTTCTTCTCAAAAATTACTTTTTCTAATAATTGTACGCATTTGGTCATCCATTTCCTGCTCACGGGTGGTCAACTCAAATTTAGCACGTTGTTCATAAATAGCAACACGTTCTTTATAGGCATTCAGTTCAGAGACAACAGAATCATCAGGGGCACATGCAGTGAATTCATAAAAAACATAGTCATAATTGACTACAGAGGATGCATTACTTGGTACAACCTCACTTTCACTTTGCTTCACATATTGATCATATGGGACAATATTGCTATTACCCTCATCATCAATATCTGATTCATAAGTTTCAAGAGATTGTACTTCATTATGCATCTTTTGCTCATCAACATTATCATATAGTTTTAATACCTCTGAAATTTTTTTGTCTTTGGATGGAGCAGCTTGTTGTGGAGGAGAGACCTTTGGAGAAACCATAGGTGAGATGCTAGCCATGAAGATTATTTGAGCAGTAGGTTCTTCATCTACATCACAGTCAAATGCATCACAATCAGCTATTTGAAAGGCATTCTGATGATTATGACCTATCTCCTGAATTGGTTGTTCATCAACATCAGCATCATAAGTCTTGGCATTCCCTTCAGCAAGAAACATTAACTCCTCTTCATCCAAAGCTGCTCCATTGTCCTGAGCTTGCACTAGCAACATCTTATCCCTGAAGTACTCGGCATTCTATGGACGTTTTGGAGATGTGCAATTCCTTGCAATGTGTCCCTCACTGCCACAGTTGTAGCATTTGATAGGCTTTGCTTGTCCTTGAATCCCAATCCTTCCTCGATTCTGATTTCCACCATAGCCTCCACCTACTCCACCTCTTCTCTGATCATACTGCCTTTCTTGAACTGGTTGCACCATAACCTTTCCATCTCTAACATTGGCTTGATTGTGTGGATTAGATGCAGTTCTGAGGTTGTTGTTGGTGTGTGGTAGAGAGTTCATGTTTTGACTAATCATGAGAGCCAGTTGATTAATGAAGTTTCCACCGCTTCAAAGATCGCCTTGTTTGAACATTGGATCGGGAATGAGTTTGTGATTACCAATACCCATGGGTATAACTTGAGAAGCTTTGGTGGTAATTCCAACGTTGGTGTAGAAAGCGGTTGAGTCATTTGATGAACTTGTTTCTCCCTTATTGGTTTTGAACTGCTCCGAATCCTTTTTCAAACATAGCATGTCTCTCATTCGGAGAAGGAATGCATCTGATTGCTCATAGTTTGAATTCTTCAATCCTTTAGTGAGCTTCACAGGTGACAAATTTGTGCCACTCGAGATTCATGTTGTTACAAACTTTGAATTCAAATTGAATGTTAGGCATAGTCATTTTGATGTTCCTCATGTCATTCACAAGCTTATGGAATCTCACATAGTACTCATAGACACTCATCCGGTTTCATTTTGAAGTGCTCAAATTCATCATACAATTGTGATTCTCTGTCTTCAACAGCTAATTCGAGAACACGAGAGAAGCATCTTGACATTATCCCATCTGACCTTTGCTTGGTGTTGTGATTGATAAGCTTGTAGATTTCTTTTGAAGACCTTGAAGTATAATGTTAGACGCCCTAATATATCGCATCGAATCTCTTTTCTCCTTCTCATTGAGCTCATCATACGCCTTAGGTCTGCATCTATTCCATAGATTATTGTTCCATCCGCAATCGTATCAATTAAGTCTCTAGTAGTCTCAATCGATAAGGTCCTTCATCAATGGATTTGAGAATGTTGACCTCATTTTCCTTTCCAAGACAAGACAATCGATTCGTTGTGCCCAAGAGTCGTAGTCGGTTGCATCAAGCATGGGTGGACGAGTATCCGAACCACCGCTTGAACATCCTCGACAACGATGGAGATGATTGTAGGTACGTTGGTAGACATGTTAACAGATTACACGGGATTTTATAACTCTATGATTAAATCGGGAAATAGATTCTTTCACAGGATTTTACTAAATCAAGAGAAAACCGTATTATAAGAAGAAATCACCCAAGTCGCTAAGAAACCTTGAACCAAGTCGCTAAAAACCAAGTTGCTAACTATCAAGTCACTATAATGCCAAGTCGCTAAGACACAGGCAAGTCGCTAAAGAACAACTCGCTAAGCACCAAGTCGCTAAGTTATCAAGTCGCTAAATAGCAACTCGCTAAGCACCAAATCGCTAACAAAATTAAGTACAAGTCGCTAACTTTCACCAAGTCGCTACCCGTAGTGGAGAATCCACTATGGTACCGCTTTGTCGACTTTCTCAATAGGCAAGTCGCTAATAACTTCAACTACAACTCTCTAACAACTTACAAAGCAAGTTGCTAGCTAGAAAAACAATCCGTGGCTCAAGTCGCTAGCTAGAAAATCTCACAAACACCACTTTTCAATCCAAAAACAACCCAACCACGATGATTCAAGCTTACCAAATCAAAACCCAAGCATATACAATGATTCTAAACACAAAAATACACCCAAGATTCAAACTTTAACACTAGAAATGATCCAAATGATGCAAAAACCACTAAACTTTTTCAAACTCTAAAACCATCTAAAAACCACTAGAAATCCAAGAATATGTAAGAGATGATTAAACCATGGCTCTTGATACCATTTGTAACATATTGGATTTCATAAACACACTAAAGCATAATCACAAGTAGGCATACAAAGATGTCTTAGAGAGAGAAAGTTAGAGGTTGGGAACTTTAGTGAGAGAAAGAAGAAATCTTATTATGAGCTCCAACTCTCTACCTTGGGAGGTAGAGAGTATTTATAGTCATTACATAAATCGCCACCCATCGGGTTGTGGATCAGACATACAGTGGGTAAAGACCCGTCCGTCCTCCACGGTGTTACTTAAACTAAATACTACTTAACTTATAATAATCTACGACTACGAGCTTACTAACGATTACATATACTTGAGGTGACCGACTTTTTAATACTTGGATTTACTAAATCCTAACAGAAAGGGAAAGATAATGATAATAGTAGGGAAAAAGAAACGGATAAAAAATCATTCCTCCTAATTTATTGGGTAATGGTCCATTACCCACTATTGAGTAATGGGTCATTCCATTATATAGCACCAAGCATTATTTTTCATTACCTTTACCATTACTCACTCTAAAAAACATCCTACCAAGCAACCCATAAACTTTAATGCCCGAGCCTTGTTCACACGCTGGTTGTGACAGAGAGTGGATTTTAAGCCCATTTATGGACTATGTTAATCCTCATAATCGAAAGGTCGATCCGCCAAACATACGGGCTACCATCCTACATCTATCTTTATGTTTATGTTTTAAATTTATATTTGTTTTGTGTCAAGTTATCTAGTTTAGTGAGTCGAGTCTTGGCTTAGCAACGCCACGCTTTACATGCTTGTAACATAAGATTTTGACTTGCCACCACTAGATATCTCTTATCCAACAAAACCCTTTGTTTCCTACCCTAAGCCTAACGTTACAACCCTTGTAAAGACCTCTTAGATAGTTGTTCCTTGGTGCTTACGCCAAAGCGGTGGATGTTTGATCTATTCTCAAGCTTATGGTAATCTATGTACAATGCAAGGTAATGAGTATTTATCTTCCGCTTCCATTCATATTATATTTTATATAAACTCGAGATGAGAGAATCCAAATACCACTTCGAGGTGCTAGTATATAATTTATGTGCTTGTTATGACTATTGTAGCGCTTTTACTTGTTATGAACTATTTTAAACCAATGCTTCATGCCCCCTATCTTATAAATTGATTGGTCAAAAGCAATTTGCTTGAGGACAAGCAAATACCAGGTGTAGGGATATTTGATAAGGATTTAAAATGTACACTTTTAGGGGGTCATTTAAGCCCTATTTCGACACATTTTATATCAGTTACTGCTTAATTTCGGTACTTTTTATTTTTTAGGTCTTTTGGAAGCAAAATGCTGGAATGAGCATATTTGGACGAAAAGGAGCAAAAGCATGAAGAAAATGGCAAAGTCAAGACCGAAGCCACTCAAGACAGATCAACAGAACCTGGCGACGTCCTATCCGAAGGTCGACGCCGTCCCTCTATGAAGACTTGATCAAAACATGCACGCGACGGCTCAGTGAAATTTCTGGTCATATAACCTGACGGCGTCACGCTTTAAATATGGGCGCCACTCACATTTTTCACCCTGCACGGCCCGGATCTAGAATCAAGACGACGTCTCAATCAAGACCGACGACGTCACAACTTAAAGTGACGCCATCCCATCGATGACTCGCCAAACGAAACCCTAATGACGGCGACTCGATCGGCGCCCCATGCAAAAGGTGACGCCGTCGTAATTGTAAATCTATATATAGAATTTGATTTTTTTGTATTTGAAGATGTAGATTTTGGAGAGCAAACCCTAACTCAGTTGTAGTCTGACTTGGACAGTATTTTAGGGTCCCATACCCTATTTTACACATCAAGATAAGTTTGTTAATCCAATTCATCATTATGTCTACCCCATATTCGATTGATTGTGTTTATGCTTGCTTGTCTATCATGTCTAGCTAAATTACTTGTGTGCTTTCTTAGATCTATGAAACCTAGTTATTGATTGTTGTTAGGTTGTTTTTTGTCTTAATTGAAATTAGCTTAGGAGTGCAACTAGGTTTTCGTTGTATTTAATGCTTGAGTATGCTTAATGATGATATGGTTCATGGATGAAATAGCTTAGGATTTCCGACTCCGTGAGTCATATACGAGAGATAACCTCAAAGAACTAAGGACTACGCATACCCTACGACCTTTAGGAATATAACGCGTTAAGATAAAGGACGTGACAACTCAACCAACTAATAAAAGATAACTAGGGAGTAATAGTATCTAAGTAAACACATCTTCAATCCTCATACGAGCACACCTCAATTAGACATAGCTATCCGTAGTAATTAGATAAGTAGTTAAAGTAGAGTAATCGGTAGAAGTACCACCCCCAACCAATTGCCCCAAGATTTTACATTAGCTTTCCAAAAAACCATTAAAAAAAAAAATCCTCAACCCCACCTTCTCGTAATATATTTCTTACTAGCATTCCTATTCCCTAAAGAACGATATGAATCCCGAGGCTTACCCCATACAACACTACAATAATTAGGTTCACCGCCAGAGGTTGAAAACTTGCTCAAGAAATGGAAGTTTCCTTGACTCAACGCCTTGGCGCATCACCGACGCCGCCACTTGTTGAAGATTTTGATAAAGATCAAGTGACGGCTCGTGTGATTTTCCGTTCCAAAGCCTAGTGACGTTACGTGTTAATTCGGAGGTGCACCCTTTGTTTTACACCGGATGACCAAGGAACAAATCCCAGACGACGTCCTATTAAAGACAGACGACGTCACACTTATAAGCTGACGTTGTCCCAACGATGACTTAGCCCAAACAAAACCCTAATGATGGCGACCTGACGGCATCACCAAAGAAAATCGGACGTCACACTTGTAAATCTATAGATAGAATTCGATTTTTCTGCATTTAAGAGGTAGAACTTTGGAGAGCAAACCCTAATTCAGTTGTAGTCTGACTTGGGCAAGATTTTGGGGTTCCATAACCTCTTTACATCATAAGATAAGTTTGTTAATCCATATTATCATTATGTCACCCCATGTTATTCTGAGTAATCTCTTCTGCTTCAACATCTCAAGGTGATGGATCTGAACCAACAGAGTGCTCAAACTATAATGCCAAAGATCTTAGGATAAACATGCTGGAATAAAAAATACAGGTGTTAGAGACAAAAGTAAGGATGTTGGAGGCAAAACTTGAAATGGCAAGGAATCCCGACGACCACGACCATGCATGTCAGTCGGCTGCAATACTCCGTGAGCTGTTAGGTGACATGGACAATCTTTATATGTAGTAGTGTTAGTGTTGTTGTTGTTATTGTTGTTGTTGTTGTTGTTGTTGTTGTTGCTGCTGCTGCTAATGATGTTGTTGTTGTTGTTGTTGTTGTTTTTGATGATGTTGTTGTTGTTGTTGTTGTTGTTGTCGTCGTCGTTGTTTGTTCTTGTTGTTTTTGTTGTTGTTGTTTTTGTTGTTGTTGTTGTTGTGAAAACTTAAGTATTTCACGAGGCTGCTTTAACAGCCGTCGTGCACCTTCGTTAGCGGAGGTGATCTACCTATCTTTTGTTATCGAACATGATATACACCCGTCTCTTGGTTGGTCGAACCACACCTAAGATTTTTATATATCAAAGCACCTTATGGATTGTAAAGTTGACCATGTTCTGAGTTAAGCAGATTATTGTGTCCAAGCATCCCTTTAAACAACAGGGTATTTCAAATATACAATTTTTCAATACTAAATTACATATGCATAAAGAATGAAACTGAAGAAACAATATCACTATTAACAAACACGAAGGCAAACCTTTATTTAAAACACGCAAGAGTTTTCAACCACATATATTTCATACAGACTAAAACGAAACAACGACAAGCAAACGAAAGAGATCAAACGAAACAACTCGACAAGCAAACGAAACAACTCGACAAGCAAACGAAACACACGAAATAGACCATAACAAACATCGCCCATTCATCTTTTTTTCGCTACTTCCCACTTTGCTAGAACTCGCACCGCCTTTTCCTTCCTTGCTTTCTTTTGCTTGATGAAATGTTCAAGCATAGCTTGAAGATTTGTTACCCTATTTCCCGTTCATCAATTTTGGTTTCCAATGTGCTTTCTCCTCCAACGCCATCATCACAGGCCCAACGTGTTTTCTCCTCCAACATCATCGCCAAGCATCCAAAACTCTTTGTAGTATGGCTTTTTCTCAACCATTCCAGAATATGGTCTCTCATCCCCGGGCTAATGTTCTTATAAGAACCATACTCATCATAAATTTCGTATCCATATGTATTAAGAACTTCATTAAAGAGATACATCGACGATAAAACCATTGACCACTCATTTTTCGACGTGTAATCAACAATTGTTATGTGTGTTTTGTGAGAATTAACGATTGGGTTATTTGTGTTTTACCGAATTGAGGATGATCGGTTAGGTTATATATAAGTAAAACTTTTGCGGGACGAGTTGGCGCCAACTTAATAATGCCGACGCCCTGTCGTCGGCATAGTAAACACTCATAATATTATCACTTTCTTCCTGACGGCAGGGCATCGGGATTATAACGAGCTAAGTAACTAGCACTAATCTGGCACTAATCTGCCAAGATATTAGTTAACTTTACTTGACCTTTGGTCTTCGTGAACATTCGAGCGAAAAGAACCCGCCAAAATCAATGAAAATCCAAAGTCAAATTTGACTATGATGATGCCGACGCCCTGTTGTCCGACAATATTTTGACAAAAAAATTCAACGCACCAGCCCCTAGTCAAACGTTTTTTTGTCGTTTAGTGTATATTGCCGACGACAATGTGTCATCGGCAATATTTCGTAGTCTGTCTCCGGATTCTTGTAGCGTGGGCCAATTTTAGTAATGAACTCATAATTAGTGTATTCTCCAACTTGTTAGGTGGAGAATACACTAATTATGAGTTCATTACTAAAATTTCAAAAAATCTTCTTGAAAGTATACGAGAAAGTATTCAAAAAATCATTTTCTTTTAAAACTTATAAAATAAATAAAGTGATTTTATTAATATAACCTAAAGTCAAAAAAAATTGATGTCTACTGGTCACCTACACAGCATTTATGTTTTTTCAGCACTCTTCTAAAATGGTTATTTCTTATACTAACAAAAATTAATATAATATATTTGCAATATTTTATTTAGTTAAGTTCCCTAAAATTTTACATAATTCTATCATCACTTACAAAAAAACACACAAATATGACAATATTAATGCAAACTGATTTTATCAAAACTACACATAATCACTGTTATAAAATGGTAATCATCTAGTTTTCTAGTAAAGAAAAGCTACGAATTTGATGCACAAATAGTTTTCAGTACAAGACCATGTGGACATGGTGGATAATTTAATGGACAAATCAAATGCCATAAATATATGGGACATGCATGGTGCAGGTGACATAAATGCATCCATTTTCCATATAACGTAAGCTCTTACTTCACTATTGCTAATAGCCAATTTAGTCTTCGTCAATTTAATAGCGAATTGTTTGGTTCCTTACATTGACAACATTTGTATCTTTGTTGTTAAAATATAACTTAAATCCTCAATCAAGTTGTTAAAAGTAACCTTATTAATTTAAAGAGCATATTAAATAAACAAAATCGTATGTTAATAGCTTGAGTCTTATAAAACATGTAAAAGAAATGATACATGAAAATTTTGAATGTAGAAAAGTTCATGTGATGTTAAATTAAATAAGTTAATCGAGTCGACTAAACTGTATCAAAATGATTAAGAACCTTTTGTATACTTTTTATATGAACATTTACTTTATTTAATAGGTTTGTAATTATATTCAAGAATTATTAATAAATTTATTAAGGGTGTGCTTGGTTTAAATTCGAAAAAAAGAAAAGGAAATATAATGATAATAGTAGGGAAAGAGAATGGGATAAAAAATCATTCCTCCCAATTTATTGATTAATGATCCATTAACCACTATTGAGTAATGGATCATTCCATTATATAGCATCAAACATTATTTTTTATTACCTTTACGATTACTATCTCTTAAAAACATCGTACCAACCAACCCCTAAACATTAATGTCCTGTGGGCCTTGTTCACACATGGGTTGTGACAGAGAGTGGGTTTAAGCCCATTTATGGACCATGTCATCCTCATAATTGAAAGGTCGATCTGCCAAACATGAGAAAAAATGAATTCACATAAATCACATTTATAAGAAGTTTTATATCATGTCCACATATGTTGTGACACGAATTTTGGCTATCATGCATTTTTCTTGTTTGTCCTGAGTTTTGGATTCGCTATTGGTTTAAAAATAATCTTATTGCTTGAAAGCATAGCATGTTTGTAACTCAGTTTTTACCGTACATGTAATTCAGTGTTTAAAATTCATGAGTTCATGAGCATTTTTTTTTTTTTCTTATCATATGTAGTAGTCTTTTCCTTTATAGCTCTTGTTTATGTTGTGAATATTTAGTTGGTCACTATTGCTTCTCTTGTTTATAACAAGTATTGTGAGACTCACACGTTGTTGCGATAGTATAAAAATGCTCATTTTTAACTATGTACTTGAGTTAATGAAAAGATATATAGAATATAAATTATTTACTGATTATCAACATTTATCACATAGCTAAATCAAAGTTATGATTTGCGAATATACAGGTTCATGTTTGATTTAATTTTTTGAAGACAATTTGATATATGAATTGTTAAATTATATAATAATAAGAACATATAGATCAGTGTTCATAAAAAAATAAAATCATATGAAAATGCAATGCTTCCTTCCTATAAAACTTCTAGCAAATTAATCAATGATATAATCGGTGAAAGTTAAATAAATCTCTAAAGCACTTATCAAAAAATAAATAGGTTTTGAGCCAATTTTAGTATTTAACTCATAATTAGTGTATTCTCCAACTTGTTAGGTATGCTAAAAAACATCTCAGAAGTAAAAAATCATTTTCTTTAAAGCTTACAAAATAAATAAAGTGATTTTATTAATATAACCTCAGGTCAAAAAAATTTGATGTCTAATAATCAAAATAAATAAAGTGATTTTATTAATATAACCTCAGGTCAAAAAAATTTGATGTCTACTAATCATCGAGTTGAGATCATTATATACTTAATATTCCAATATTTTTATAGCAACAATAAACCATTTATGACCATTCGTTTTTTCATAAAAAATAAAATTAAAAAAAAAAAACCCACTTTTCGCTTTCTTTTTTTAAAATAAAATATTTTGCAAATGATAAATCGTTACGCGACAAAAATACACCATTATTGTGACGATAATTTATTTTATCTTTTAGTAGACGGACACTTCTATATACTTTCAACGATTTTTTTTCGAGTTTCGTTTTAATGTTAAAATTCGCATTTGAAAAAATCACATGTGATTTGTATGTCAGGGATCACATGTGATTTCAAAAATCAAATTTAATAAACCACGTGACGTTAATTTTAACATTTAAAAAAAAAATTTAAAAAGGTTCGTCGAAAATATATAAAAGTGCCCATGTATAGAAAGATAATATAATTTTCAATGACAGATAATTTTTTCACAGAATAATTAATTATTATATATTTAATTTTAAAAGAAATTATAAAGTGGGTTTTTTGTATTAATAAAAATAAATAAAAAACTATGATTGGTTCATTTGGTTTAGGAAGAAAATGGGTCTATAAAATAATTTTTTCATTGATCACGTACACAACATTTATGGTTTTTCAACAATTCTTTTCATTCTTCAAATAGCCGCAAATCCAGTTTTGGTAATAAAACTAACGGTGTGTTTGGTTTGTTGTTATGAATCATAATGGGTATGGGTGCAGATACGTTGGAATAAGAATGGAGAGATAACGAAACCACCCACACATAACATATGAGTGAAACTTTCACATTTGGTAAGATCCTCAATCTATCAGAATTAAAAGAATGACTCATACCCATACACACCGACCAAATGGATAAGCATTTTGGGGCTCTACAGTATATATATAAAGGAAAAAAAAAAATGAAAAGTTAACATTGAGTATATCACAGCCACACAATCTCATTCTATCCGTTTATTATCTCTCACACGATGGGTTGCATCTGGGTAAGGCTGTGATAGTTGAGCAACGATTTTCTATATAAGACAACCACAAACCATTAATATATCAAGTGTGAAAAAGAAACACCTTAGAGCTACTACATTTATACTTATAATTAATTTACCCTTTAGATGGCAGAATCATCAAGAGAGATTGCTGATAATGCTGCAAGTCCAGATGAGTTGTTGGAGTACAATAAGGCGCTAAATGCTAATGTTTCCAACTTTGTTAAGGTGAAGCTTTCCGGCCGCGAGAACTATAAATTATGGCGTGCTCAAATGATGTGCCTTGCAGACGTTTATAATATTGATAAACGTATCTTTATTAGTTACCGTGGTGCTTGGCCTAGTTCTATGAGTAGCGCGATCGCGGAACAATATGATAAACTCCTCAAGGGTTGGATTATCGGTTCGATAGACCAAGGAGTACTCGAGCGTGTCAGTCATATCAGCAACGCATTGATTATTTTCCTTGAGCTAGCCGATTTATATGCCACCCGCACGTTTACTGGTATGTACGTCTCCATCAAACACCACCTTTTGTTTTATTTTATTTTCAATAGTAGAAACCAGCCATTGAACTGGAATTTTGAAATGAAATACATGTTCCACTTCATCAGAATTGCCGACCAAAGACCGAATGCTCATTAATGTATCACCAAATGAAAACGAAAACGAAGACAAGAAGAAGTTGCTGAATGCTACCATGGAGGGTAGTTGGTGGAAAGCAAAAGCCATAATAAAAAAACAATCAACAGCAGCCACTATGGAGATCAACGATAATGGTGACACCATGGAGGGTAGTTGGTGGAAAGCAAAAGCCATATTAAAAAAACAATCAACAGCAGCCACTATGGAGATCAACGATAATGGTGACACAATGCTCCACTTAGCGGTTAAGGAAGGCAAAAATTATTTTGTTAAACAGTTGCTCAACTTCATAGAAGATGGAAGTGAAATAGTAAAAAGGAATTCAGCAGGCTATACAGCCCTTCACATCGCTGCGATCGTCGACAATAAACAAGCGGCTGAACTCTTGGTTAGTAAGAATGACAACCTGTTGGATGGGCGCTTACCATTGAGTTTAGCTTGTACCAATGGCCAGATCAAGACATTCTTATATTTAGTTGACGTCGTCGTCAACAGAGGCAGCCAGCGGCACTTTTTTCCTCCCTTCAATAATCATCTTTTTGATGTCGCCCATCTTCTTGCTATTGCTACAAGCACAAAACAGTACAGTGAGTAATTAATATATCGCACATAAATCCATAACCTAATTTATAAGAGAATCACACACTTTCCTACTTTTGCAGATTTAGCATTGAAGTTGGTTGAGATACCTGAGTTACGGGCTTTGGTTGCCCAAGATTATAAGGCTTTGTTGGCATTGACTACTGACTTTCCACGAGAGCTTGGCTTCTGGGAAGAATTGATCTATCCATGTATATCCGGATATCCCTAATCTTCTTCTTTTACATGTTTTCTTTTTCAGAGAAATTTTATTTTGCTATTAAAGCCTTCATATATATTAGATATGTGAATTTCTTCACTGCATTACATCTTGCAGCTTCAGATGGTGTGCGTCAGAACATAGTCAAGAGAAGATCTCTTCTGTTGAATTCGTTTGAAAATTTGTACATAAAGGCGCACGACATCTTGTGGGCAATCATAAACCCACAAAACACGTACCTCAGATGGTTGTTGCTGTTTGTTATGCTAATATTATTTGGTTAGCCGCTGATATCTATCTTCATCTCTACTCCTAAGTCCTAATATGTCTTGAGAAGGCTTTTGTGGAATTTTTGTTGCATTATTTCTGTAACTTTTTCTATTGTACGTTTGTCACGGTTAAGAGCTTCTTTTTTATTTATTTATTTATTTATTTATTTATTTATTTATTTATTTTTTTGTGTAATTTATAATTCTTATATGTTTATAACTCACCTATGGAAACTAATTCGAATAAAATCTAATAAAATCTGTTTCTTGTGCAGTCCCAGTAGCTGTATTTTGTTTGATATATCTCGTGATCTATATCGTCATTTTTGTACTTCTCTTACCCTTATTTATGCTCTATCCTCACCTATGGAAAGGTTTAGTGTATGCAGGTAAAAAACGCAGTAGTTAATATAGGTTAGCCTAATACAATTTTCATCAGTTGTTTAACGATCGTGTTGTAACTTAATTGTCTTAATTGCAGGGCTTCCAATCAAGCACATTGAGAAGAAAAAAAGAGACTACAGAGAAGCTATAGAAGTTTTGGAGCTGATTTGTAAGGAAATGAACAAGAAGAAGCTCACACAAGATGCTTATGTCAAGCTTTACGAACAACCAATTCTAGAGGCCGCACGTGTGGATGCTTGCGAGGTGGTTGTTCAGATTCTGCGTAGTTTCGATGACGCCCAGGAGTTTAATGATGAAAGAAGGCATAACGTTTTCCAGTTAGCAATATTAAACCGTTCAGAAAAAATATACAACCGTTTGTCTCCCGGAATTAAGGCTAGTGAACGTCTTAGAACCATCTGCGATGGTTCACGGAATAGCCTGACGCACTTGGCTGCAAAATTGGCATCTTCAAATGTAATCAGTCGTACTACAGGTGCAGCGCTGCAATTACAACAAGAGCTCCAATGGCATGAGGTGCGTCACTATTAATTTTTGAATCATCTGTTTTGTGGCTCTCTAGTTACATTAAGTAGAACTAATGAATTCTGCAGGAAGTGAAGAAGCTCATGCGCCCTATTGAACTTACATGGAAGAATAGAAATATGGACACGTCAGAAATGGTCTTTACAAAGGAACATGCGGATTTGCTGAAGGAAGGGGAGGAGTGGATGAAAACCACTGCAGAAGCATGCAGCATTACTGCTGCTTTGATTGTCACAATTGTATTTGCAGCAGCTATAACTGTACCAGGGGGAAGCAACCAAGAAACGGGAATCCCCTTGTTTAAGAAAGAAATCGCATTCACTGTCTTTGCAGTATGTGATGCGCTCTCACTATTTACAGCTGCTACTGCACTGTTAATATTTTTATCAATCCTTACTACACGATTTGCGGCAAAGGATTTTCTGGTCAGTTTACCAAGACGGTTGATTTTAGGTCTTTGTGCGTTATTCATCTCTACAACTGCAATGATGGTAGCCTTTGGTGCAATCTTGTTACTCGTCTTTTGTGATCAAAGACCATGGATGCTAGCACCAATAGGACTATTTACTTGCATGCCAATTTTAGCTATTGTCACTCTACAACTCCCCCTCTTGGTAGACTTGTTCCAATCAACATACATTTCCAGGTTTAATTGAACGTTGTAAATGAGTAGATGCAGTACAACGTTTAGTAGTGACTTGGTCAAATAACATGGAATCATAGCATCTAGCATCTATTTTAAAATGTAACACATTCACTTTCACCATGTGGTAACTATTGTTTAATTTCTGTTTACTCTATTTGATTCCTTATTTAGCGGTTAATAGTCCGTGGTTATCAGTTGGTGTTCCATGGGATGCGTATAAAATGGTAGAACGGCCATAACTACATATAATTTAATAACAAATATTTCATATCCATCGGTACCTAATATCACAAGCATCTGCTATATATGAACTGATAATAGTATAACTTCTCTTATTATAGAAGCTAACTTTTCTAAATTCAAATCGTAAGTCAAACATGTGTTTTCCTATGAGAAGTAATTGGGACCTCCGCTTGATATTCAATTTGGATTCACATATCATTGAGGCCCATGAAAACATATTAATCATCTACTTAAAACATACTCACATGTAATTCTATCGAAACTAGCATTGAACATGAAAACACTACTGTAACATTCTGGTCTGAAAATAAACTTGGAGAAATCCAATTTATTTGGTCTCGGAGTTAACTCGGAGGAGGTGGTGGAGAAGGCTAAGTTGATTGGTTGCAAAATAGGGTCGTTTCCTTGCAATTATTTAGGTCTTGTGGTCGGGGCAAACATGAACCGTGTGAGTAGCTGGAGATTGGTGTATGAGATTTTCGAGAAACGTCTTTCGAAGTGGAAGGTTTCGTCATTATCGATTGGGGGTAGGCTTTCTATCATCAAGTCGGTGATGGAGTGCCTCCCTAATTATTACTTTTCCCTTTATAGAGCGCCAAAGAGAGTCATTAACGATCTTGAGTCGTATATCAGAAGATTTCTGTGGGAGGGTCCTCCTCGAATAAAAAAATGCATTGGGTTGCGTGGGAGAAGGTGGCGTTACCTAAGAATAAAAGGGGGTTGGGGTTGTGTAAATTGCAGACGACTAACTCGGCTCTTCTAGCTAAGTGGGGATGGAGATATAAGAATGAAAAAGACAACCTATGGAAGAAAGTGATCGATGCTATTCATGTCAGCAATAGGAATTGGGATTTCATCCCGGCTTGTAAAAGTGGTAGTAGTGTGTGGCGTACTATTGTTAAATCGTTGTCTAATTCTATGGTAGATGGAATCCCGATTCGGAGTATGTTCAAGGGGATTGTCGGAGATGGAGCGGATATTGCTTTTTGGATCGATCCTTGGGTAGCGGATTTACCGCTTAAAGATTTGGCTCCTAGCCTTTTCAGGTTGGAAAAGTCTAAGAAATGCAAAGTTAAGGATCGGCTGATATTTACGGGGGGAGTACTTCGGTTAGATGGAAGTGGAAGCAACGGCCAGTTGATCTAGAGGAGCTGGAGCAGTTGGTCCTTTTGAATAGGGTTGTCGTTGAGTCTTCTACGGTGTTGACCAGCAGATCGGATAAATGGATATGGAATGGTAATGCAGATGGGAAATTTCTTTGTGCGAGGTGAAGAAGTTTTTGTTATCATGGTGGATGCCAAGAATAATTTAGTGATGGATTGGTGTAAATGGGTTCCTATCAAGTGTAATGTGTTTGTGTGGAGGGCGTTAGGAGGATTCCTACCTGTTTCTTGGTCGAAAAGACATGTTCCGGTTCTATGGATATTGGTTGCCGATATGCGGGTATGGGGACGAATCAATCGAGCATCTTTTATCTCTTGCTTGGTTGCTTGTTGTGTGGCGGGGCATTAGCCTTGATGGTGTAAGGTTCCTAACATTTTATGCTCACTTTTGGCGATCCGCTTGAGCTCCATAACTTGGGGCTAAAAGGTATTGCTAAAGAGGTTTTCCAAGGTATAGTTAGGATTGGTTCTTTGGTCTTTGTGGAAAGCGAGGAATGAGCTTAGGTTCTCTAACAAGACGGTGCGGCCTAGTGATATTTTGAGCGAGGTTAAGTCGGTTGGTTTTTATGGTTTTCTAATCGAGGTAGGTTAAAATCGATATCTTGGGAAAGGTGGTGTAAATTTAGCTTCTTGTAAATGTTGTAGTTTGTTTTTGGGGGCCCTGATTTTGGGGTCGCCCGTGGTGGTTTTCTAATGAAATTTACAGTTCAAAAAAAAAAAAAAAAAAAGTCCATTTATGGACCATGCTAATCCTCATAATCGAAAGGTCCGCCAAACATGAGCAAAAGATGGATTCACACTCATAAGCAGTTGTATATATATCATGTCCATAAATATGTGGTGACATAAATTTTGGTTATCATGCATTTTCCTTGATTGTCCTAAGTTTTTGGATTCAATATTGGTTTTAAAATAGTCGCTTGAAAGCATAGCATGTTCATCAAGTTATGTAACTCAGTTTTTCCCATACATGTAATTCGGTGTTTAAAATGAATGAGTTCATGAGCATTTTTTATTTTATTTTTTTGTCAATTACAAGTAATAGTCTTTTCCTTTGTAGCTTTTGTTTATGTTGTGAATATTTAGTTGGTCACTATTGCTTCTATTTATATATAACCTTATTTATGAAATCCTCTTCCACAATCTCACAGAGACATTCTAGACTATCCTTAAGGTGAGCACAGTAGTTATGAAACACAAGTTCATTATTCCTAAGATGAGGAGGAATGTATTTAACAAATACAGAATATTTTGTCAATGAGGATGACTTTGAAGCAACATTCTCATTAAAAACAAGTGGCGCTCTCTCTTTTCCCGACTCCTCGATTCTCAATTTCTTTTTGTAAAGAAGTTATTTTTCGTTGTTTTGTAACGAGTGACTTTTATTGAATCTTATAACTCTTTAAAGTGACGTTTAACCTTTTCATTTTCTTCTAGAAAACTCTCGTTTTCCTTTGTAATGCATTTACTAGGTTTTGAAGATGAAACGTTTGAGAATCACCGAGAATCTAAAGGAGGAGGCATTTGGGAGCCACCACATTGTTCTTTTCACCTTTAATTGAGAAATTGGGCTTTCAACTTTCTCGATCGTGTTACAATGAGCTTGAATTTGTTCGTCACGCTTGTTTATCCGAAAATCGCATCAAACTCGGAGCATCTGAGGATGTCTTGATATTTGAGGTTTTGACATTTTCTTTAAGATGTTGATATTTTAGTTGTAAATTAAAATGTTCAACTTCTAGTTTAGAAAGATGTTTTACCAAATTATCGTGATCATCCAGATCAATTTTCTCATTTAGTTTAGAATTAGTTTTTTCAAGCTCAATGACACGATCGTGGGAGACTTTCAGAGCAACAGATAATCCATGAAATTGAGAAGCATTAATGGAACAATTTGTAGCAGTGAAAAACACATCTTGAGCAATACATTCAGAAATCAGATTCTCATTTAGCGTATGCAAGTTCTTCCTCTCAATCTCATTATATTTTATTTCTCGCTCATAGTCACTAACCTCAATTATCATTGCATCAAATTCATTTTCCATTTCTTTAATATCTGAATCCATCCCCTTTTTAAGACTCTCAAATTGATCTTTTAGTTGTTTAAAGAAAGGCATGACCTCAGTTAAATAACATTCTTTAGTTTGCTCAAACCCTTTCCCTTCGTTATACCAGATGGGTGTGATCCTTTTCTTACAAGTTTTCTCAAAATCAACAAATAATTGAAAGATAACATATTGGTGAATAAGGTTTTGCTTTTAGTGGCAATAGTCCTAGGAACTAAATGCATTGGTGTATTGGGAGGATACACGCTGTCAAGGCATTTTCCTAAGAGGGGATTTGTTACAACGAGATTCGTGCTTTTGCTTATCTAAACTTTTTCCGAATACTTGTTGGGCGTTAACAACGCCCGAGGCTTAAACTTGTTCAAGGAAATCCAATTCTCCTTTTGTAATCATGAGGTTTGATAGTTATTTTCTTCTCTTTACATTTAGGATCATCTCGCTTTCTTGTTCATCTTCTCCTAGTGACTTTATCTCGATTTCTTATCTTTCTCAGCACTCAACAAGCAACTAGGTTTCGTCTCAGGCTTAAGGATTTCATTGCCATCATAAAGTACCTTATGAGCATTTCTAGCCTTTTAATGACCTCTGGATTTGGTTCCTCAACAAGGGGAATGCAATGCTTATCGCTAAGACTCTATGCTTAGTGATCATGTGAGCGATCGACCGGTGTTCCTTGTGCGCATAACTTATTTTCAAGTTTGTTTTCAAAGTTTTGATTAGAAAAATCATTCAAAAGTTTTGATTCCTTAGCATTGAATTCTTGCTTAAGCATTTTCACGTTTTCTTGAAGTTCTTGTTTTGCTTAGCGATTTTAGAAAGCTTTTGTCACACCCCAAAATATCGCAATGAACGATAGTGTCATTGGGGTATGACGTCATAGCACAAAGTATGGATACGTAAAACGAACTCTATAATGAGACGCTTTGAAAAGTTTACCATTCGATTTCATATGTTAAAGTTTACACAACAAGAAATCACAAAGTTTGATAATACATAAAGAGTTTACAAAACATGTCGAATGGTAATAGTTAAAAGCACACGACTCAATGCATGCCATGACCCAAAAGCTCCATGAAATGCTATCACCTTAAGACCGAGATAAACATGCTAAATAGTGTCAACACAAAGGTTGGTGAGTTCATAAGTTTGTAACAAAATGATTTGAAATACTTTGAGAATGTTCACACAAAGAAAGGCATTGTAAATCCACTCGGCCCAAGTTCGCCCATACAAAACTTGCAACTCTGTGTTCACAACCCATTGCCAAAATATAGTATGTCAATCATGTATGCATGTATCATAGTAGTTAAAAGTATAAATGTCACCACAAGAGTCTTCCAACAACTCGTGTTGGGATGTTTGTAAATTAATAGCCTTCCAACAACTTAATTTGAGCCACTAATTCTTGTATGTTTGTAAATTAATAGCCTTCCAACAACTTAATTTGGAGCCACTAATTCTTGTATGTTTGTAAATTAATAGCCTTCCAACAACTTAATTTGGAGCCACTAATTCTTGTATGTTTGTAAATTAATAGCCTTCCAACAACTTAATTTGGAGCCACTAATTCTTGTATGTTTGTTCCAAGTATGCATATGAAATCAAGTATAACCCAATCAAGTATAAAACGATTCAAGTCTAAAGTATAGGTAATGTTGATTGGCAAAAGAGTTTAAATGTTTTGATAAATAAGCATATATCTCGCCCCAAATAGTTTATAGGAATTTAAATGAGTAAAAGCGGGTATGAACTCACCGGTGTGATTGATATGCTAACAAAATGAAGTGCACGAAAGTGAGGCTCGAAACTATCCGCGACCTAAAATGAATGTTATGACTTGAGTTATGATGTAATGTTATGCATGCATTTCAGTATGTTATTTATACCATTTGCGAGTTTTGAAAATAATACTTATCGTCGAAAAATACTCTTTTGACGCCTTGACCAATCTTAAATTACTTTACAAGTATTTACGCCAAAATGTCATCCTACAATAGTTTCGTAATGATTTATGGTGAAATTTTCACTTTTCGTCAGAAATAATGTCGTCGGAAATTTCATGAAAGTGACAAAATGGCTTCAAAAACTAGTCGTAAAATGGTGTACGTCGGCGTTAGGAAACGAACTCGACGGTTTTGGAAAGTTTGTATCAAAATCTAGAAGTTTCAGTTCATGAGTTTTCGTCATAGAGGTCTCGAACATAAAGATAATAAAGGTTAAAGATGGTGATTTTGTCTAATTGTTGTGTAAAAGTGAGTTTCGCAAAGTTTAAGCAACCAGTAATAATTTATTACAACTCCGCTATACAAACGGTTGGTCGTTTTGGAAAATATGCTTGGTGATCTTGATTTTATTAGAAGACATTTCGTTACAAAAAGTTCTACATCATAGTTAAAAACAACCTCCAACATGGTCGTTTTAGTTACCGTAATACTTATCTCGTAAAAATAATATAGTTTTTCTAAAAATAATAGTTACGGCACTTTTATGAAAACGTGCATATCTTAGTCGTTTCAAACCGCTTTCACGATAATACGTCCTTAGCTTCGTATCAAAGTATACTAATATATTTTGACAAGTCGAAATAATTTGTAAAGCTTAGGACTCGCTTTTGACTCGAATAAAACAAAAACATGTTGTTGAAATTTTCGAAAATATATATTTCGTCGTCAAACTTGAAAAATTCATAACTTCTTCGTTATATCTCCGCTTTAATCCGCTCAAGCGCCACGGATTCGCTTTTAAAGTATATTTTCTAAATATCAAGGCCAAAATTTCGTGCCTACTGTCGGATTTTCCAGAAAATCAAAATAAGGACAGAACACTTTTTATACTTATCGAAAATAGTTTTTCTCGTACTAAACCTATTCCAATCCCTTCAAATCAACTCCAAAGCTAATCTAATCCTACCATACACCTTCTTAGGGTGTCATGGGTTCCTAAACATCATCAAGACCAATATATACCAAGGGAATAATTATAGGATGACTTTATATGTATAAAACACTAAAAATCAAAGTAAAAATGGTATAAATACACATAAGTCATGCATGTTTTTGCTCAAAAATGATGAGATGAGTATGAAATGAATATGTAAGATGAAAAATAAACATGAGATGCTTACAAGTGATATGATGAGGTGATTAGAACAAGGATTAAACCTAAACACCCTAGGTTTTTATTTCAAAACCTAAAACAAGAGTGTATCTAGGTTGTGTAGAACTTGATTAGAAAATTTTTGATGAATCTCTTTCTTGTTCATATGATGGCGGTCTTGGAGAGGAAGAAGAGAGAGAAATAACTTGACTAGACTTGAATTATTGTTGTAAATGAATGAAGTGAAAGTGTAACATGGAGTATAGATTTGTACAAGTAAGAAATTTGTTCACTAACTAATTAATGCCTCATCCCCTGGTCGCCAATGGGGAGGTATTTCACAAAATATCTTTTTTTTTTTTTTTTTTTTTTTTTTTTTTAATGTATAAGTAAATGTAAACTTAATTTATATAATTGGTAACTTGTATACATTTGTGAAACTATAGTAGTTTTAGTTAAAATAAATTTTAATGGACCAAAGTAAATTATATTAAGATCATAAAATTGTAAAATACATTTCTTGTAGAATTTGAGTGCTATAATAATTATCGTGTAGTTTTTAAGAAAACGTCGAATAATATAAATTTAACGATTTATATACCAAATAAATTTAAAACACTAGGTAAACTCAAAATATAGTTTTTATAAACTAAATGTAAGTATAAAAATATGTCGGAATCATTTTTGGAAGTATCGGATTAAATGTTCAAAATAATAACTCACGCGATAACGTTTATTTAATATAAAATTTACGCGTTTAATGTGAAATACAAAAATCATGAATGAACCGTTATGAAATGATGAATATGGAGTATGAGAAATGACCGGAAATTGAGAATTGTGACATTCTTCCCCTGTTAGAGGAATCGCGTCCTCGCGATTCAATCGATGATACTTAAAGTTCTACCCTTAGGTTTCGCGAAATCAGGATGTATGGTCAAAGTGCTTATGTCAAAACTTACCTGTCTAGGTTTCTTATCTAATGAGACTCACCGAATCAATAATACGGTGGATCACTTAATGGTCTAGGAAAACGCACGATTCACGCATTGCGGGCTTCCTCGGTCCCTATATAGAATGCTCGACCTCGGTGGACCGATATTGAGTATGTGGTTTGGGTTATTTCCTTCAATTGCCACAGACTAGAGGAGCTTGCATCGGTGGCTTATTCAACCGAGGACAATTATTCCTAAGTGATTCGGTCGTTACATTCAAAGCAAGTCCTTTGATTATTCCTCATGTTGCCAATCTGTGTTTTACATCGCCCTTAAAATGGCCGATCGATTGCAACTTGTACACAAGCTGTGGCTTGGTCTTCGGGTGATGATAAGCACATTTAGCACATTTGGGATGTGTACCGATACTCTCTTTGTTCGATACCAGTTGCCACAAAACTTTTGCCCTTTTGTTGTCTCGCTACCACGCCTATCTCGCTTATTCGACCCACTTGCTTCCTTCCTCTTATCAACGCTCTTCAACGTACCATTTCTAACCATCTCGTCCATCGTGGTTCCCGCCTCAAGATCGCACTTTGTATTGTAGACGGCTCATTGTTTTCACAGCCCACGGATTTCGGGACAAGACCATATATGTACCTCGAGATTCTCTTGGACTCGGGGTAACTAGATGAGGAACTAGTCCGCTAACTCATGAAATCGGTCGATGTAGGTGCGTGACCACCCCTATCATAGAGTGGTGATAAAATTCATCTTCCAATTTCGCATTTCATTGTCCGGCAAGACTCTCTTCAATAACGCCTTAAATTCGTCCCATGTCATACCTATAGCCTCTCCGCTCTAGCTCAGTAGTGTGTGTTCCACCATGTCAATGCCTTTCCGATAACAAGCAAGCAAAGATACTTCACCCTCGATGTGTGGCACAATTGTCGATGTCGATCAACGCCTCTGCCTTCTCTACCCATCGAGTATACGCCAAAGCACCTCCTATACCATCAAACTCCACGTGTTTGCATGCCGAAAATTCCTTATATGTGCATCCAATTCGTTGTTGTTGTTGGTGTTGTTGTTGTTGTTACTACCACTACATTGTTGGTGTCGCCAAGACTGCTCCTGCTCCCGTGGTTTCTGAGTTATTCATATGAATTCCAACTTGTGTGACAATAGTGGGAAGCAAGATTTGAAGTTGTTGAGCGATGATGGCGGCAAAGTCGTGGTTTCCGCCAATGTTGTTGTCATTGTTACCCATGTCGCATCGCCTTCTCTACCTCCACGCCCACCGCCATTCCACCCTGCTACCGCACCACCTCGGCCAAGATCGCGTGTTACCTCTTTGGTGCCATGATCTCGCAAGGAAAGAACCGTTGAATTCCCAAATGTCTATACTTAACGTCCTCAAACATAATATCACGCCACAAATTGGTTCCTAAGGTGTCCACACCGATCTACGTATGCGTGGTCGCATATGTCCACGTGAGTTGTGACGCATTTATAATTATGTTGGCCACCATAATTATAATTGCCTCATTTCACACGCGTACATACCACCAAGCATACATGTCTCGGCGATTGGTGTTACTTAAATAGGTAGCCAGTCTATCATCCGATTCTAAACGGTGGAGAAGGAATTTAGGGTAGGTATCTATGGAGAGTCGCACTTGATGTGTAGGAAATTCCGTTAGGTGCTAAAGTCACTACGAGGTTTGGTCGCCAGCAGTTCCCAAAGTATCCTCAAGAGAACTCCCATCCTCGGGCAAAATCATCAAATCTATCCAGCTTTATAGTAACACTTATTTAGCTCGATCTCGCATCTCATCAAACAAGAACTGCCACGAGATCAAGTTAGATAAGTGCTCACATCGAGCTCCATATCTTTGATGACCCAACTAGATTTTGGGACTCCCTATTGGTACAAGGAAACCACGTTATCTAATGAGGTGGTTCTAGAAGAAATACTTAAGAAAACATATGCGCACGAAAAGTGAGTAAGGCAATAGGAAACGAAAGGATCGACGTGAGAGCGGTTATAGTCTAGGAACTAAAATGCAACCTAGTTCTCTATAACCAATTCTCGATATTAATCTGTCACACCCCAAAATATCGCAATGAACGATAGTGTCATTGGGGTATGACGTCATAGCACAAAGTATGGATACAGAAAACGACCTCTATAATGAGACGTTTTGAAAAGTTTACCATTCGATTTCATATGTTAAAGTTTACACAACAAGAAATCACAAAGTTTGATAATACATAAAGAGTTTACAAAACATGTCGAATGGTAATAGTTAAAAGCACACGACTCCCATGCATGCCATGTGACCCAAAAGCTCCATGGAATGCTATCACCTTAAGACCTGAGATAAACATGCTAAATAGTGTCAACACAAAGGTTGGTGAGTTCATAAGTTTGTAACAAAATGATTTGAAATACTTTGAGAAATGTTCACACAGCAAAGGCATTGTAAATCCACTCAGTTCCAAGTTCCGCCCATACAAAACTTGCAACCCTGTGTTCACAACCCATTGCCAAAATATAGTATGTCAATCATGTATGCATGTATCATAGTAGTTAATAGTATAAATGTCACCACAAGAGTCTTCCAACAACTCGTGTTGGGATGTTTGTAAATTAATAGCCTTCCAACAACTTAATTTGGAGCCACTAATTCTTGTATGTTTGTAAATTAATAGCCTTCCAACAACTTAATTTGGAGCCACTAATTCTTGTATGTTTGTAAATTAATAGCCTTCCAACAACTTAATTTGGAGCCACTAATTCTTGTATGTTTGTAAATTAATAGCCTTCCAACAACTTAATTTGGAGCCACTAATTCTTGTATGTTTGTTCCAAGTATGCATATGAAATCAAGTATAACCCAATCAAGTATAAAACGCATTCAAGTCTAAAGTATAGGTAATGTTGATTGGCAAAATAGTTTAAATGTTTTGATAAATAAGCATGTATCTCGCCCCAAATAGTTTATAGGAATTTAAACGAGTAAAAGCGGGGTATGAACTCACCTGGTGTGATTGATATGCTAACAAAATGAAGTGCACGAAAGTGAGGCTCAGAAACTATCCGCGACCTAAAATGAATGTTATGACTTGAGTTATGATGTAATGTTATGCATGCATTTCGTATGTTATTTATACCATTTGCGAGTTTTGAAAATAATACTTATCGTCGAAAAATACTCTGTTGACGTCTTGACCAATCTTAAATTACTTTACAAGTATTTACGTCAAAATGTCATCCTACAATAGTTTCGTAATGATTTATGGTGGAATTTTCATTTTTCGTCGTAAAATCATGTCGTCGGAAATTTCATGAAAGTGACAAAAATGGCTTCGAAAAACTAGTCGTAAAATGGTGTACGTCGAGCGTTAGGAAACGAACTCGACGGTTTTGGAAAGTTTGTATCAAAATCTAGAAGTTTCAGTTCAGGAGTTTTCGTCATAGAGGTCTCGAACATAAAGATAATAAAGGTTAAAGATGGTGATTTTGTCTAATTGTTGTGTAAAAAGTGAGTTTCGGCAAAGTTTAAGCAACCGTAAATAATTCATTACAACTCCGCTATACAAACGGTTGGTTGTTTTGGAAAATATGCTTGGTGATCTTGATTTTATTAGAAGACATTTCGTTACAAAAAGTTCTACATCATAGTTAAAAACAGCCTCCAACATGGTCGTTTTAGTTACCGTAATACTTATCTCGTAAAAATAATATAGTTTTTCTAAAAATAATAGTTACGGCACTTTTATGAAAACGTGCATATCTTAGTCGTTTCAAACCGCTTTTCACGATAATACGTCCTTAGCTTCGTATCAAAGTATACTAATATATTTTTGACAAGTCGAAATAATTTGTAAAGCTTAGGACTCGTTTTGACTCGAATAAAACAAAAACATGTTCTTGAAATTTTCGGAAAATATATATTTCGTCGTCAACTTGAAAAATTCATAACTTCTTCGTTATAACTCCGCTTTAATCCGCTCAAGCGCCACGGATTCGCTTTTAAAGTATATTTTCTAAATATCAAGGCCAAAATTTCGTGCCTACTGTCGGATTTTCCAGAAAATCAAAATAAGGACAGAACACTTTTATACTTATCGAAAATAGTTTTTCTCGTACTAAACCTATTCCAATCCCTTCAAATCAACTCCAAAGCTAATCTAATCCTACCATACACCTTCTTAGGGTGTCATGGGTTCCTAAACATCATCAAGACCAATATATACCAAGGAATAATTATAGGATGACTTTATATGTATAAAACACTAAAAATCAAAGTAAAATGGTATAAATACACATAAGTCATGCATGTTTTTGCTCAAAAATGATGAGATGAGTATGAAATGAATATGTAAGATGAAAAATAAACATGAGATGCTTACAAGTGATATGATGAGGTGATTAGAACAAGGATTAAACCTAAACACCCTAGGTTTTTATTTCAAAACCTAAAACAAGAGTGTATCTAGGTTGTGTAGAACTTGATTAGAAAATTTTTGATGAATCTCTTTCTTGTTCATATGATGGCCGGTCTTGGAGACAAAGAGAGGAGAGAAATAACTTGACTAGACTTGAATTATTGTTGTAAATGAAGTGAAGTGAAAGTGTAACATGGAGTATAGATTTGTACAAGTAAGAAATTTGTTCACTAACTAATTAATGCCTCATCCCCCTTGGTCGGCCAAGGGGGGAGGTATTTCACAAAATATCTTTTTTTTTTTTTTTTTTTTTTTTAAATGTGTAAGTAAATGTAAACTTAATTTATATAATTGGTAACTTGTATACATTTGTGAAACTATAGTAGTTTTAGTTAAAATAAATTTTAATGGACCAAAGTAAATTATATTAAGATCATAAAATTGTAAAATACATTTCTTGTAGAATTTGAGTGCTATAATAATTATCGTGTAGTTTTTAAGAAAACGTCGTAATAATATAAATTTAACGATTTATATACCAAATAAATTTAAAACACTAGGTAAACTCAAAATATAGTTTTATAAACTAAATGTAAGTATAAAATATATCGGATCATTTTGGAAGTATCGGATTAAATGTTCAAAATAATAACTCACGCGATAACGCTTATTTAATATAAAATTTACGCGCTTAATGTGAAATGCAAAATCATGAATGAACCGTTATGAAATGATGAATATGGAGTATGAGAAATGACCGAAATTGAGAATTGTGACACTTTTCTTGTAAGGAGTTTAACTCTTGTTTTAATACTTCTTCTAAAATTACTTTTTCTAATAATTGTACGCATTTGGTCATCCATTTCCGCTCACGGTGGTCAACTCAAATTTAGCACGTTGTTCATAAATAGCAATACGTTCTTTATAGGCATTCGCCTCGAGACAACAAGAATCATCGGGGTACATGCGGTGAATTCATAAAAACATAGTCATCATTGACTACAGAGGATGATTACTTGGTACAACCTCACTTTCACTTTGCTTCACATATTGATCATATGGGACAATATTGCTATTACCTCATCATCAATATCGATTCATAAGTTTCAAGAGATTGTACTTCATTATGCATCTTTGCTCATCAACATTATCATATAGTTTTAATACCTCAAATTTTTTGTCTTTGGATGGAGCAACTTGTTGTGGAGGAGAGACCTTTGGAGAAACCATAGGTGAGATGCTAGCCATGAAGATTATTTGAGCGATGAGGTTCTTCATCTACATCACGTCAAATGCATCACAATCGCCTATTTGAAAGGCATTCGATGATTATGACCTATCTCCGAATTGGTTGTTCATCAACATCGCATCATAAGTCTTGGCATTCCTTCAAAGAAGAAACAAGAACTCCTCTTCATCCAAAGTCGCCCATTGTCCCGAGCTTGCACTAGCAACATCTTATCCCTGAAGTACTCGGCATTCTATGGACGTTTTGGAGATGTGTAATTCCTTGCAATGTGTCCCTCACTGCCACAGTTGTAGCATTTGATAGGCTTTTCTTGTCCTTGAATCCCAATCCTTCCTCGATTCTGATTTCCACCATAGCCTCCACCTACTCCACCTCTTCTCTGATCATACTGCCTTTCTTGAACTGGTTGCACCATAACCTTTACATCTCTAACATTGGCTTGATGTGTGGATTAGATGCGCCGAGGTTGTTGTTGGTGTGTGGTAGAGTTCATGTTTTGACTAATCATGAGAGCCGTTGATTAATGAAGTTTCCACTACCGCTTCAAAGATCGCCTTGTTTGAACATTGGATCGGGAATGAGTTTGTGATTACCATTACCCATGGGTATAACTTGAGAAGCTTTGGTGGTAATTCCAACGTTGGTGTAGAAAGCAGTTGAGTCATTTGATGAACTTGTTTCTCCCTTATTGGTTTTGAACTGTTCCAGAATCCTTTTTCAAACATAGCATGTCTCTCATTCTGGAGAAGGAATGCATACAGTTGCTCATAGTTTGAATTCTTCAATCCTTTAGTGAGCTTCACAGAGGTGACAAATTTGTGCCACTCGAGATTCATGTTGTTTACAAACTTTGAATTCAGCTGAATGTTAGGCATAGTCATTTTGATGTTCCTCATGTCATTCACAAGCTTATGGAATCTCACATAGTACTCATAGACACTCTCATCTGGTTTCATTTTGAAGTGCTCAAATTCATCATACAATTGTGATTCTCTGTCTTCAACAGTTAATTCAGAACCTGAGAGAAGCATCTTGACATTATCCCATACAGCCTTTGCTTCAGTGTTGTGATTGATAAGCTTGTAGATTTCTTTTGGAAGACCTTGAAGTATAATGTTAGACGCCCTAATATCTGCATCGAATCTCTTTTTCTCCTTCTCATTGAGCTCATCATACGTCTTAGGTCTGTCTATTCCATAGATTATTGTTCCATCTGCAACTGTATCAATTAAGTCTCTAGTAGTCTCAATCTGATAAGGTCCTTCATCAATGGATTTGAGAATGTTGACCCCATTTTCCTTTCCAAGACAAGACAATCGATTCGTTGCGCCCAAGAGTCGAGTCGGTTCATCAAGCATGGGTGGGCAGTATCCGAACCACCGCTTGAACATCCCGACAGCAATGGAGATGATTGTAGGTGCGTTGGTAGACATGTTAATGATTTACACGGATTTTATAACTCTATGATTAAATCGGGAAATAGATTCTTTCACAGGATTTTACTAAATCAAGAGAAAACCGTATTATAAGAAGAAATCACCCAAGTCGCTAAGAAACCTTGAACCAAGTCGCTAAAAACCAAGTTGCTAACTATCAAGTCGCTATAATGCCAAGTCGCTAAGACACAGGCAAGTCGCTAAAGAACAACTCGCTAAGCACCAAGTCGCTAAGTTATCAAGTCGCTAAATAGCAACTCGCTAAGCACCAAATCGCTAACAAAATTAAGTACAAGTCGCTAACTTTCACCAAGTCGCTACCCGTAGTGGAGAATCCACTAAGGGTACTGTTTGTCGGCTTTCTCAATAGGCAAGTCGCTAATAACTTCAACTACAACTCTCTAACAACTTACAAAGCAAGTTGCTAGCTAGAAAAACAATCCGTGGCTCAAGTCGCTAGCTAGAAAATCTCACAAACACCACTTTTCAATCCAAAAACAACCCAACCACGATGATTCAAGCTTACCAAATCAATACCCAAGCATATACAATGATTCTAAACACAAAAATACACCCAAGATTCAAACTTTAACACTAGAAATGATCCAAATGATGCAAAAACCACTAAACTTTTTCAAACTCTAAAACCATCTAAAAACCACTAGAAATCCAAAAATATGTAAGAGATGATTAAACCATGGCTCTTGATACCATTTGTAACATATTGGATTTCATAAACACACTAAAGCATAATCACAAGTAGGCATACAAAGATGTCTTAGAGAGAGAAAGTTAGAGGTTGGGAACTTTAGTGAGAGAAAGAAGAAATCTTATTATGAGCTCCAACTCTACCTTGGGAGGTAGAGAGTATTTATAGTCATTACATAAATCGCCACCCATCGGGTTGTGGATCGACATCTGATGGGTAAAGACCCGTCCGTCCTCCACGGTGTTACTTAAACTAAATACTACTTAACTTATAATAATCTACGACTACGAGCTTACTAACGATTACATATACTTGAGGTGACCGACTTTTTAATACTTGGATTTACTAAATCCTAACAGAAAGGGAAAGATAATGATAATAGTAGGGAAAAAGAAAGGGATAAAAAATCATTCCTCCCAATTTATTGGGTAATGGTCCATTACCCACTATTGAGTAATGGGTCATTCCATTATATAGCACCAAGCATTATTTTTCATTACCTTTACCATTACTCACTCTAAAAAACATCCTACCAAGCAACCCATAAACTTTAATGCCCGAGCCTTGTTCACACGTGGGTTGTGACAGAGAGTGGATTTTAAGCCCATTTATGGACTATGTTAATCCTCATAATCGAAAGGTCGATCTGCCAAACATACGGGCTACCATCCTACATCTATCTTTATGTTTATGTTTTTAAATTTATATTTGTTTTGTGTCAAGTTATCTAGTTTAGTGAGTCGAGTCTTGGCTTAGCAACGCCACGCTTTACATGCTTGTAACATAAGATTTTTGACTTGCCACCACTAGATATCTCTTATCCAACAAAACCCTTTGTTTCCCTACCCTAAGCCTAACGTTACAACCCTTGTAAAGACCTCTTAGATAGTTGTTCCTTGGTGCTTACGCCAAAGCGGTGGATGTTTGATCTATTCTCAAGCTTATGGTAATCTATGTACAATGCAAGGTAATGAGTATTTATCTTCCGTTTCCATTCATATTATATTTTATATAAACTCGAGAGATGAGAGAATCCAAATACCACTTCTGAGGTGCTAGTATATAATTTATGTGCTTGTTATGACTATTATAGCGCTTTTACTTGTTATGAACTATTTTAAACCAATGCTTCATGCCCCCTATCTTATAAATTGATTGGTCAAAAGCAATTTGCTTGAGGACAAGCAAATACCAGGTGTAGGGATATTTGATAAGGATTTAAAATGTACACTTTTAGGGGGTCATTTAAGCCCTATTTCGACATATTTTATATCAGTTACTGCTTAATTTCGGTACTTTTTATTTTTTAGGTCTTTTGGAAGCAAAATGCTGGAATGAAGCATATTTGGACGAAAAGGAGCAAAAGCATGAAGAAAATGGCAAAGTCAAGACCGAAGCCACTCAAGACAGATCAACAGAACCTGGCGACGTCCTATCCGAAGGTCGACGCCGTCCCTCTATGAAGACTTGATCAAAACATGCACGCGACGGCTCAGTGAAATTTCTGGTCATATAACCTGACGGCGTCACGCTTTAAATATGGAGGGCGTCACTCACATTTTTCACCCCAGACGGCCCAGATCTAGAATCAAGACGACGTCTCAACTGAAGACCGACGACGTCACAACTCTAAAGTGACGCCATCCCATCGATGACTTGGCCAAAACGAAACCCTAATGACGGCGACCTGACGGCGTCCCATGCAAAAGGTGACGCCGTCGTAATTGTAAATCTATATATAGAATTTGATTTTTTTGTATTTGAAGATGTAGATTTTGGAGAGCAAACCCTAACTCAGTTGTAGTCTGACTTGGACAGTATTTTAGGGTCCCATACCCTATTTTACACATCAAGATAAGTTTGTTAATCCAATTCATCATTATGTCTACCCCATATTCGATTGATTGTGTTTATGTTTGCTTGTCTATCATGTCTAGCTAAATTACTTGTGTGCTTTCTTAGATCTATGAAACCTAGTTATTGATTGTTGTTAGGTTGTTTTTGTCTTAATTGAAATTAGCTTAGAGTGCAACTAGGTTTTCGTTGTATTTAATGCTTGAGTATGCTTAATGATGATATGGTTCATGGATGAAATAGCTTAGGATTTCCGACTCCGTGAGTCATATACGAGAGATAACCTCAAAGAACTAAGGACTACGCATACCCTACGACCTTTAGGAATATAACGCGTTAAGATAAAGGACGTGACAACTCAACCAACTAATAAAAGATAACTAGGGAGTAATAGTATCTAAGTGAACACATCTTCAATCCTCATACGAGCACACCTCAATTAGACATAGCTATCCGTAGTAATTAGATAAGTAGTTAAAGTAGAGTAATCGGTAGAAGTACCACCCCCAACCAATTGCCCCAAGATTTTACATTAGCTTTCCAAAAAACCATTAAAAAAAAAAAATCCTCAACCCCACCTTCTCGTAATATATTTCTTACTAGCATTCCTATTCTCCTAAAGAACGATATGAATCCCCGAGGCTTACCCCATACAACACTACAATAATTAGGTTCACTGCCTAGGAGGTTGAAAAACTTGCTCGAAGAAATGGAAGTTTCCTTGACCCCGAACGCGCCTTCGCGCGCATCACCGACGCCGTCACTTGTTGAAGATTTTGATAAAAGATCAAGTGACGGCTCAGGTGATTTTCTGGTTCCAAAGCCTAGTGACGTTACGTGTTAATTCTGGAGGGTGCACCCTTTGTTTTACACCAGATGACCAAGGAACAAATCCCAGACGACGTCCTATTAAAGACAGACGACGTCACACTTATAAGCTGACGTTGTCCCAATGATGACTTAGCCCAAACAAAACCCTAATGATGGCGACCTGACGGCATCACCAGCAAAATTCGACGCCGTCACACTTGTAAATCTATAGATAGAATTCGATTTTTCTGCATTTAAGAGGTAGAACTTTGGAGAGCAAACCCTAATTCAGTTGTAGTCTGACTTGGACAGTATTTTGGGGTTCCATAACCTTCTTTACATCATAAGATAAGTTTGTTAATCCATATTATCATTATGTCTACCCCATGTTACGAGTAATCTCTTCTGCTTCAACATCTCAAGGTGATGGATCTGAACCAACAGAGTGCTCAAACTATAATGCCAAAGATCTTAGGATAAACATGCTGGAATAAAAAATACAGGTGTTAGAGACAAAAGTAAGGATGTTGGAGGCAAAACTTGAAATGGCAAGGAATCCCGACGACCACGACCATGCATGTCGGTCATTTACGCAATACTCAAGTGAAATTTGTTAGGTGACATGGACAATCTTTATATGTAGTAGTGTTAGTGTTGTTGTTGTTGTTATTGTTGTTGTTGTTGTTGTTGTTGTTGCTGCTGCTGCTAATGATGTTGTTGTTGTTGTTGTTGTTGTTGTTTTTGATGATGTTGTTGTTGTTGTTGTTGTTGTTGTCGTCGTCGTTGTTTGTTCTTGTTGTTTTTGTTGTTGTTGTTTTTGTTGTTGTTGTTGTTGTGAAAACTTAAGTATTTCACGAGGCTGCTTTAACAGCCGTCGTGCACCTTCGTTAGCGGCGGTGATCTACCTATCTTTTGTTATCGAACATGATATACACCCGTCTCTTGGTTGGTCGAACCACACCTAAGATTTTTATATATCAAAGCACCTTATGGATTGTAAAGTTGACCATGTTCTGAGTTAAGCAGATTATTGTGTCCAAGCATCCCTTTAAACAACAGGGTATTTCAAATATACAATTTTTCAATACTAAATTACATATGCATAAAGAATGAAACTGAAGAAACAATATCACTATTAACAAACACGAAGGCAAACCTTTTATTTAAAACACGCAAGAGTTTTCAACCACATATATTTCATACAGACTAAAACGAAACAACGTACAAGCAAACGAAAGAGATCAAACGAAACAACTCGACAAGCAAACGAAACAACTCGACAAGCAAACGAAACACACGAAATAGACCATAACAAACATCGCCCATTCATCTTTTTTGCTGCTACTTCCCACTTTGCTAGAACCTGCACCGTCTTTTCCCTTCCTTGCTTTCTTTTGCTTGATGAAATGTTCAAGCATAGCTTGAAGATTTGTTACCCTATTTCCCAGTTCATCAATTTTGGTTTCCAATGTGCTTTCTCCTCCAACGTCATCATCAGCTTGAGCGTCCAACGTGTTTTCTCCTCCAACATCATCAGCTTAAGCATCCAAAAACTCTTTGTAGTATGGCTTTTTTCTCAACCATTCCAGAATATGGTCTCTCATCCCCGGGCTAATGTTCTTATAAGAACCATACTCATCATAAATTTCGTATCCATATGTATTAAGAACTTCATTAAAGAGATACATCGACGATAAAACCATTGACCACTCATTTTTCGACGTGTAATCAACAATTGTTATGTGTGTTTTGTGAGAATTAACGATTGGGTTATTTGTGTTTTACCGAATTGAGGATGATCGGTTAGGTTATATATAAGTAAAACTTTTGCGGGACGAGTTGGCGCCAACTTAATAATGCCGACGCCCTGTCGTCGGCATAGTAAACACTCATAATATTATCACTTTCTTCCTGACGGCAGGGCATCGGGATTATAACGAGCTAAGTAACTAGCACTAATCTGGCACTAATATGCCAAGATATTAGTTAACTTTTACTTCTTGACGCCTGGTCTTCAGGAACATTTGAGCGCGAAAAGAACCCGCCAAAAATTGGGCTGAAAATCCAAAGTCAAATTTGACTATGATGATGCCGACGCCCTGTTGTCCGACAATATTTTGACAAAAAAATTCAACGCACCAGCCCCTAGTCAAAGCGTTTTTGTCGTTTAGTGTATATTCACGACGACAATGTGTCATCGGCAATATTTCGTAGTCTGTCTCCTGATTCTTATAAGCGTGGGCCATTTTAGTAATGAACTACGTAATTAGTGTATTCTCCAACTTGTTGGGTGGAGAATACACTAATTATGAGTTCATTACTAAAATTTCAAAAAATCTTCTTGAAAGTATACGAGAAAGTATTCAAAAAATCATTTTCTTTTAAAACTTATAAAATAAATAAAGTGATTTTATTAATATAACCTAAAGTCAAAAAAAATTGATGTCTACTGGTCACCTACACAGCATTTATGTTTTTTCAGCATTCTTCTAAAATGGTTATTTCTTATACTAACAAAAATTAATATAATATATTTGCAATATTTTATTTAGTTAAGTTCCCTAAAATTTTACATAATTCTATCATCACTTACAAAAAAACACACAAATATGACAATATTAATGCAAACTGATTTTATCAAAACTACACATAATCACTGTTATAAAATGGTAATCATCTAGTTTTCTAGTAAAGAAAAGCTACGAATTTGATGCACAAATAGTTTTCAGTACAAGACCATGTGGACATGGTGGATAATTTAATGGACAAATCAAATGCCATAAATATATGGGACATGCATGGTGCAGGTGACATAAATGCATCCATTTTCCATATAACGTAAGCTCTTACTTCACTATTGCTAATAGCCAATTTAGTCTTCGTCAATTTAATAGCGAATTGTTTGGTTCCTTACATTGACAACATTTGTATCTTTTGTTGTTAAAAATATAACTTAAATCCTCAATCAAGTTGTTAAAAAGTAACCTTATTAATTTAAAGAGCATATTAAATAAACAAAATCGTATGTTAATAGCTTGAGTCTTATAAAACATGTAAAAGAAATGATACATGAAAATTTTGAATGTAGAAAAGTTCATGTGATGTTAAATTAAATAAGTTAATCGAGTCGACTAAACTGTATCAAAATGATTAAGAACCTTTTGTATACTTTTTATATGAACATTTACTTTATTTAATAGGTTTGTAATTATATTCAAGAATTATTAATAAATTTATTAAGGGTGTGCTTGGTTTAAATTCGAAAAAAAGAAAGGGAAATATAATGATAATAGTAGTGAAAGAGAATGGGATAAAAAATCATTCCTCCCAATTTATTGATTAATGATCCATTAACCACTATTGAGTAATGGATCATTCCATTATATAGCATCAAACATTATTTTTTATTACCTTTACGATTACTATCTCTTAAAAACATCGTACCAACCAACCCCTAAACATTAATGTCCTGTGGGCCTTGTTCACACATGGGTTGTGACAGAGAGTGGGTTTAAGCCCATTTATGGACCATGTCATCCTCATAATTGAAAGGTCGATCTGCCAAACATGAGAAAAAATGAATTCACATAAATCACATTTATAAGAAGTTTTATATCATGTCCACATATGTTGTGACACGAATTTTGGCTATCATGCATTTTTCTTGTTTGTCCTGAGTTTTGGATTCGCTATTGGTTTAAAATAATCTTATTGCTTGAAAGCATAGCATGTTTGTAACTCAGTTTTTACCGTACATGTAATTCAGTGTTTAAAATTCATGAGTTCATGAGCATTTTTTTTTCTTATCATATGTAGTAGTCTTTTCCTTTATAGCTCTTGTTTATGTTGTGAATATTTAGTTGGTCACTATTGCTTCTCTTGTTTATAACAAGTATTGTGAGACTCACACGTTGTTGCGATAGTATAAAATGCTCATTTTAACTATGTACTTGAGTTAATGAAAGATATATAGAATATAAATTATTTACTGATTATCAACATTTATCACATAGCTAAATCAAAGTTATGATTTGCGAATATACAGGTTCATGTTTGATTTAATTTTTGAAGACAATTTGATATATGAATTGTTAAATTATATAATAATAAGAACATATAGATCAGTGTTCATAAAAATAAAATCATATGAAAATGCAATGCTTCCTTCCTATAAAACTTCTAGCAAATTAATCAATGATATAATCGGTGAAAGTTAAATAAATCTCTAAAGCACTTATCAAAAAATAAATAGGTTTTGAGCCAATTTTAGTATTTAACTCATAATTAGTGTATTCTCCAACTTGTTAGGTATGCTAAAAAACATCTCAGAAGTAAAAAATCATTTTCTTTAAAGCTTACAAAATAAATAAAGTGATTTTATTAATATAACCTCAGGTCAAAAAAATTTGATGTCTAATAATCAAAATAAATAAAGTGATTTTATTAATATAACCTCAGGTCAAAAAAATTTGATGTCTACTAATCATCGAGTTGAGATCATTATATACTTAATATTCCAATATTTTTATAGCAACAATAAACCATTTATGACCATTCGTTTTTTCATAAAAAATAAAATTAAAAAAAAAAAACCCACTTTTCGCTTTCTTTTTTTAAAATAAAATATTTTGCAAATGATAAATCGTTACGCGACAAAAATACACCATTATTGTGACGATAATTTATTTTATCTTTTAGTAGACGGACACTTCTATATACTTTCAACGATTTTTTTTCGAGTTTCGTTTTAATGTTAAAATTCGCATTTGAAAAAATCACATGTGATTTGTATGTCAGGGATCACATGTGATTTCAAAAAATCAAATTTAATAAACCACGTGACGTTAATTTTAACATTTAAAAAAAAAATTTAAAAAGGTTCGTCGAAAATATATAAAAGTGCCCATGTATAGAAAGATAATATAATTTTCGTCATGATGGTATAATTTTTTTCGCGTAACAATTAATGGTCATATATTTAATTTTAAAAGAAATTATAAAGTGGGTTTTTTGTATTAATAAAAATAAATAAAAAACTATGATTGGTTCATTTGGTTTAGGAAGAAAATGGGTCTATAAAATAATTTTTTTCATTGATCACGTACACAACATTTATGGTTTTTCAACAATTCTTTTTCATTCTTCAAATAGCCGCAAATCCAGTTTTTGGTAATAAAACTAACGGTGTGTTTGGTTTGTTGTTATGAATCATAATGGGTATGGGTGTTGGTATATGTTGGAATAGTAATGGAGAGTATAATGAAACCACCCACACACATAACATATGAGGAAACTTTCACATTTGGGTATCCTCAATCTATTGTAATGGGCTAGTAATAGACTCATACCCATACACACTGACCAAATGGATAAGCATTTTGGGGCTCTACAGTATATATATAAAGGAAAAATAAAAAAATGAAAAGTTAACATTGAGTATATCACAGCCACACAATCTCATTCTATCCGTTTATTATCTCTCACACGATGGGTTGCATCTGGGTAAGGCTGTGATAGTTGAGCAACGATTTTCTATATAAGACAACCACAAACCATTAATATATCAAGTGTGAAAAAGAAACACCTTAGAGCTACTACATTTATACTTATAATTAATTTACCCTTTAGATGGCAGAATCATCAAGAGAGATTGCTGATAATGCTGCAAGTCCAGATGAGTTGTTGGAGTACAATAAGGCGCTAAATGCTAATGTTTCCAACTTTGTTAAGGTGAAGCTTTCCGGCCGCGAGAACTATAAATTATGGCGTGCTCAAATGATGTGCCTTGCAGACGTTTATAATATTGATAAACGTATCTTTATTAGTTACCGTGGTGCTTGGCCTAGTTCTATGAGTAGCGCGATCGCGGAACAATATGATAAACTCCTCAAGGGTTGGATTATCGGTTCGATAGACCAAGGAGTACTCGAGCGTGTCAGTCATATCAGCAACGCATTGATTATTTTCCTTGAGCTAGCCGATTTATATGCCACCCGCACGTTTACTGGTATGTACGTCTCCATCAAACACCACCTTTTTGTTTTATTTTATTTTCAATAGTAGAAACCAGCCATTGAACTGGAATTTTGAAATGAAATACATGTTCCACTTCATCAGAATTGCCGACCAAAGACCGAATGCTCATTAATGTATCACCAAATGAAAACGAAAACGAAGACAAGAAGAAGTTGCTGAATGCTACCATGGAGGGTAGTTGGTGGAAAGCAAAAGCCATAATAAAAAAACAATCAACAGCAGCCACTATGGAGATCAACGATAATGGTGACACCATGGAGGGTAGTTGGTGGAAAGCAAAAGCCATATTAAAAAAACAATCAACAGCAGCCACTATGGAGATCAACGATAATGGTGACACAATGCTCCACTTAGCGGTTAAGGAAGGCAAAAATTATTTTGTTAAACAGTTGCTCAACTTCATAGAAGATGGAAGTGAAATAGTAAAAAGGAATTCAGCAGGCTATACAGCCCTTCACATCGCTGCGATCGTCGACAATAAACAAGCGGCTGAACTCTTGGTTAGTAAGAATGACAACCTGTTGGATGGGCGCTTACCATTGAGTTTAGCTTGTACCAATGGCCAGATCAAGACATTCTTATATTTAGTTGACGTCGTCGTCAACAGAGGCAGCCAGCGGCACTTTTTTCCTCCCTTCAATAATCATCTTTTTGATGTCGCCCATCTTCTTGCTATTGCTACAAGCACAAAACAGTACAGTGAGTAATTAATATATCGCACATAAATCCATAACCTAATTTATAAGAGAATCACACACTTTCCTACTTTTGCAGATTTAGCATTGAAGTTGGTTGAGATACCTGAGTTACGGGCTTTGGTTGCCCAAGATTATAAGGCTTTGTTGGCATTGACTACTGACTTTCCACGAGAGCTTGGCTTCTGGGAAGAATTGATCTATCCATGTATATCCGGATATCCCTAATCTTCTTCTTTTTACATGTTTTCTTTTTTCAGAGAAATTTTATTTTTGCTATTAAAGCCTTCATATATATTAGATATGTGAATTTCTTCACTGCATTACATCTTGCAGCTTCAGATGGTGTGCGTCAGAACATAGTCAAGAGAAGATCTCTTCTGTTGAATTCGTTTGAAAATTTGTACATAAAGGCGCACGACATCTTGTGGGCAATCATAAACCCACAAAACACGTACCTCAGATGGTTGTTGCTGTTTGTTATGCTAATATTATTTGGTTAGCCGCTGATATCTATCTTCATCTCTACTCCTAAGTCCTAATATGTCTTGAGAAGGCTTTTGTGGAATTTTTGTTGCATTATTTCTGTAACTTTTTCTATTGTACGTTTGTCACGGTTAAGAGCTTCTTTTTTATTTATTTATTTATTTATTTATTTATTTATTTATTTATTTTTGTGTAATTTATAATTCTTATATGTTTATAACTCACCTATGGAAACTAATTCGAATAAAATCTAATAAAATCTGTTTCTTGTGCAGTCCCAGTAGCTGTATTTTGTTTGATATATCTCGTGATCTATATCGTCATTTTTGTACTTCTCTTACCCTTATTTATGCTCTATCCTCACCTATGGAAAGGTTTAGTGTATGCAGGTAAAAAACGCAGTAGTTAATATAGGTTAGCCTAATACAATTTTCATCAGTTGTTTAACGATCGTGTTGTAACTTAATTGTCTTAATTGCAGGGCTTCCAATCAAGCACATTGAGAAGAAAAAAAGAGACTACAGAGAAGCTATAGAAGTTTTGGAGCTGATTTGTAAGGAAATGAACAAGAAGAAGCTCACACAAGATGCTTATGTCAAGCTTTACGAACAACCAATTCTAGAGGCCGCACGTGTGGATGCTTGCGAGGTGGTTGTTCAGATTCTGCGTAGTTTCGATGACGCCCAGGAGTTTAATGATGAAAGAAGGCATAACGTTTTCCAGTTAGCAATATTAAACCGTTCAGAAAAAATATACAACCGTTTGTCTCCCGGAATTAAGGCTAGTGAACGTCTTAGAACCATCTGCGATGGTTCACGGAATAACCTGACGCACTTGGCTGCAAAATTGGCATCTTCAAATGTAATCAGTCGTACTACAGGTGCAGCGCTGCAATTACAACAAGAGCTCCAATGGCATGAGGTGCGTCACTATTAATTTTGAATCATCTGTTTTGTGGCTCTCTAGTTACATTAAGTAGAACTAATGAATTCTGCAGGAAGTGAAGAAGCTCATGCGCCCTATTGAACTTACATGGAAGAATAGAAATATGGACACGTCAGAAATGGTCTTTACAAAGGAACATGCGGATTTGCTGAAGGAAGGGGAGGAGTGGATGAAAACCACTGCAGAAGCATGCAGCATTACTGCTGCTTTGATTGTCACAATTGTATTTGCAGCAGCTATAACTGTACCAGGGGGAAGCAACCAAGAAACGGGAATCCCCTTGTTTAAGAAAGAAATCGCATTCACTGTCTTTGCAGTATGTGATGCGCTCTCACTATTTACAGCTGCTACTGCACTGTTAATATTTTTATCAATCCTTACTACACGATTTGCGGCAAAGGATTTTCTGGTCAGTTTACCAAGACGGTTGATTTTAGGTCTTTGTGCGTTATTCATCTCTACAACTGCAATGATGGTAGCCTTTGGTGCAATCTTGTTACTCGTCTTTTGTGATCAAAGACCATGGATGCTAGCACCAATAGGACTATTTACTTGCATGCCAATTTTAGCTATTGTCACTCTACAACTCCCCCTCTTGGTAGACTTGTTCCAATCAACATACATTTCCAGGTTTAATTGAACGTTGTAAATGAGTAGATGCAGTACAACGTTTAGTAGTGACTTGGTCAAATAACATGGAATCATAGCATCTAGCATCTATTTTAAAATGTAACACATTCACTTTCACCATGTGGTAACTATTGTTTAATTTCTGTTTACTCTATTTGATTCCTTATTTAGCGGTTAATAGTCCGTGGTTATCAGTTGGTGTTCCATGGGATGCGTATAAAATGGTAGAACGGCCATAACTACATATAATTTAATAACAAATATTTCATATCCATCGGTACCTAATATCACAAGCATCTGCTATATATGAACTGATAATAGTATAACTTCTCTTATTATAGAAGCTAACTTTTCTAAATTCAAATCGTAAGTCAAACATGTGTTTTCCTATGAGAGTAATTGGGACCTCCGCTTGATATTCAATTTGGATTCACATATCATTGAGGCCCATGAAAACATATTAATCATCTACTTAAAACATACTCACATGTAATTCTATCGAAACTAGCATTGAACATGAAAACACTACTGTAACATTCTGGTCTGAAAATAAACTTGGAGAAATCCAATTTATTTGGTCTCGGAGTTAACTCGGAGGAGGTGGTGGAGAAGGCTAAGTTGATTGGTTGCAAAATAGGGTCGTTTCCTTGCAATTATTTAGGTCTTGTGGTCGGGGCAAACATGAACCGTGTGAGTAGCTGGAGATTGGTGTATGAGATTTTCGAGAAACGTCTTTCGAAGTGGAAGGTTTCGTCATTATCGATTGGGGGTAGGCTTTCTATCATCAAGTCGGTGATGGAGTGCCTCCCTAATTATTACTTTTCCCTTTATAGAGCGCCAAAGAGAGTCATTAACGATCTTGAGTCGTATATCAGAAGATTTCTGTGGGGAGGGTCCTCCTCGAATAAAAAAATGCATTGGGTTGCGTGGGAGAAGGTGGCGTTACCTAAGAATAAAAGGGGGTTGGGGTTGTGTAAATTGCAGACGACTAACTCGGCTCTTCTAGCTAAGTGGGGATGGAGATATAAGAATGAAAAAGACAACCTATGGAAGAAAGTGATCGATGCTATTCATGTCAGCAATAGGAATTGGGATTTCATCCCGGCTTGTAAAAGTGGTAGTAGTGTGTGGCGTACTATTGTTAAATCGTTGTCTAATTCTATGGTAGATGGAATCCCGATTCGGAGTATGTTCAAGGGATTGTCGGAGATGGGCGGATATTGCTTTTGGATCGATCCTTGGGTAGCGGATTTACCGCTTAAAGATTTAGCTCTAGCCTTTTCGAGTTGGAAAAGTCTAAGAAATGCAAAGTTAAGGATCGGTGATATTTACAGGCGGCGGGGAGTACTTTGTTAGATGGAAGTGGAAGCAGCGGCGATTGATCTAGAGGCTGGAGCAGTTGGTCCTTTTGAATAGGGTTGTCGTTGAGTCTTCTACGGTGTTGACCAACAGATCGGATAAATGGATATGGAATGGTAATGCAGATGGGAAATTCTTTGTGGCGGTGAAAAGTTTTGTTATCCGGGTGGATGCGGTAATAATTTAGTGATGGATTGGTGTAAATGGGTTCTATCAAGTGTAATGTGTTTGTGTGGAGGCGTTAGGAGGATTCCTACCTGCTTTCTTGGTCGAAAAGACATGTTCGGTTCTGCGGATATTGGTTGCCGATATGCGGGTATGGGACGAATCAATCGAGCATCGTTTATCTCTTGCTTGGTTGCTTGGTTGTGTGGCGGGGCATTAGCTTGATGGTGTAAGGTTCCTAACATTTTGCGTTCACTTTGGCGATCCGCTTGAGCTCCATAACCGTGGGGCTAAAAGGTATTGCTAAAGAGGTTTTCAAGGTATAGTTAGGATTGGTTCTTTGGTCTTTGTGGAAAGCGAGGAATGAGCTTAGGTTCTCTAACAAGGCAGTGCGGCCTAGTGATATTTTGAGCGAGGTTAAGTCGGTTGGTTTTTATGGTTTTCTAGTCGAGGTAGGTTAAAATCGATATCTTGGGAAAGGTGGTGTAAATTTAGCTTCTTGTAAATGTTGTAGTTTGTTTTGGGCCACGATTTTGGGGTCGTGGTGGTTTTCTAATGAAATTTACAGTTCAAAAAAAAAAAAAAAAAAAAAAAGTCCATTTATGGACCATGCTAATCCTCATAATCGAAAGGTCCGCCAAACATGAGCAAAGATGGATTCACACTCATAAGCAGTTGTATATATATCATGTCCATAAATATGTGGTGACATAAATTTTGGTTATCATGCATTTTCCTTGATTGTCCTAAGTTTTTGGATTCAATATTGGTTTTAAAATAGTCGCTTGAAAGCATAGCATGTTCATCAAGTTATGTAACTCAGTTTTTCCCATACATGTAATTCGGTGTTTAAAATGAATGAGTTCATGAGCATTTTTTATTTTATTTTTTTGTCAATTACAAGTAATAGTCTTTTCCTTTGTAGCTTTTGTTTATGTTGTGAATATTTAGTTGGTCACTATTGCTTCTATTTATATATAACCTAACGAGCATTTTGGCTCTTTTGTTTTGTATTCAATGACGCAGTAAAACGAATTCTACACAAAGTTCTTTTATTTTTTACTCATTAGCCTGTTTTATTTAACCTTTATAAATAAATAACAAAACAAGAAATTAGGTAGTGTGCTTGTGTTATGTCTTTCGAATCACTTTTGTCAAAACTGGTATGAAGAATTTTTATTTTATTTTATTTTATTTTGTCCCACATGGGTTGAAGAGAAAACATTTTGGTTGGTTAAATATTTGGACAAAAATCCTCTCATAACTTGACTCAAGTTGGTGCATTATGAGCCATTTGATCAACTCAAATCAAATCCAATGGCTCATATTTCCTCAACTTGAGTCAAGTAACTTGAGAGGATTCCCACCCTAAATATTGTGTTGTAAACCTTCTACTTAAGTTGGTGTTAGTATCATGTAGTCACTTATAATCAAGCTGACTGTATCTATAAATTCACAGTCGGCTGGGATTTAAGTTGCTATTTTATACAAGTTGTCAACTTTTTGCCGTCCGTATATGCCTTGCAACGTAATAGGTAATTTTTTTTTTTTGATGTAATTGATAAGTTGGTGTTAGTATCCTGTAGTCACTTATAATCAAGCTGATTGTATCTATAAATTCACAGTCGGCTGGGATTTAGGTTGCTATTTTATACAAGTTGTCAACTTTTTGCCGTCCGTATATGCCTTGCAACGTAATAGGTATTTTTTTTTATGTAATTGATACGTTGTTTAGAAGATTCACGTAAGTTTATTTTTGCATTAACTTGGTGTTAGTATCCTGTAGTCACTTATAATCAAGCTGACTGTATATATAAATTCACAGTCGGCTGGGATTTAGGTTGCTATTTTATACAAGTTGTCAACTTTTTGCCGTCCGTATATGCCTTGCAGCGTAATAGGTAATTTTTTTTGATGTAATTGATAAGTTGGTGTTAGTATCCTGTAGTCACTTATAATCAAGCTGACTAGATCTATAAATTCACAGTCGGCTGGGATTTAGGTTGCTATTTTATACAAGTTGTCAACTTTTTGCCATTCGTATATGCCTTGTAACGTAATAGGTATTTTTTGATGTAATTGATACGTTGTTTAGAAGATTCACGTAAGTTTATTTTTGCATTATGTTGTTAACGAGATAAGCGTCAGGCCGCCGCGTTGCGGCGGGGCATTGTTTCAACGACGTTGTTTTACGTCGTTGATCATTGCATGGTATTTTTCTGGTAGAAAGTGGGCAGAACCTTGTCTGAAGACTGAAGTTCGCGTATAGTATGAAGTAACAAAGCTGTAATTTGTCCGTCATAAATTTCTCGACCACGTGACACTATAGTTCATCAAATATGTTCATAAGCCGAAATTAAGCTGAAAAGTTCATATCTTATCACACTTGAAAAGACCTTGTACATCTTCATCAATTTCACAACAGTCAATTTTCTAAATCACAAAATTATGTCAACTAACAAATCATTCAACGACATTTCGCGAGAAAATCTTATTCAAAAGCTCGAATAAATCTTATTCAAAAGCTTAAAGTCTCGAATAAATCTTATTCAAAAGCTCTACAGCGTAAAAAAAAGAAAGCTTTACACTGTAAAGACCACTATCTTAAGTCTTAACATCTCTTGACCTTGAATCTTGTCCCCGTTAGCTGGTAAACAATTCATTGTTCTTTATATATACTCTCTCATTTACTAATGGATAGTACACCTCGCATGCACAACGAAACTGTTTTCCCGTAAATCAACTAATATTGTTACTATCTGCTGCAAACTTTAATAAAAAAATAACTAAATAAGTATGAGCTTGTTTCTTTTTTTTCCCTTCCTTTTTCTGAAGGAAGACAAACTTTCTAACAAATAAGATTATTTTCTATTCTATAACCCAAATTGGTACACAAAAGATACCGTTAAATGTTTATTTCAGGCGAATCATACTTGGACTGTTATTGCAAATGTCCAATTCTCTTATATGAAGCTATAAAACAAAAACACATGATTGTTCATACATACTCCAAATTACATTATTCGAGACTTTATACATAAGATTTTTTACGCTTTATTTTTTTATAGTAGTAGAGCTTTACAGTGTAAAGCTTTCCTTTTTTTACGCGTTGCGGCAGGGCACTTGATATTCATCGGTACACCTGTTTGGCGGCGGGGCGTTATTTAACGTCGTTGATTTAGCTTTAAGATATACATGGGCCTAGCGTCGCTTATAAAATTATGCACAAAGTATCTTCCAAGAAATACAAACAACACAGAAAAAAGTGATAAAACCTGGAATTTGTACCTGGTTGCTAGGGCGCATTTTTGGCAGCAGGCTATTTATGCAGACGTATCACAATATCCTATATTTAAAGTTCATGTAACTACAATGGCCGCAAATCCGGTAACATGGGACTAAAGACACATAAGTGGCGAGAGGTCCTGCAGTGAGGCCAAATAAAATCAAGGTCAATGTGTCTATACGGTAACATAACATGACCGAAACAAAATCGTTCATGTTCATATAACAGTATGAATCTAGTCATTGAACAAACCACGTAAGCACTAATAATGAATAGACAATAATTGTACCTGCTCGGGTGCGTATACGCCTGCCCGAGGGTGGAATCGTGTTGGTTCGAGCACTCGTCGAATTTATTTGTCGTGCGCCAATAGCAGGTGTCACAGGTGCACTCGTGGATTCGGCAGACGTATGAAACGCGGGCGTGGAGCAGGCATTCCCGCTGCAGCAATACCAGCGACACTTATTAGAAACGACAATAGAAATTACGAAAGCATACATTGATGGGCGTGGAACAGGCGTTCCCGCTGCAGCAATAACCATACTGCGTACGCGACGGATATCATTCAAAAAATTATATGCTCTAAAATTACGAAAACATACATTGATGTTCGTGCATGCAGCGGACAGTATCCATGGTCCTACTCGTAGAATTATTGGCAGGAACATTGGGCGGCGCTGTAAAAGTTCCAATGAAGGAGTATCAGTGACCGGAAAACGCAAAGCCGAAGAATATGAGTCTGTAACAATGGCCAGTAAATATTCAACATACATTGATAAGAAGTCGCCAACGGCTGTGACTGTGAAGTCGTCGCACGACAACTGGATTGAGAGGCATCTGTTGTCACTCAAAAAATAGTCGTAGTATCAGGATTCGGAAAACGGAAGAAAAAAAGGCACTAAAATTGAGGTTGACACAACTTACATTCGTGAGCACCTGTGGACGTGCGAGATTGGATAGTAGTTGCATGACAATTTAAATAGACCAGCCTCCACCCATGGTGCAAAAAGTTCAGTATTTTTAACTGTAACAATAACAACATAGCACAAATTAGAGCAGTCAATTATAACAGACATTTGAAGGCCACCTAAATACACTCAGCATATGACTGATCCGAATCGAAAACCAAAGCCTAACCGTAAAGCACAGCATGCTACTTCAGTAGTCGTTTATTGATAAGGGACGAACCCGCTGCTGGAAACAGAAGAGTGCAAAATGAAACATAAGTTCTGCACGAAACTTATGCAGGGCTGAAAACAAATAACATGATGAAAACATCTATAAACACACATGTAATGTCGTAAGTAACCTGACCGGTAAAAGACACATGCAAAATATCTTCAGTAGCTTGAGTTGATATAAAAATACTCGGAGCAGCAGCATCCACAGTACAGGAACCTGTAAACGTAGACCACACAATACATGATAAACGCAAACAACACAGAGCTATGATAAAGTGCAGTAACAGAGTATGTAACAGTACCTTCAACCCCATATACTCAAATTTTAGAAAACTGGAGCCTGAAATTATGATGAGCAGCCCTAAACGACAGACATGGCGTCGTTTCATGATCCTACCCCCATTATTTTTTCTTCTATAGCAGACTATAAACACACGAACACCTAGAAGCATCTCAACACTGACCGCCAGCCTTAGCTGCAACCGTTACCAGGATCAGGTCACCTTGCCAAGACATTTGCAGTGTCGGCTGCAACGATAATCCTGGTCAGATGAATACAAAGGATCTGCGGCCAGTTTCCAGACTGCGACAATATTACAGTCTCACAGTTTGAAGCCAGAATCAGACGCACCCAGTAAAAAGGATCTGCGGCCGTTGTCGAATTTATGCCACACACAGGAAGGTGTATGAAAATGATACTGACAAACAAACTTAGACAAAAGTGTGTATAAGGGTCAGACAGGGCGGGTAAAATAAAGCTTAAACATCCGCAACGGCTGCAAATCTAGTGATTTGCCCTGCCAAGGGGCGGACGTTCAGAACCTTAGTCAAATCAGTAGAACGAAACGATGAGATTGCGAAAATACGGCCGCCGTGGCTGAAACTTTATTAAGCTGCAGTGCCAACATCTGTGCGACCTCATCTTTAGCCCTCTCCACCCCTAGACTCATCATCCCCCTATATATCCCAGTATCAAATCGACAAAAAATGTCATCGTTTGTAACAACACAACGCATACACTTCTGAAAATCAGTCTTTTGATTTGATAAAAAAAATGATGTCGGATCTAGGAATGACATGGAGGCTAACCTTTTCATATTTTTTCAATATCTCCGAGAAGGGTAGGAGATTTATATAACTGTTCCAAACATAGGGAAAAAGAGAATTATGTCATGCTTCCATCCCATATGCTGTTACACAATAGAAGATGAATATAAGAAGCATTTTTTTGAAACTGGGGACTTCCCAAAATTTAGATTATTATATGCAATGCTCGATTACATTGCAATACGTAGGTTATTAATTTACATATGTATGCAGCAATGGGTCGTTCAGTATATGGGAGACATAGTTAAAGGTGGAAAAGAGTGTTGCAACAGCTTTTGATGTCAACATTTCAGTTAACCAAATAGGTAAATATATCTTCTATTTATGTTATAAGCAACTTGCATACCCATTACATCAAGCGATATTTTTCTGGAATAACATAAACACTGAATTACAGTATCCTTACGACAGCAAATTCTATCGGAAAAAAAGAACATATATTACTTATTAGTTTGTTGCTGAATAACTATCTTCAATCCCTTGAAACATCCATTAATCACAGACTACTTGTGTACTTAGTATATGTGTGAGAATGAATTAAATTACATAAATCAATCATAAGTGGAAGTGTTATAATTAAACATAAGAGGGAACAATGATTTTCATACCTCAACTACAGGAGTCAAGGATAATCAAAAGAGACCAAAATTAGCGCAAAATAATATCCGGTGTCCGGACCTGTGGTTCAAATGTTCTATAACATCTTGTAGAACGACAATAGAATCCATTTCCGTAAATAGTTTCCGTCTACAAAATGTTTCAAAAGCTCCAAATCCGGAAACCCAATTAGGGCTCAATCATCATACACCGAACGACAGCGTAACCAAGCAACCATCAACCCACCTTCTGGTGACATCCACAGATTAATCAAGGACATCAATTACCTATTACCAAAGCTGTGACCGGCTCAGAAAGAAACAGAGGGTTGTAACACGTAGAAGACGAATAACATTGACACGTATCCTGGCAGGAGACAGCAATATTATCAAAGGCGGTAACAGGCGGCGAAAACGGGCCTGGACCGGGTAGAAAAAGTGAAAAACGCATGTACTGGGCTGGCTGAAATGGGTCGTTTACACTGTAGTTTGAACGACGTCGTTTTACATGCCTTTTAATATATATAGTAATAACCAGAGTCTGCAACAACATTAAAGTGAGTATAAAGATAGAGTTTTATGAGCAAATGAAAATGACCATATGGAATATGCGACTGACCCAGAAGCTTTTTTGTCGAGACACACTCTCCGCCAAAAGCCCTTGGTGAGACAATTGTGGTCTTCCACCTACATGTTTTCCAACTCAGCTCCATATCTGTCTGATTCTTTTTATCTCTTTTTGCATCGCTTAGTTTTAACTACGCGCCAAATATCTGAATATCGCTAACGCCTTAGTTTCAACCATTATTTCTTTTCTAAAAAAATCAAATGGCCACAAAACCAATAGCCTTAGAAACCAATGGCCTTTATATCATACATAGAAATTTGGGTACTTACCTTTAAGCCGAAACAGGAGTAGAAAACATTATCTTCGCTGAAAGAAAGAAATAAATCAGTTAACACACATAAAAAATCTTATAAACCCAAATGAAAATCATTATAACAAACACACCAAAACCTCAAAGGTATCCAAATTTATAACACTTGCAAATTGATTTGGGTACATGTAAACAATAAACACATCTTCAATCTTCCACAAATATCCCCACTGTCAAAAATATAATTGATTATTTATACAATTGTAACTTTCTATTTCATTTATAAAATTGTAACTTAGAGTTGTACCTGTTTACACTAAACGAATATCTTGATATGCATCACCAACATATGAATCTGTAAATTCAGTAACCATTTGTAAATAATCAGTTTTGAGTCAAGAGCAAAAAAAATCATATCAATAACTGTTAATCGAAGACGACGTAAGATCCGAAAAAAAAAAGAAACATACCAACGTTTTAGATCACCGAACATATGTTGAATCTTGAAGAACAAAATAACACCCAGAAAATCAAAGGCTAACACTCATGTTTTATAACCTGATTTTCAGTGTGTGTGTGATTGAGCATAGAGACGATCAGAGAAAGGGAGAGAGAGGTTGTGAGAGGTCGGTAGATTCTAGAAGCGACGAAGATTTTTTTTTATAAATGGAAGTTTGGATCATGGTAGTTTGGATCAGGGAAGAAAGAAGTAGGGCAGGTTAGGCAAAAGGAGTTGGGCCAAAGGAGCCTGCAATTATGATCAATGAAATGACGTCGTTTTAAATGACATTTACTATATCTATATATATTAATGAGCGAGAGGGCATTCAAACCATTATTGTTTATTATGTGTCGGTGGCAAGGGTTACAAATATTGTATGGGTTTTGGGCTTTTTATTGGGCTATTGTTAGCCTGTTTAAGGGTGAGTGAAAACAGATTGTGATAACCTCTATCACACTCACCGCCTCTCTTTCTCACAAAGGCGTTTCTAGAATAGGTTTCTAGCTCTATCTCTTCGTTACCAACTCTCTTTCTCAGATTCGTATATGATACGCCCCGGGCTTTATGTCATATTATATTTATTTAAGATATGTCTTTGTATCGTATTAGGAAAGTGTCATTGTTTAGATATGTCTTTATGTTTGGCTTGTTTTACAAGCTAGAGTTATTCGGTTATATATACCGAATCATATTATGAATGAATCAATCAAGTTAAATATCAATAAATCTCTAGTTCTTCTCTCTACTTTTTTTAAGGAGCTCGCACACGCTAAAAGTGGTGCCTTATCCCGTTACAACCCCTAACCGGGTCGTATCAATTGGTGCTTTCATTGAGAGTCCTCGTTGAGAGGGCTACCAAGTTAGGGTTCCAATTTGAAGAAAAAAAAAGTTACTGTTCATCGTCACTTTTAAGGGGTACTGTTCATCGCGTACTGTTCATCACGCACTGTTCATCGCGGGTGCTATTCATCAAAAAAATTTTTTTTTTTGAGTTATTAGTCGCTTGAGTATTATTCATGGCATCAGGCGGCAGCGATCAGGACGCGAAATACACACTCTCTAAGCTTTTGCAAATGGGTACAGTGACCGAATATGAGAGTGAGTTTGTGGTACTTGCAAATCGAGTAACAGGGATCTCTGATTCTTTACTTACATCGTTTTATATCTCCGGACTTAAACTGACGTTACAAATAGAACTGTTGAGGGCAAGGTCTAGAAATTTAGGAGAAGCCTTTTCCTTAGCACATATAGTCGAGGCTCGTTTTGAGGCAATGGAAGAGAAGGAGAAAGAGCATATAATTGAAAAGAAATTAGATACTATTCCATCGTTACAAAGTGAATTCGCTTCACCTGAGATTAAAAGGTCGTTAGATGCTGATGAATATATTGGTGTTGACGTGGTTGATAACGCGATAGATGGTGTTTTTGATATTGATGGGAGTAATGAAGTTCATAACAAGTTTGAAGAATTTTCAGAAAATAAGAAAAGTATGAAAGAGATTGTGTGGAAATGGATATCGGACTCTCAATCGGCATATTCTTCGTATCACCTTGAGGGCAAGGTGATTTTTGAAGGAGTGGGGAGTGTTACGGCATGGGTAGCGGAAGGCGAAAGAATGGTGTTGTGTTATGTCCAAGGTAGTGGAAGGCGGAAGAGGAAAAAGGTATTGGTTGCGGTAGCGGAAGGCAGGAGAACTATGGGAGTGGAAGATAGGACTAGGATTAGGATTAGGATATGGGATCCCGGAATCAAGAGAAATTTTTCAAGACCACACCTTGAGGACAAGGTGATTTCAAGGAGTCTTGGAATGATCGCCCGGGCTTTATGTCATATTATATTTATTTAGGATATGTCTTTGTGTCGTATTAGGAAAGTGTCATTGTTTAGATATGTCTTTATGTTTGGCTTGTTTTACAAGCTAGGGTTATTCGGTTATATATACCGAATCATTATTATGAATGAATCAACCAAGTTTAAGATCAATAATTCTCTAGTTCTAATCCTAGAGTCCTCGTTGAGAGGGCTACCAAATTAGGGTTCCAATTTTAATTTAATTTTTAAAAAAAAATTACTGTTCATCGTCACTTTTACAAGGGGTACTGTTCATCGCACACTGTTCATCGTATATTGTTTCATTCGTTACTGTTCATCGCGGGTACTATTCATCAAAAAAAAATTTTTTTTGAGTTATTAGTCACTTGAGTATTATTCATGGCATCAGGCGGCAGCGATCAGGACGCGAAATACGCAATCTCTAAGCTTTTGCAAATGGGTACGGTGACCGAATATGAGAGTGAGTTTGTGGTACTTGCAAATCGAGTAACAGGGATATCTGATTCTTTACTTACATCGTTTTATATCTCCGGTCTTAAACTGACGTTACAAATAGAATTGTTGAGGGCAAGGCCTAGAACTTTAGGAGAAGCCTTTTCCTTAGCACATATAGTCGAGGCTCGTTTTGAGGCAATGGAAGAGAAGGAGAAAAAGCATATAATTGAAAAGAAATTAGATACCATTCCATCGTTACAAAGTGAATTCGCTTCACCTGAGATTAAAAGGTCGTTAGATGCTGATGAATATACTGGTGTTGATGTGGTTAATAACGCGATAGATGGTGTTTTTTATATTGGCGGGAGTAATGAAGTTCATAGCAAGTTTGAAGAATTTTCAGAAAATAAGAAAAGTATGAAAGAGATTGTGTGGAAATGGATATCGGACTCTCAATCGGCATATTCTTCGTATCACCTTGAGGGCAAGGTGATTTTTGAAGTAGTGGGGAGTGTTACGGCATGGGTAGCGGAAGGCGAAAGAATGGTGTTGTGTTATGTCCAAGGTAGTGGAAGGTGGAAGAGGAAAAAGGTATTGGTTGCGGTAGCAGAAGGCGGGAGAACTATGGGAGTGGAAGATAGGACTAGGATTAGGATTAGGATATGGGATCCCGGAATCAAGAGAATTTTTTCAAGACCACACCTTGAGGACAAGGTGATTTCGAAGGAGTGGGGAATGATACGCCCCGGGCTTTATGTCATATTATATTTATTTAGGATATGTCTTTGTGTCGTATTAGGAAAGTGTCATTGTTTAGATATGTCTTTATGTTTGGCTTGTTTTACAAGCTAGGGTTATTCAGTTATATATACCGAATCATTATTATGAATGAATCAATCAAGTTAAATATCAATAAATCTCTAGTTCTTCTCTCTACTTTTTAAGGAGCTCGCACACGCTAAAAGTGGTGCCATATCCCGATACAACCCCTAACCGGGTCGTATCAGTATACCACCAACAAGGTTATAAATAGCGTGAGGCGTGGCATGATGGCATAATCAAGCCTCACGTCTTTGCGGCTAAGGCGAAGCTTTTGCCTTTATAAGGCGGCAGAAAGTATGAAAATATTTATATATTTATATCATAATTCATATATATTGAGTTTACAGAAATATGTGTCATAAGGCGGCGTAGCGACATGGCGTGGAGGCATGACCAAGCCTCACGATTTTGCGAGGCTTTTGCGGAGCTTTTGCGAGCCTTTTAGAACAGTGACCACCAAACACGGTCGTCGTTTAATTCCTCCTGTCTCTTTCTTGCTGTCATAGGCGGCGTACTAAGATCGTGTTGGGTGTGTGACGATGGTTTGTTATTCAACAAAGGTTGGTTTTTCTGGTGCATGAGATACTTAAGGTACGAAAGGTAATAATTGGGTGCTGTATTTTATTTGGTATTGGTAATGATGTGTCTATTGGGATGATATGTATGAGGTTCAAAGTATTGGATTTTTCGTATGGTTTGGTTGTATTCGTGATTATGTGTATGCCTGTAATGTTTCAATCATTTGGAATGTTTACACACATCTGTTGCGCTACTAATGTATAATAGGGTGGTTTTCTAATCACTCCTAAAACGCCACCGTATTGATTTATCAATAATATCTTTTTATGATGAATGTATTTGACTTGATTCAGCGATTTAGCTGTCCATATATTGGCAGGGAAACTTTTATAGTGTGTACCCATCTTGGGTGGGCACCCATTTAGATATTTGACAACAAATTCTTGACCCATTTATATGAAAAGGAGTCGTGTTAAATTACATAATTTTTCGGCGTACCCGGACTGCCCATTTTTCTATATGAGCTTAAGTATATTATATGTTTGATAGTCTATAACGTTTGCATACTTGAAATATGTTAAAAGTTTACGGGTTAACAAATGATACAAATGAACATAGAGTTGATTGAAATAGAACAGATAAGGAAAAAAAAGAGGTTCTGATATCGGTTATGATGTTTGTGCAGATTGTAACTTATGTAACTGCATTAGATGGCTAGAGGTTCCATATGTTGAAGTTGTAAAAAAAAATTATATCCGTTGACTACCGAGGAGTTTGTCCAATTGGAAGAATAGGAATGCTGGTAAGGAGTGTATAGCACATACCTTCTACATGAAGATCAAAGAGACTCCTCTAAACATGTTTTTTTTTTTTTTTTCCTTTCTTCTTCTTCTTTTTTGGCTGCCTAAGGATCTATCATTTATTTTTACAGAATGGACAAAGAATCTATGGCGAGGCTAGCAAAAGCCTCTGCTTGCTAAAGCTATGGTCATTAATGCCATTCGGTAACCTCTGAGGCACATCTTGCAAACCATGCGTAAACGCGAGCCCAAATGGATCACTACCTCAGGGACCAATTTCAAGGCGAGCGTCTGTAGGAGACGTTAGACCCCACCCATAGACTCTATGCATTATCTACCTTATAAATCAAGTATTAGGTGGTGTTTCTTTTCATAAAGAGACTCTTAACAACCTCTTAATCTGAACCGTTCAGACGCGGTCAGACATTTTGGTCGTTCAGACCGTTTGTTTTTTTTTTTTCCCGTTCGAGGCGCGTTCGAAGCGATAAGATCTTAATGGTCTAGACTTGAGAGAGGTGTCGAATGCCTCTTGTTGCCTCAAAAAAAAAAAAAAAAAAAAAAAAAAAAAAAAAAAACTAGTATGAGCAATCAAATATGCGGTTCAAACATGAGTTTTTTTCTCGTTCGAGATCGCGGTCGATTCGAGACATTTACGCCTCAGATTCGGATGTGCGGTTGATTGATTGAACCTCTTAAAAAACAAACACCACCTTAGACTCATTACTTTTTAGATAAACATGCATTGTGTCTATATGTTACAGGTTGCGGTTGCTAAAGAAACTATAGAAAGCCTTGGTGCTTTGTTGAATAGGTAGCAATAGATAATGTGTGTTTCGATTAGTTTATGTACTTTGATGTTAAATTGGTATAACCACAATGTCTCAAAACATCCTCGGGTTCAAATTACTTGTTTATAATTCATTGGTCAGTCTCTACGCATACAATAAACATACAAGCCTTTTGTTTTGTTTACAATATTTCAATATCATAAACATTGGCTAGTTGTGATTGTTGGATTTTGGTTATATATATTTTTTTAAACAGAAATTATATTAAAACATTAGCAAGATGCTAGGAAAACGAAATACAATGATTAAGAGATTGCGTTACTAGGGTTGGAGACCCATACTACCCAATTACCTAAAGACTTTCTATGCCTATTAGAGATCCCAGTTGAATGATAGTAGTGTAACTTCATTGAGAATAAAATACTTGTTTGTTCCTTTTTTATTTGAAAGTGACTTGGTTTGTATTTCTCGAGAGGATCCACGTTTGATTGCGACTTAATTGATTTAATATGAAAAAAGATGAATTTATTAAGTCATATGAAAACTGTTTGTTTGTTACTTAATAGAGAAATATGACTGAAAATATTAAGTAATAAATTGAGGGTGTCTGCATTAAGTCATCTTTTAATTAACCGTGACTTAATATAAAATTTTAACAAACAAGCCTCGATTGAACCACCCTGTCAAATAGGATCTACAAAGCAATAGAGCCGTCTCAAGAATTTATGAATTTTTTTAGGAACTTGGACGAAATTAAATAATGAAGCCTTTTGAGTATTAATGTTATATATAACGTGTCATCGTTTATAAGATATAATGCAATTAGTTATCTAAACGTTTCAAAATATTACGTACTCATTAAGATATTTTTCTCATCTAAATATTTTTTTCTTCGTGAAAATATTAGTACAAATGCATATAACTATTAACAGGAAAAAAATTGGGGCCTCTAAAAACTTTGAGACCTTGAGCAATCACTCACTCTGCACACTTTAAAAGACGGCCCTGCAAAGCGACTTTGTTTGGTCTTTAGTTATCCTTTATGTATATGGTTGCCTATCAGGCGCTCCAGTTCCCTAAAATCTTACATAATTCTGTCGTCACACACAAAACACACACACAGATATGACAATATTAATGCAAACTGATTTTATCAAAACTATATATACAGAATCACCGTTATAAAATGGTAATCATCTAGTTTTCTATTAAAGAAAAGCTACGAATTTGATGCACAATTAGTTTTCAGTACAAGACCATGTGGACATGGTGGATAATTTAATGAACAAATCAAATGCCATAAATATATGGGACATGCATGGGGCTGGTGACATAAATGCATCCATTTTCCATATAACGTAAGCTCTTACTTTACGGTGTTGTTTGTTTTTTTTTAAAAAAGTCTTAATAACCTCTTAATAGACCAAAGCTCTTAGTTAGTTAGAGCTTTTAGGTGTTAAGTGTGTTTGTTTTTTATTTTTCGTTTAGAGGCAAACGGAGGTAAAAACATCTAAACGGACCAGACATTGAAGGAGCATCTTAATGCCTCTAGTTGAACTAATAAACATTCAGACGTTTTCTTAAAAAAACAAACAATATTATTTGATTCAGATTCAGACATTTCCGCCTCAGATTCAGATTAAGATGTGCGAGTCAGATTCAGATTCAGAGCCTCTTAATAAACAAACAGCACCTACTATTGCTAATAGCCAATTTATGTGTTGTTTGTTTTTTTTTTTAAAAAAAGTCTTAACAACCTCTTTATAGACCAAAACTTTTAGTTAGTTAGAGCTTTTAGGTGTTAAGTGTGTTTCTTTTTTATTTTTCGTTCAGAGGTAAAAAGAGGTAAAAACATCTAGATGGACCAGACATGGAAGAAGCATCTTAATACCTCTAGTTGAACTAATAAATGTTCAGATGTTTTCTTAAAATAAAAACAAACAATATTATTTGATTCAGATTCAGATATTTCCGCCTCAGATTCAGATTCAGATGTGCGAATCAGATTTAGATTCAGAGCCTCTTAATAAACAAACATCTGTATCTTTTGTTGTTAAAAATAGGGCAAATGGTTTTGAAAAAGTATCATACTTGTCACCATTTGCTTTTGTGGGTAGCGAACAATTTTTTTTTTTACTTTTTTTTATACTTTTCTTTCAAATTCATCCTTTTTAGAGTATTATTTGACATTTTTGCCCTTCGGGGAAAAAAATCTATTAGCTAAGAGGGGCAAAAATGTTCAAAAATTTCGTAAAATGCCCAAAAAGGATGAATGTGAAAGAAAATTACCCACAAAAGCAAAAAAAAATTATTCGCTGCCCACAAAGAAAATGATGACAAGTATGATACTTTTTTAATAATTTGCTCTAAAAAATATAACTTAAATGACTAAGAACATGTCCAAAAATATAACTTATTAATTTAATGAGCATATTAAATAAACAAAATCTTATGTTAATAGCTTGAGTCTTATAAAACATGTAAAAGAGATGATACATGAAAATTTTGAATGTAAAAAAGTTCATGTGATGTTAAATTAAATAAGTTAATCGAGTCGACTAAACTGTATCAAAATGATTAAGAACCTTTTGTATACTTTTTATATGAACATTTACTTTATTTAATAGGTTTGTAATTATATTCAAGAATTATTAATAAATTTATTAAGGGTGTGCTTGGTTTAAATTTGGAAAATAAAAGGGAAAGATAATGATAATAGTAGGGAAAGGGAAAGCGAAAGAGATAAAAAATCATTTTTCTCAAATTATTGAGTAATGGTCCATTAACCACTATCATTCTATTATATAGCACCAAACATTATTTTTCATTACCTTTACTATTATTCACTCTCATAAACATCCTACCAAACACTCCCTAAACTTTAATGCCCTGTGGGCCTTGTTCACACATGGGTTGTGACAGAGAGTGGATTTTAAGCCCATTTATGGACCATGTTAATCCTCATAATCGAAAGGTCGATCTGTCAAACATGAGCAAAAAATGAATTATTTATAAGCAGATTTATATCATGTCCACATATGTGGTGACACGAATTTTGGCTATCATGCATTTTTCTTGGTTGTCCTGAGTTTTATATTCGCTATTGGTTTAAAATGATCTTATTGCTTGAAAGCATAGCATGTTTGTAGCTCAGTTTTTACCATACATGTAATTCAGTGTTTAAAATTCATGAGCATTTTGTCTTCTTATCATATGTAGTAGTCTTTTCCTTTATAGCTCTTGTTTATGTTGTGAATATTTAGCTGGTAACTATTACTTCTATTGTTTATAACAAGTATTTTGAGACTCACACGTTGTTGCGATAGTATAAAAATGCTCATTTTTATATAGCATATAAGTTGTTTACTGATTATCAACATCTATCACATAGCTAAATCAAAGTTATGCTTTGCGTATGTTCATGTTTGATTTTATTTTTTAAAGACAATTTGTTATATGAATTGTTAAATTATATAATAATAATAAGAACATATAGATCAGTGTTTATAGAAATATAAAACCAAATGAACATGCAATGCTTCCTTCCTATAAAACTTCTAGCAAATTAATCAATGATATAACCGGTGAAAGTTAAATAAATCTCCAAAGCAGTTATAAAAAAAAGTTTTTGTTTGTGATTAATTATCTCTTTACTGTTTTTCTTTTCAACTATATAACTTTGTTTATTTTAGTTTGCATGGCAAATTTCTATGTCAAAGGGAATAAAAAATGATTACACACCATAAAACAAAACATAAATAGGTTTTGTGCCAATTTTAGTACGTACTGAACTCATAAATTCTCCAACAGTAATCCAACTTGTTAGGTATGCTATTAAAAACTTCTTAAAAAGTATACCGAAGACTATGCCCAAAAAAAAATACTATTTTCTTTAAAACCTACCAAATTAATAATGTGATTTTATTAATATAACCTCAAGTCAAAAAAAATAAAATAAAATAAAATAATAATAATAAATTGATGTCTACTGATCACCTACACAACATTTATGTTTTTTCAACAATCTTTTTAATTCTTCAGATAGCTGCAAATCCGGTTTTTGGTAATAAACTAAAGCATTTCGAGGCCGATATATCCTATGGTTAAAATGATGATAATGCCCCTGCCAGTTATAAAAAAAATGATGGAGAGGGGACATGTGGCGCGATCTGATGACTTCCTAGCCTTTTTATTTTAACAAACTTTTTTATTTTACCTCATCTCGGTTCTTGTATTCAAGAATTATTAATAAAAGCAAATTACCTAAACGATCCATATCAAAACTCATTTTACAAATACAAACTCTTTTTCAACACTTTACAAAAAGGAACATAAAAATGTCACATCAACCTGTGAGGACCACAACTGTGAGTAATTTTATATTATCCACTGTCTAAATAGTTAACAAAGCAACCATCTTCAAATTACTCAATTGAATAAGAATATGTAGTTCTGGAAAGATACAAAAAGTTGCATAGTGAATTACTAACATTGTCATATTTAATGTATATAAAACTAACCATTATTGAAAAAGGAGATAAAAGGAAATTGAGTAATTTTATACTATCCACTGTCTAAATAGTTAACAAAGCAAGTAAATTATAACGTGATGGCCGACCCCACAACCCAAGGTACACATTAAGTCATCTCTCCCTCATCAAGTCTCTTTCTTAATTTCCAGTTACCTTTTCTAGCTCCATTTTTTCTGATGAACAAAACAAAAACAATTTCGACATAAACACTGGTTGCTTAAAAACAAGCTAAATCCTTCCTAGACATTTCGTCGAACACTTCATCTGCAGTACTTAAAAACACTCCCCAAGTCATGATTCCCAACAATAACAATGGTGGTTTTCACCCTGGTTCAAGCTCCACGCCCAGGCCTTAAGCCTCGCTTGATAACTCAAGCTCCACGCCCAGGCCACCCAGGTTCCACGCCCAGGACACCCAGGTTCCACGCCTAGGACACGCCAGGCTCCACGCCCAGCACCAGGCTCCACGCCCAGGTTCACGCTCAGCTGCTCCACGCCTAGACATGACACGCCCAGCTCAATCCCTCGCCCAGGGCACGCCCAGAACACGCATCACGCCCAAACTTCTCGCCTCGACCACGCCCAGAGAATTATTACGCTAGTTCATTTTAGAAAATTGTATGGGCGAGGTTTATATGTGTAAAGTAGTAGGCGAAAGTGTTCGTTTCAGAAATTTTCTCTATTAATAAATTTATTAAACTTTAATGCCCTGTGGGCCTTGTTCACACATGGGTTGTGACAGAGAGTGGGTTTTAAGTTCATTTATGGACCATGTTAATCCTCATAATCGAAAGGTCGATCTGCCAAACATGAGAAAAATGAATTCACATTTATAAGAAGTTTTATATCATGTCCACATATGTGGTGACACGAATTTTGGCTATCATGCATTTTTCTTGGTTGTCCTGAGTTTTGGATTCGCTATTGGTTTAAAAATAATCTTATTGCTTGAAAGCATAGCATGTTTGTAACTCCGTTTTTACCGTATATTCGTTCAAAAAAAGTTTTTACCGTACATTCGTTCAAAAAAAGTTTTTACCGTATATGTAATTCAGTGTTTAAAATTCATGAGTTCATGAGCATTTTGTCTTCTTATCATATGTAGTAGTCTTTTCCTTTATAGCTCTTGTTTATGTTGTGAATATTTAGTTGGTCACTATTGCTTCTATTGTTTATAACAAGTATTGTGAGACGCACACGTTGTTGCGATAGTATAAAAATGCTCATTTTTAACTATGTACTTGAGTTAATGAAAAGATATAGCTTATAAATTGTTGATTGATTATCAACATTTATCACATAGCTAAACCAAAGTTATGCTTTGCGAATATACAGGTTCATGTTTGATTTTATTGTTTGAAGACAATTTGATATATGAATTGTTAAATTATATAATAATATTAAGAACATATAGATCAGTGTTTATAAAAATATAAAACCAAATGAACATGCAATGCTTCCTTCCTATAAAACTTCTAGCAAATTAATCAATGATATAATCGGTGAAAGTTAAATAGATCTCCAAAGCAGTTATAAAAAAAAGTTTTTGTTTGTGATTAATTATCTCTTTACTGTTTATCTTTTCAACTATATAACTTTGTTTATTTTAGTTTGCATGGCAAATTTCTATGTCAAAGGGAATAAAAAATGATTACACACCATAAAACAAAACATAAATAGGTTTTGTGCCAATTTTAGTACGTACTGAACTCATAAATTCTCCAACAGTAATCCAACTTGTTTGGTATGCTATTAAAAACTTCTTAAAAAGTATACAAAAGACTATGAAAAAAAAAAAAAAAAAAAAAAAAAAAAAAAAAGACTATTTTCTTTAAAACCTACCAAATTAATAATGTGATTTTATTAATATAACCTCAAGTCAAAAAAAAATAAAATAATAATAATAAATTGATGTCTACTGATCACCTACACAACATTTATGTTTTTTCAACAATCTTTTTAATTCTTCAGATAGCTGCAAATCCGGTTTTTGTTTTGGTAATAAACTAAGCATTTCGAGGCCGATATATCCTATGGTTAAAATGACGATAATGCCCCTGCCAGTTATAAAAAAAAAGGGTGGAGGGGGGACACGTGGCGCGATCTGATGACTTCCTAGCCTTTTTATTTTAACAAACTTTTTATTTTACCTCATCTCGGTTATTGTATTCAAGAATTATTAATAAATTTATTAAACTTTAATGCCCTGTGGGCCTTGTTCACACATGGGTTGTGACAGAGAGTGGGTTTTAAGCCCATTTATGGACCATGTTAATCCTCATAATCGAAAGGTCGATCTGCCAAACATGAGAAAAAATGAATTCACATTTATAAGAAGTTTTATATCATGTCCACATATGTGGTGACACGAATTTTGGCTATCATGCATTTTTCTTGGTTGTCCTGAGTTTTGGATTCGCTATTGGTTTAAAAATAATCTTATTGCTTGAAAGCATAGCATGTTTGTAACTCAGTTTTTACCGTACATTCGTTCAAAAAAAGTTTTTACCGTATATGTAATTCAGTGTTTAAAATTCATGAGTTTGTTGGCGTATATGTCTGGAAGACATGAGGTCCGACAACATCACTGGCCGGACGGCATTGTCTGAACCGTCCGGACGTCAAACGACAGTATCCAGTTTTCAAGGGATTCTCACCACGTGGCCTATCAACTAGGGTGGCTATAGGCTTGCAAGCAGGTAATATAGGTGCGCACGAGCGGTGTATCTACAGGATTGAAGGTACATAGTTGGGGTAGTATAAATACCCCAACACATTTAATGGTTCGCAATACATACACACACTTACATCAACCATCGCATTTATTACCATACTTACCCTCCGACTTACTCTCACGCCGGAGCTTGGTCACGGACACCGTCGAGGCGAGGCTAACGTGTGTTGCTTATGTGTGAGGAAGGAACACTTATTTCCTCCCAAGACCGATCAAGTCGAACTCTCCACCAAACCGCATAAATGGTGTTGGAATCACTCCTAAACAGTATTTCAAGTATTTATATTTCATATGTAATAGGTAGCTTTGTTATGGCCTTTATGTTTGTTTAAGGTCAAGCTTATGTAGAAGGCCCATAAGCTTGATCCAAGCCCAATAAGGAATAGGGAAGGAGAGGGAGTGTTGCCCTAGCTCCTTGCCTATATATACATTGTAATAACCCTCACTTGAGGGTTGGTTGTTCAAGTTTTCTTTCCTTTCACACACTCTTTCTCTTAACCGTGTTTACTCATACATATTGTGTGTGTTTGGATAGCTTGTTCATCCGCCTCTCCTCTCTATCTCATTCATATAAGCTTGTGTTGTAAAACTAGTGACCTAACAGTGGTATCAATCGCCAAATAGTTGGGTGTACTCGTTTTGTTTTTGAAGTTTTGGTTTTGGGTCTTACGCGTAAAGGTAACGTAATCTTTGGTTATCTTAAAAACTCGTTTTTTACACTTTTTAATCCAAGATTCTTGTACTTTCAATGTTTTGAGGTGTTAAAATACTTGTTTTGGCAAAAGTTTGAACTTTACGCTTGGATTTACGTTTTAAGCTTGTTTTTGTTCGAGGGTGTCGTTCTACGCGTAACCCGTTTAGCGATTTGGTACATCAAAATTCACACTTTTGTGTTCTTTTGGTACTATTGAAGCTATTACATAACAAAAATCGGTTTAGAAACACATTTGGGCAAAATCAAAGTTACGAGTAATCCCACGCGTATCAAAACCCTAAAATTACGCGTAAGATTTTCCTTGGTTTGATCTTCATTTTTACGGTTTATTCCGTGTTTTCTTACTTGGATAAGTCCGAAAATACGTCGACTTTGGATATCTTTTGCCTTTGTGAAGTGTAAAAGATCATTTGAGCAAAACCCTAAAATTACGCATAAGCATAAGCTTACGCGTAGAAATTCTACGCATAAGATTCACTTTACGCGTAACTAAGGTCTACATAAGGTAATCCTCGCCTAACTTTCTCGCCTAACTTTTGTCTACGCATAACTTTAGTGCTTTTATCCTACTTACGCGTAAGCTAAATCCTACGCGTAACTCCTTATTGTTACGCGTAACTTTTGGTGTTTTTACGCATAAGTGCTACTTGGTTCTTGTCTTTTCTACGCCTAAGGACACTTCATCAACAACGGTTCATTCGACTACAAAGATCCATTTTACCACACAAGTTTATCATCATGTCTCAACCACCATACTCTAACTACTTCCCTCACACTTATAATCATCAACAACAACAACAATTAACTCCACAACATCAACAATGGAATCAACAACAAGCCATTTATCAACAACAATTTAATCGACAACATACTCCACAACTTGGTGCAATTCCACAACCACAAATGGTTCAACCACCACCAAGTCTTCAAGCTCTACCCTACACAAACGATTTCAATCAACATCCATCACGAAGCACTATGAAGGAACCCACTTGGTTTACAAAGATGTGTGAAGCTTTAAGCGACCAACAATCAATTCATGAAGTGGATCACTGATATACCTCCAATGCTCACTCCAGAAACTACGATCAATGGGTGATAAGGTTCTTTAGGTTTTGTGATCTAAAGAAGCCACATGGAAAGTTCTTAAAGAAGGTTATCTTGGAAGGTCCATTTGAGATGCCTCTCGTCATTGTGCCGGAGATCCAAGCTGCTCCACCAAGAGATGAACAAACCAACATTGCTACTATTGCGATTTAAATCCACGAACTTCTACACTATGAAGTCGATGAACTTGCAATGGAATACATCCTCTTAGGATTACCAAACCCAATTCTTCGTAGTGTTGATGCTCAAAAGACCGCACAAAAATGTGGGATCATATTCGTCTTCTTATGGAAGGATCCATACTCAATCGGAGGATTTGGAATCCAAAATTTACTTGGCTTATGAACACTTCATGATTGAACACGAGAGACACTAGAGTCCTATCATCATCGATTTTCGAGACATCATCAATGATTTGGATAAACACAACATCATCATGCTACAATTGCGGTGAATACTAAGTTCTGAGTAGTCTTGGTCCGAATGGGAGAAGTATGTCATTTTCTCCGTCAAGCGAAGAATATGCATCATTCTACCTATGGATTGTTGTACGATTACTTGAAGCCTCATGAAAAGGAAGTTGATGGGAAAGGATTCTCCGTGCTCAAATTGCTAAGCAACACAACCGGACAATCAACAACTTGCCTTATATACTCAATGAATTATCCTCTCAACCAAAGAACTCAACCAACCGCTTCACACACATCTTCACAAAGAACAACCTCAACCTCAACAAAATCAATTGGTTCCATACAACAACAATGCTCAAGCATATGTCGTTGAAGCTACCGAGGAAATCGATCCATTTGAAGCATTGCAACAAGGATTTGTGATGATTGCTAATGCTTTTGGCCGTTACACAAACAAATCCAACAATCGTATTCGTTCCTCATCTAACACACGGACTCAAGTGTTGTGAACAATGGACGTGTTGAAGTTCGAATCGTGATTATGGTCGTCGGATGGGCGGTGGTCAAGGGTTTAATCTTGTGGGTAGGAATAACAATGAGCTCAAGTGATGGAGCAGGAAATGCTCGAATCGGTTAAATGGTCTTAGATGCTACAAGCGCAATGAGAAGGGACACTGACTAATGCATGCCCAAGGCCAAGGACTAGGGCGGTGCTTATTTCAAAGAGGCTTTACTTTTGGCTCTTAAGGATGAAGTGGTGGATCTCTTACGGACAAAAGAACGAGCTTTATGGCGGATGCCGACTCGAGATGATGATATGGAGGACTTGCAGGCTAATGCAACTATTATGTTGATGGCTAATATGCATGAGTTGCACATGAGCGATACATGCCCGGTGTCGACATCGATGGCTTGTCTCGGTACCCGAACAAACCATCATCATATCTCGAACTACTATCTCCGCCAATATCTCGAATCAAGCACGGATCGGTATTCAAAATGAGTCTTCTACATCTCTTTCGATGACTTTCAAGTTAACCTCAGTAGTTACATTTGGCGATCAAGATGACCTTTTGGTTTCCTTTGATAATCAAATTGACTCGTGGTGGTACTTGAGGATCTAAAGAATGATCATGTTGAGACTCACGTTGAACAAGATGATCTGTTGCCTCATCCGAATTTTGCTCGGTTAATTCAAGACCATAAAATCAAAATGGAGGAATGTTATGCATTAAATCGGTCCTTAAAAAGTAAAATGCATTATTAACCAAGGATTTTGAATGTTTACAAATGCAACTCAACTTTTCAAAACTCAAGACAACAGTGAAAAAGGTTTTGAAGCCGCTTTTGCAAAATCTCATCAAAGCGAAAAATATTTAGAGACGGATCGTGATCTAGCCGCCTCGAAGAATGCTTTGTTATCGAATTAGAACAAGCGAAACATGAACATAAAAACAAATTAACGCTCTTACCTTGGACAATCAAAAGCTAAAATTTGAGTTGTTAAATTGTCAAAACAGTTCTCCGTATACAAAAAGCATTCAACGAATCGGGTAGATGACCTTCTTGACGAAATTCTCGACTTGCAAAACAAACTTAAAGAGTTTAAAAGCATTGTTTACAAACACGGTGAATCGAGAATGACTATTGAAAAGTTTACCTTAAAACCCAATCCAAATGGATATGGAAAAATCTAGGCGATTACAAACCAAAGCTTTCACTAAAAACATTCAAAGCAACTCACGAAGTTTCGGTCACGAATACAAAATTGATAATCTTGTCATGAGTGTTGTTGAATATCATCGTCAAGAGGAATTAGATGCGAAGGCGAGTCGATCAAAATTAAAAATGTTGTTTACAACAAACCTTTTAATTATAAAACGCGGTCACTTTCGTCACACCAACGGATTCTTCTAACACACCAAGGGTTATCATCAAAACACGAGTCTTCTATTGTTAATCCCAAAGCAGACTTTGCACAAACTTATGGTCCTTTACCTTCCATTAGTGAAGTAAACTCACAACCGAAAATCGAAAAATTCTTGATATTTTGACATTTTCATGGTCGACCTCAAAATTTTACAACATGAGATAGAATATCGATCCGAAATCAAAGTTGAACATTTTCAATCGCCTCTGGCGCGAGAACAAAGAGACATTTTTCGAAAAATCTTTTACCTAATGTTAAAAACTTGAAAAGTTGTGCAATTGCACAGGAAAAGGATTTTCATAAGGAACTTGGGGTAATGAAAACGTTTTGAGAAAGCGAAACATCTATTTCGAACACAAACGCAAAAGAAACTATTGAGAAAAGATGTTGATCGACTCTTGGAAGATGTTATCCGTCTTGATATCCATAATGTTGTGTTACTTCATGCCTTGCCATTTGCATCCGCTTATATCTCTGCGATATTGTTGAAACTGTTGTAACTATTAAGAACACCGATAATGTGCTTCGGATCGAGTCTTTAAAAGTCGAAAATAAGCGATTACACGGAAATTTACAATGCAAAACGTCGTCTTCAATGGTGTGAAAAGATATTCACAATCATCAACTTAGTTTTCAAAAGAAAATCGCTCAATTGAGTGCAAAATCTTCGATCCTAAACTTGATCAACTGGATGATCAAAATGTGTCTTTGAAAAGTCAAATCTCAAAATATGAACAAGAACTTTTAAGCGTTAAGCAGAATATGGTGTCATATTTGATTTACTCAAAAGACTCGACTTGAAGCATCTAACGAACTTGATCACTATATTGCTCACACTAGAGATGTCATGAATTTTCTTTGGAAATATTCGTTCGAAAATCAAGATCGATTCACACCATCTCTAAGTTACGGAAATGTTAGGAAAATATGAACAACTTCCGCTCTTGTGATTAAGAGATTAGCACAAGTCACACTTAGTAATCGTGAACCTAGAATTCCCACCGCCAAATCACAAGTTGCTAATGTGTTTCCTCTCTGAAACAGAATAGTTGCATCTTTTCCAAGCGTCCGCACTTCACGACCTAGGAGCACTCAATCGAAGAATAGGAAGTTGCGACCTAAGAAAAGATCAATAAAGAATGCTAAAGTAGAAGAACACCCTAGGACTCGAATAAAAATCATGTTGCTTCCACTATAGATGTTGCGTCGGAAAATGTAATACAAATAGTGATGTAACGAATGCTAAACCGTTAAGTACTTTTGATATTCGATCGATGCACCTTGTGTTATTTGTCGAAGAGTATGAATTCGATTGTCATGACAAATGTGTTGCTAAAGCTATAATCTCTCGATTACGGAATCCTAAGAATCGGAATACCTCTAGGCCCACTAATCATTTTAAGTTTGTGCTTGGTAAACCACCTTCTTTAGATTCTAAGGCAACCATTGCTATCACAGTAGCTCCCGCTTCACCTCCTAAGAATGTAGTACCACCTAGTGTTTTTACTAAGACTAAAGCAAAGAGTAGTTATAGATGGCAGAAATGGATATATAACACACTTGGATTTAAATGGATGCCTAAAATTGTCAATGTGTGTATGTCTAACGTACACCTTGGAACCTCTAACATTTGGGTTCCACATCTACTTCTATTCCATCCGTAAATGTGTGTAATGCGGTGATGAGATCATTCTCTGGATTGTTGATAGCGGATGTTCCCGACACATGACGAGCAACCTTAAGCTGTTATCAAACTTTATTGCAAAGTTCATTGGCACCGTCGATTCGGGAGCGATCACTTGCAGACTATCATGGGCTACGGAGATTATGTTAATGGGAACATCGAAATCGGCAGGGTTTACTATGTGGAAGGCCTCGGTCACAATCTGCTTTCGATGAGGTCAATTTTGTGATGGAGATTTGGAGGTTGCTTTCGGGGAGAAAACTTGTTTCATTCGTGATCTACAAGGAAACGACCTTATGTCCGCTCGCGTAATTCTAGTCTCTACACTATCTCTATGCAAGACATGGTTGCTTCCTCTCCCATTTGCTTACATTCAAAGGCAACATCTACAAAATCCTCGGCTATGGCACCGCGTCTCTCACATCTAAACTTTCAAACCATCACCAACCTTGCTCGACACAAACTCGTTGAAGGACTCACGATTCCGGTATTCAAAAGATCACCTTTGCTCGACTGTGAACAAGGGAAAAGCACTCGTGCTCATTTTCCTTCAAGGTGGAACACGACTCTCGGCATGTGCTACATCTTCTTCACATGGATTTGTGTGGCCCGATCGTGTGCAAGCGATCAACGGCAAACGCTACATCTTAGTAATTGTTGATGACTACTCACGATGGACTTGGGTCTACTTTCTTCGTAGCAAAGACCAAGCTCCACAAATGATCATCACCTTTCACAAAAATACTGTGTTCGACTCCGCAACACCGTCCGGATAATCGAGAATAGACAAAGGAACCGAATTTGTTAACAAAACCCTTCGTGAATTTTATAAGAAAGTGGGAATTGACATCAAACATCTATTGCACGTACACCGAACAAAGCGGAGTTGTTGAAAGACGAAACCGAGCGTTAGTGGAAGCGCAAGAACAATGTTAATCAATGCTAAACTTCCAGATTACTTATGGGCGAAGTCGTATCACGGCATGCTATACTCAAAACCGTTCTATGATCACAAACGCCACAACAAAACACCTTCGAGCTTGTCCACAACTATAAACCGAACCTCAAACACTTTCATGTATTTGGATCCCTTTGCTATCCGAATAATGATCGTGATGATTTTGGAAAGCTCAAAGCCAAAGTCGATATTGGAGTCTTTATTGGATCTTGTGACAATTCTAAAGGTTTCGAATCGGAATCGTCGAACTAAGGAGGTAATGGAAGCGATTCATGCTCATTTCGATGAACTCACGGATATGGCTTCGAGTATATGACTTAGAACCCGGTCACAACCGTTTAAACTTCCTCAACCCCATCATCGGTGAAGAAAGCCCTCACTAACTCGTCAACAAATGGAAAGGTTATTTGCTCCTACGTTACGTGACGATATTGATGAACGTGCTCTGGTGTATCCATTGTTTCATTGCACAAACCGATAATATTCCTATACACGATACACTGCTACAACAACTCTTCGTTGAAGATGCACCTACACCAATTGACTCCAACACAACAGATTGAACACACCGCTTCCAACAATGATGAACCGGTGATGATATTCGAATGAAGTACCCCACCGCAGATTTTGATCCAAATCGTTCTTCAACCCGTTTGCTAATGAGGCTGCGCACGGATGTCGCGGAATCTTCAACAAACCATTTGAATCCTCGGAATCTACACAATGTATACCAACATCAACCTCTACACATAGATGGACAAAAGACCATCCTCGGCTAACATTATTGGCAACCCGAATCAACCGATCGTTACGAGACAACGTCTTCACTCGAGACGATGAACATTGCATTTATGCACTCACCGTCGCCAATCTGAACCTAAAAACATTAAGGATGCAATGACAAAAGACAAGCGGATTGAATCCATGCGGGAAGAACTCAACCAATTCAAGCGTCTTGAAGTATGGGAGCGGTTGAAAGACCAACAGGGTCTCGTCATTGGTTTAAAATGGATTTGGAAAAACAAATTGGATCTTTGAAGGAATGTTATCCGAAACAAGTCACGGCTAGTTGCTAAGGGTTATCGTCGGGAAGAGGAATAGACTTTGAAGAATCTTTTGCTCCGGTTGCTCGTCTTGAGGTCATTCGGATATTCCTCGCGTTCGCACTCATATGAATATGACGGTCTATCGGATGGATGTCAAAGCGGCGTTTCTCAATGGACAACTTAAAGAAATGGTCTATGTCACCAACCGGATGGATTCGTTGATCCCGAGTTCCCGAACCACGTCTACAAACTGAATAAAGCTCTTTATGGTCTCAAACAAGCCCCTCGGGCATGGTACGATTAGCTATCATCTTTCCTCATTGCCAATAATTTCACCAAAGGCTCGGTTGACCCAACTCTTTTTATACAATATCACGGGACACATATCTTAATTGTTCAAATTTACGTGGATGACATCATTTTTGGGTCTACACATAAAAAGTTTTCAATCGCTTTTGCAAAACTAATGAAGAAAAATTTTGAAATGTCCATGATGGGTGAACTTACGTTCTTTCTAGGACTGCAAGTTCATAAACAACCTATGGTATTTTCTTGAGTCAGTCCAAATATGCCCTTGAACTTTTAAACAAATTTGGAATGACAACATGTGACACTTATGCCACACCAATGGCTCATACCAAGAAATTAGATGCTGATTTACATGGGAAATTGGTTGACCCTACCAAATACCGAAGTATCATTGGGTCCCTCATGTATCTAACAGACTAGCGGACCGATATTGTCTTTGCCGTTTATCTATGCTCCCGTTATCGATCGCGACCAAGCGAAACCCACCTCTCTCGAGGCTAAAAGAATCCTCCGATACATCAAGGGAACCATTAATTTGGGGATCGGTATCAGAAGGATTCGGTTTTGAACTAATCGCTTTTGAACGGCGATCATGCGGGATGCTTAGACTCAAGAAAAGTACTTCAGAGCTCTACAATTTCGGTGATAAACCGGTGTCTTGGCAATCAAAGAAGCAGGATTGTACATCATTGTCATCAACCGAAGCGAATATGTAGCCATGTCCGCGTGTTGTGCTCAAGTCATTTGGATGAGAACACAACTCAAAGACTATGGTTACGTGTTGATGAATCCGATGTATTTGCGACAATCGAGTGCCATTGCAATCTCGTGCAACTCGATTCCAAGACTCGAAATCAAAGCACATCGATCTCACGCTATCATTTCATCAAGGACCACGTGGAGCAGTACCGTTGAATTATACTTTGTGGTCTTGAATACCAATTGGCGGATCGCTCACCAAAGCCTTGCCCCGCTAGGTTTAATGAGTTGGTCCACCGAATTGGTATGAGGTGTTTGACTCAAGAGGAATTGGATGACCTCTTAAAACAGTCTTAAAAACCTGTCAAACACCAAAACATCTTTTGTAAATAAATATTCAAAAACAAAATACAAAAATATAAAATCCGATAAAACTACAAAAATATTCTCCTAATCTATCTCTCTTTCAACATGGCAAGTACATTTCTTCCGTCAACACTTTTATTTTTCAAAATTTAGTATTTTTCCGATCAAGTGTTGAGGGGGAGAAAATAATCCTTTAACTGTTTCAAAACATCTGTGTACTTGCATGTTATCACATCTCGGTTGATTCTTTTACAAATGGTGGTACATTTTCTGATTCAAAGACACTCCTCGGACTTAAATTAACAACCTTTCATTATTTACTCAAGTCGGGGAGTGTCGTCATGTTTCTTTCCTAAAATCTTCGTTTGGTAACCAAAAATGGAAGTTAAAAAGCTTTGGATGAAAATGGAAAAGGTGGAGGGACTAAAGCGCCAAAAGCTTAAAGTTACTTTTAATAAAACACCTCCACCTAAACTATCCTTCACATTTAATACACCAAACCTAACAAGATCCTCGCCTATAATTCGTTCATCATATCCGTGTATTTGATCATCATTACGTAAGTAGATTAATGTTTCTAACGTGTTTTCAAACATTGGTTTTGAATTTTAAATGAATCCAACGGTCAAATCTATGGACATGAGTGATTTTGTGTTCTTCGCTTATGCGTAAGAACACTTGATCATGTGTTTTGTGTTTGTGGCTTAAATGTTAATGTCAAAATGTTTTAAAACATCATTGATATGTTTTCTATCATCAAAACAAACCCGAAACACGATTTGATGAATATTGCGAATTAGGGTTTATGTGTCGAATTGGGCATTTTGAATGTGATGTGTATTGGTTAAAAATATTGTTGTTTTATGCTCTTGCGTTGTTAAATTGATGATTTCCAAAGTCTATAGCCACCGAAACACGAATTGGTCATCAATTCGAAACTAGGTTTAAAGTTCATAAACTTTGGGTATTTTTGATTCTCAACAAATTAAGTGTTACAACTTAGCTTACATACTCACAACATGTCTTTGAACTACCGAAAAAGTTTAGTGCATAATCTATGGCTAGAATCCATACAGCGTAGATTTAGGGTTTGAGCTACGCGTATGTATTCTACGCAGAATGATAAGATGAGCTAGTATGTTGTGTCTGTGATAAAATGATGTTTTGTGTTAACTTTGATGATTTGATAAACTTATTTCGGGCTTTGCTACACTTAAAATTCGAGAATCAAGGTCATTTGCTACTCACGCATAAGGATTACCCTACGCGTAGTTAAGTTATCGCGAAGAATTATTCTACGCATAACTATTACGCGTAAGGTTCTACAATGGACTACGCGTATCACGTGAAGGATATCGTAAACAATGACCTCTACGCATAAGGTCAACTCTTACGAGTAGCCTTACGCGTAAGGTTAATATATGCTCACGCATAAGCTCACGCATAAGGTCTCCTTTTCCTACGCGTAACATTTCTTACGCGTAAGTTAGGATTCTACGCGTAAGTTTAAGCCTAAGCATATATCATTCACATCTCACATAACTTTGCCAATACTACGCAACCACGGATTGACCTTCACGATGATTTGTTACGTGTACAAACTTGTAAATAATCTAATCATAACGTCACGAATCCAATAATGTCACTAATAAACTTAATCGTCTAATATCTTGTGAACAATAAGTGATAACATAAACTTTAAAACTTAAAGTTAACTAACTCACGAAACATTTCACGGCGTCATTGGACTATTGAATATACAAGTGACTTAGGACTCGTAACAATCATTGACCTTGTACATTCAATAACTAGACAATAAGACCTTACATTGACTAACATTATGTCTTTCGATATGTTGGTTCTTTTGGCTAATGTTATTTGAGATCACGACATGGTGAACAAATGAATGTGGATGCACTCAAGTTCTCTCCATTCTTGATATCTATCCTCATGGCTATCCAATGAAGATAGGAAAGAATAACCTCCGTGTGGACTTTGACACCTCACTTGCTCGAATCTTCGTGTTTAATTGCTATTGACATTACGAGGACTCATCCTTATCGAACATGCTTACTCACTGCTGCTGTTCACGAGATCTATATCCAACAGTTACGGAACACTATAGAAAGGGTCAAGGACAAAGCTGCGTGACGGTGACTCAATCACAAACAAGTCACCATTACACTGCAGACTTAAGGGTCGTTCTCCTAATTCACGATGTCGATCCGACCAAACTATATGTTACACCTTTCTTGGAGAGCTCACTCTCCAATTCTTAATCAATATCGGTTATGACGAGGCTACGGGAATAATCACCAAGCATTCTCACGTAGAGCTTAAGAGTATTCCTCAACCCCGGAGAACACTCTACATGATCATCACCAAGTCATTTACGGTCGTGACGGTGCTATGAGCAGCCTAAACTCATGGAAGCGCAAATATTACGGGCATTGGTCAACAAGAAACACATCGCTATAGAAGCTCGATTTGGGATGACATGATGTCATTTCTCAACAAACTTGGCTCAAAGATTCCTACATCGGATATACTAAATTGTTGATCCGAGAGCACTTGGACTTCATCCCGACATTCCCAAGAGGCTCAATGACCCCGACAATCACGACATGTTGACGGAACCTATTCTATCTGTCGAGAATCAAGGAAGCGTCTACAAAGAAACAAGGTCTTTGTCTTTGCCAGATTTCCTTCTGGCGAAGATGTCGAAGCTCGAATCGTATAAAAGGTATCTCGAAGCGGTCGGACAAGCCACTCCGATCCTTTCACTTGAACCCCAAAGACAGCTCGGGGACGAGGACTCGGAGGCTACCGACACGGATGAAGAGATCACATACTACGAAGCGCAAGGATGAAAATCCTCGGTGCAAAACCCACAAGTCCTCAAACTATTAAAGGAAAGGAAGACTCTTGCACTTGTACCTCGGGATGAAAGCTCTAAAGATGAAGAAGAGCAAGCTGAATCAATCATACAGGAAGAAGTTTCACAAAGTCGAGACACCTTCAAAAGGTAGAAGAATTTGCTAAAGATCAAATGGGTGGCCCGGAGGATCAAGTGGGCCGCCCGGCTCCTCTCCGGATCCCGATGCGGTTAATCGACCCGATAAGGGATCTAGTGCCACCACTCTTACGCAACAACAACGACTGTGGAGGACACTATTGTGTATGATTTTGAGAAGCAGATAAGCGAGAAAGAAAAGTCTAAGGATGACGAGGATGATTATACTAAGTTTCTTCTAGGCAGTCCAACACACTCAAAGGAGAAAACCTCGAAACTCCTAAGGACATGAAGTCTCCTCATGTCTCCTCATCATCGGATTCTTCGTCTCATTCATCACAACCACCATCAACAAAGACAACGGATCATCATCCAAATCCGTGAAGAAACCACCTAAATCTTGGATTTCTCGGACTCATCAAAAGATTGTGAAAGTCATCCAACAAGTTAGAAAGAAGGACATACTTTACGGAAAAATGAATTGGTTTCTTGACCAAATTCAAGTACTTGAATGATGAGAAAGACAAGATGGAAAAGAAAGGAATTTGTTCGAGAAGTTCATGAAGAGTCATCGAAAGAGGCGAACGAAATGATCGAAGGTTACACTAACAAGTACCTTGGGATATCGTTCCTAAAGTCCAAAAGGAGGCGGAGAAGACGACAAGAGATCATACCCATAAGTTTCTTCTCGACATTGTCCCGGTGTGACCAAAGAAGTATTTTCGGACAACTCACCCCTAACATCGTTGCATTGGTTAAACATACAATGGCCAAAGAAGGCGATCTCTCGAATCGAAGTTAATCGCTAAACTTGTGATGCAAATGTCAAAGCGATCGGAGCGTTTACTCGGATGAAGCTAAATTTTGAAATTCTACTTGACTTTCAACTCGGATCATCATGCAAGGAGTCACCGATCAACCCAAAAGACCAAGAGATGGCGATGATAAGGATAAGGACTCGCACCTAAGCGTCGAAGCGCCCGGTAAATCCACTTCTATGCCACCTCCTCCACCACGGACTTCTTCTCAACATAAGTCTCCTCCACCTCGGTCTTCTCTTGATAAACCTCGGGACGATTCCGAGTTACCACCCCGACTCATAAAGCGGTGATTACTTTGAGTATACGGGTGGTGACGATGAAGAGGTCCTTGAGCCCCGACAACAACCCACCTCACCCAAACAAGTGCGAAACCGTTATCATCATCAAGGCCTTCCAAAAGAAGAAGAAGACGACTCGGCTGAGTTGTATCATGGCTAGATGACGATCAAACCGAAGAGTTTGAATGGTTCTCCACACTTGTCAATCAAACTCCTACCCCGATGAAGGTCGGGAATTGGTAGACAGTTCAACATTGGAGCACGCAAAACTGTTGCAAGAAAAGTTCCATGTGAAGAAAATGATGAAATCGAATTGAAGCGAATCAAGAATGAAGCATTCCAACTTCTAACAGACTGACTCGAAAGCGCCCTCGAGGTCGAATATCATCTTGAGAACATCGCTCGAGCTATATCTAACAACATGGATTGGCTCAATCCGGAAGCAAACCTTGACTTCACACAAAGGGACAACCTCCATACTACACCGATTGGACCAAACCTCTACCAACCATTGGCCAAGCGGACGAACCACGGATTACCTTGAGATACTTCTTTAACGAGACACGGATTTTCTCTTACACGGTGGCGATAGTTCACGAAAATCGCTACATCATTGACTCTTCCATTCCGGTGACTATTTACTCAAAGCGCATAGCTATCGAGGAACGCAAATCACTTGTTTTCGACAGCGTGCAAGCATACGACCAAGATGCATTGTATGGGATTCATCATTGGCACGAACGCGAAGAATCTACTACGTGTGCACGGTTGAAGTCTCAACATGAAGTGTATAGTTCCAAGGGCATCGTGGCCATCAAACACATTGATCTCAAGTCTAAGTGGGACTACACATTCTTAAAGAATATCATAGTCAAACGACAAGATGAGCAGGACTATGGATTCTCCGAGGTCGACTTTGAGAACTTGTCCTCAACGACATCGAAGACATGTACCTTGCCAAAGTACGTGGTCGTATGAGACAATTCTCGTGAAGTTCAACGTGAATTTATCAAGTCGGTTCTCATCTTCATTAGGCGCATCGTGATCAAAGAACGTGTCAAAGATATCCGGATGGTTGTTGAATCATATCGAAGCGTGTAAACTTCACTCCACCACGCTTGATCTTCCCGACATCAACCAACTTACACAACTTACGCTCATCAACAAACCTTTCGGCGTTGTTTACCGCGGTGAACTTGAAGAAGCGCTTAATGGCGTGTTGTGAGCTCCACAAATTTGGGGATCATACCTTGAAGATGGTTAGGGATGGATTGGCGTCTGATTGAAGGATATCGCTGAAAGTTGGGAATCTAGCTACTGGAACTCTCGGGAAAGGAGGGATGTGAGGCGTATCATCACCATGATTGATGAGCGGTTGTTCGAAGGGATCGATTCGAGACGATTGGAGAGCTATGTTGGTGGTCGACCAGGATAAACATCACCGGCTTTCAATGCCACATGCGCTCACAGGAACATCACCGCACTTCTGGTACCCCTTGAATTGTTTCCTTCATATGATTTTGGATGTATGATTTAATATGTCGATGGCTTGTGCACACATAACAGTGTACAACCCGTAATTGTCAAGAAAGGACCCTGTGGTACGCCTCAGTGCCACAATCCTTATAAAAGGAGCGAAAGCTTCTTATTTATGAGTGAAACTTATCAAACCTTTCATTTTTTCAAGGTTTTGCTCAAAAACACAAGTACTTCCCCATATGATTTTTCAAAACCTTAACCGTTTATATCACTAGTTGAGGGGGAGTATTTGAATTAAAACTTTGTTCACAATATGTTCATAGTGGTCATCTTCCCGCAACACTCAAAATGGTCATATTTATTCTCAAACGTTCAAAAATAACATTTTATATGCCATTTTTGAGGGGGAGAAAATTGTGTGATAAGAAATATGTTGCACAAAATGCAAATGAATCATGTACCTCGGACTTAACCTCACGAATTGACGGTACTAAACTGTTAGTAACTCGAAAAGACTTGTCTGGACGGGTAATAATTTCAAGCTAGTTCGCTAGTGATGTAAGCGTGTCATGAAAGGACTTGTCCAAGTAGAAAGTACCATTCGAGAAACTCTTGATAGACATGAACTCGACGGGTATGACAACCTTTCGAGGTTTGTCTACACCTTCAAGGTAGTTATTAGAGCTAGTTGTCACCTAAAAGCGACAATGTAACTCTTTAACTATGCAACGTAACCGTGTCTCATGGGGATTGTCTATCTTGATGAATCAATTCAAAAGTCGCGCTCTTTCCTCATTGTGCATTTAACCATTAAAACTATTAAGCACATGTGGAGGGGAGTATTTATGCAAAACATCATCTCTCACGATGGTTCAAACATGTTTTCATTAACAAACCCTTTGAGAGATATTTTCACATCTGATGGTTTTAATGGCAAACATAGGTTAGTCATGGAGTTATAAGGTGACTAAGGTTAGGAATAACTGTCCTATGATCCGCTTGAGCCGGAGGGATCTATCCAAGGACACTACCATTAGTTAGTGTTAGAAGTCCTTAGGAATGATTATAAAAGGAGAAAATGAGAATCGGAGAAAGAAGGAGTTGAAGAATCAAAAGAAATGTAAAGTAAAGGGTGAAAAGAAATAGCCCTCAAGATTATTCAACTTAGGGTAGACACCGGGTTCAATTCATATACTCTTGGTTGTCACTTAGTGACACCGTATTGAAGATTAAAAGTCGTCATGGACCCGGTGGCGCATGCACTAAACCTTCTTAGCCACTCAAGTTTTCTCAGCGAAGCTTGTTTCATTCTCACGGGAACCCTACGTAAACTATTGGCTTTCTATTAGAGATCGTTGGTATTGAAGAAGGAGACCCTCTCCCTAGTCTCCGCTCGGGAAAACCAAAACGCACTATTGAGTCTAGAGCCACGAGATTCATCAAAAGATCTCTTAGGAACACTTAACATTTAATCACTTGATGATCAACAAATAAGATTATCGATGGTTCATATCGAGTCCTTCGAGATCTTAGCAACTGTCGAGAACATTTATGAGAGGTTCACATCCATGATCCTCGGTGATTGAATGGAAACTCCGCCGGTCAACATCAAACACCACGACGGCGGTCACTTCGGTAACTCCCGTGGATTACGCGGTGTGTCTCATCTGGTCTACGATCGTGAGGTGATGCTTGATGTACCTCAACAACTCATCTCGAGCTGTAGATGTACTTTGGTACATCGCGTTATCTCACTTGTGGGACTCCGGTTCGAGAGCGGCCTTTGTAAGAATTAGAGTTGTGTCTTCACACTATGTTGTTGACACTCTCGAAGTTCAAACTTGTAAGTCTGGAAACCGCTTATTACTAACCGTTTGAAATGTTTTCTTCTTATGGAAGCTCGGAGCGGGATGATCGTCTTGATTCTTCTCATGCTCACGCCAACATCATCACTAATGGAAGTTCTATCCAATGCAACACAAGATCGAATGATTCTTCATTTACTCAAAGAATCTACAAAGTCAAAGACTTAAAGAACTTCATCGATATTGATTTCCAACGTTAAAGAGCGTGTGAGCATCTTTGAAGAAGGACGTGGAGACACCGGAGGCGTGAAGCGAGACTGAGGCAAACCGATGCGCACAACAACATACTATCACTTTCACCACAAAGAACAATGATCAAAGAACAAAGTTAATGATGACATCAAGCATAACTGTTCAAAGATAACGATCTCTACCTTCGGGAGATTGTTCGAATCAAGACAATTACTCTCACAAGAAGAAGAATGTCGAAGGCGTCACGACTACTATTACATCAACGCCTTCACCGTTTACATTCATATATACTTGAGGGAGATTGTTGGAATAACTCCTAAACAGTATTTCAAGTATTTATATTTCATATGTAATAGGTAGCTTTGTTATGGCCTTTATGTTTGTTTAAGGTCAAGCTTATGTAGAAGGCCCATAAGCTTGATCCAAGCCCAATAAGGAATAGGGAAGGAGAGGGAGTGTTGCCCTAGCTCCTTGCCTATATATACATTGTAATAACCCTCACTTGAGGGTTGGTTGTTCAAGTTTTCTTTTCTTTCACACACTCTTTCTCTTAACCGTGTTTACTCATACATATTGTGTGTGTTTGGATAGCTTGTTCATCCGCCTCTCCTCTCTATCTCTTTCATATAAGCTTGTGTTGTAAAACTAGTGACCTAACAAGCGGGAATTTGCTTCAACAAATTGGCGCCATCCGTGGGACCCGTTATTCATTCTACCAGAGAATTGGATGGCAGGTTCGCAACCACCACCTCCGCCTGAACCCAACTCCCCTCCAGAAAATATAGGTGGGAGTGGGGTCTTCAATAAGCAAACCTCCGGAATACCGGAACAGCTGCAAGCCCAGATGGCATCTTTAGAGACCCTCCTCAGAAAGTACAATGCAACCGGGCCCGGAGTCATCAATCCTATCCAGCTCTCTTTCGAAGAAGAAGACGAGCAAGAGGAGGGTGTTGAACCAAACCCAAAGGATGATCTCAGCAAACCCCATAAATAAATTGCTCGATCACCCTTTACACGAAGAATAGTAGAGTTCGCTGGCCCGAAGTACATCATGCCCACCAATCTAAAACTATAAGATGGCTCGGCTGACCCAGACGATCATATCAACCGCTTCGTGGGAGCTGCGAACCAAGGAGAATGGCCAATGCCGGTGTGGTGCCGAATGTTCCAGCAAACTATGGACGGGGCAGCACAAGGTTGGTTCAGCAATTTAGAACCGGGTAGCATTGACAGTTGGGACGAACTTAGGGAACAATTTACCGTTCGGTTTGCTTTACGGCAAAAAAAAACCTGAAAGATCCTACAGAAATCACCCGGATTGTCAGACAGGCTAACGAAACACTACCGGCCTTCAAAGAATGGTGGACCGACGAGGCTAGTCGGATACCAGGGGTTCCCGAACTCATGAAGATATCGGCATTCATGAATGCTCATCGGTGCCCTGATTTGGCTAAGAAGTTCTCTGACCAGGTCCCAAAATATGTGAAAGAAATGATGACCAGGGTAGACGATTATATCCGGGCAGAAGAGGCTTATAAGAACACCGAGCTACCAAGAGGAGAAACCCACGACTTATCCCCGAAGGGAAGCAGTCAGGTCTCAAGAGATAGGAATATCAGGGGAGGATTCAATGACAGGAAGAGGGGTAACCGACGGCCTTGGGAAAGGAACGACTCTCGACAGAGAGAAGTCTTCTCCCCTTATGTCTCTCCAAAAGCCGAGGTGCGACCCCGAAATGAATTCAGACGTAACGACTTCAATAAACATGATGGTCCTCGGATCTTTCTCTCCGGTCTTACTAAACAACCCAAAGAAATACTTTCCACCGAACATCACCTAAACTTGCCCCTGCCACCCTCGTTACAAGGGAAGCCAAGCAAAGAGAATGAGGATCGGTTCTGTGAATATCATGGAGAAAGAGGCCATCTCACCAATGACTGCTACCATCTAAAAAGGCAGTTAGAAGTGGCCCTTGAATTGGGGAAGTTAGATCACTTGGTTAAGAATGTCCAGCAAAAAGGAAGGGAAAGACCGAGAGGCTACAATGGAAAAGGAAAAGTGATCAACATGGTCCGTCAATACTTGGAGGATCGTAAAAGAAAGGGCAGGTTCTATGATGAAGACTGGATGAATATCCCTATATCCTTCCCCCAGATAAATACGGACGACCTGTCTGACGAGCCGTTAATCGTAGAGGCTGAAATAGAAGGATATTTTGTAAGGAGGGTGTTTGTAGATGAAGGCGCCTCCGTCCAAGTCATGTATGAACATTGTTTCAGGAACTTTTGTCCTTCCATCCAATCCCGACTACAAGAAACTAGTTCTCCGCTGGTAGGATTTTCTGGTGAAGTCATCCGGCCGATGGGAAGATAGGCGGAGGTACGCATGGGGATCATGGTGCATTCCGGACGGTGATGATGGCGTTCACGGTAGTGAAATTGCCTTCTCCCTACAATATAATCTTGGGCGAGCGGGTCTCAAAGAATTAAGAGCCATACCCTCTACCATCCATGCAATGATGAAGTTCCCCACTCCGGAAGGGATAGCCACTCTGATCGCCAAAAGAGTGGTAGTCATGGAATGTAGGAGATTCGAAAAAGGGCAGGACCCTCGGAGAAGCTGCTCTTCCGAGAGGGAAATAGAAACTTGGGATCAAGAAACTCAAGAAGGTCAAGAACAAACGGAAGACATCCTAGTTAACGCAGCCTACCCAGAGCAACGAGTAACGATAGGAACCAAGTTCTCACGAGAATGCCAGAGGCAACTCATTGAGATCTTGAGGAAGAACAAAGATATTTTTGCCTGGGAGCCGGCAGACATGACCGAGGTGCCGCGACACCTCATACAGCACTCTCTCTGCGTGAACATCTCCGACACACTGGTGGCCCAAAAAAGGAGAATATTCTCGCGAGAAAAGAACCAAGTGATCAATAGAGAAGAGGAGGAATGGGTCAAGGCCGGCATAGTCCGCCCAGTAAGGTACCCACATGGATACCCAATCCCGTGTTGGTTAAGAAATGTGACGGAAGCTGGAGAATGTGTATTGACTTCAAAAATCTGAACTCCTCTTGCCCTAAGGATTACTATCCTTTGCCGGAGATAGATTGGAAGATTGAATCCGTCATGGGGTATAAGTATAAGTGCTTCCTTGACGCCTACAAGGGTTATCACCAGATCCAGATGAATAGAGACGATGAGGAAAAAACGGCATTCTACACAGACCGAGGAACATACTGCTATACGAAAATGCCATTCGGACTAAAGAATGCCGGGGCAACCTATCAACGATTGGTAGACTTCACTTTTCAATCACAGATAGGGAGGAATTTGGAGGCATATGTGGACGACATGGTCATAAAAAGCTGAACAGAACGAGAAATGATCGCTGATATCGCGGAAACCTTTGACAACCTTAGGAAGATAAACATGAAGTTGAACCCGCGAAAATGTTCTTTCGGGGTGGAGGAAGGTAAATTCCTCGGCTATATGGTGACATCGGAAGGAATAAGGGCCAACCCAAGGAAAAAACAAAGGCTATAATGGAGATGAAATCTCCGGAAACCTTGAAAGAAATGCAGAGCCTGAGTGGCAAGCTTACAGCTTTAAATAGATTCCTATCAAAGTCGGTGGAAAGAGCTCTCCCTTTCTTCGACACGCTAAAGAACATCACTAAAGAAAACAAGGACGAATACCGATGGACGAAGGAAGCCGAGTTGGCTTTTCAGGAGATGAAGAGGTTGATACTTGAATTACCTTCCTTATCCACACCAAAGCCGAAGGAACAACTGTTCATATATCTCTCGGCTTCAATAGGAGCCGTAAGTGCGGTACTCCTGGTAGAGAGAAACGGGAGACAGTTGCCGGTGTATTATGTTAGCCGGGCACTACATGAAGCGGAGAAATACTACGCCCCTATAGAGAAGTTGGCTTTAAGTCTGCTACACGCATCCAGAAGGCTGAGGAGGTATTTCGAGGCTCACCCCATCCGAGTCATAACTGATCAAGCCATCAAGCAAATACTGAATAAACCGGAAGTCTCGGGAAAATTAGCCAAATATGTTGTGGAGCTAGGAGCATACAATATCACTTACACTCCTCGCAACGCAGTCAAGGGACAAGTGCTGGCGGATTTTCTAACAGAAGTACCAGTGGAATCTAGATGTAGGAAAAGTCCGAACGTGATAGAAATAGAGGAAGGAGAATGGTTATTATATACAGACGGAGCCTCAAATAGTAAGGGATCCGGAGCGGGTTTAGTTCTCATCAGCCCAGAAAATGTAGAACTGACCTACGCCCTGCGGCTAAACTTTCCTAGCACCAACAACGAGGCAGAGTATGAGGCCCTGCTAGCAGGCCTAAGGATCGCAAGAAAACTCAAAATCAAGGCTTTAAGCGTGCGGGTAGATTCAAAACTGGTGGCCATTCAGATCAATGGGGAATTCATAGCCACCAAGGAAAGCATGCAGAAGTACTTAGCCCAAGCAAGGAAATACATATCCGGCTTCCAAAACTTTAAGATTCGCAACATTCCGAGGGCCCAAAATCGAAGTCGATATATTAAGTAAACTAGCGTCGGTGGCCTTCGATCACCGACCAAAAGTGCTCGAGAAGTCTTGGAAGGCCGTCAAGAGATGAAGAAGTAATTAATACCGTAGTAGAAGAGAAGCGGACAAGCGGATGACGCCGATCATCAAGTGTCTGGAAGAGGGCGTGTGGCCGGAGGATCCCAATGAGTATAGAAGCTTAAGAATGAAGATTCCGCAATATGTTATGGAAGAAGGTGTCCTCTTTAAGAAAGGTTACTTGGTACTGATGATGAGATGTGTAGGGCCGTTACAGGGAAATTACATAATCCGGGAAGTGCATGAGGGTTGCTGTGGGATGCACGCCGGACCAAGGACCGTCGTGGCCAAGCTCATGAGGCAAGGATATTATTGGCCTACCATGCACAGGGATACCCGAGAAGAAATCAGGAAATGTGATTCTTGTCAGATACACTCTCCGGTACCCAAACTACCCAAGACGCCGCTGACGTCCATCATGTCCCCGTGGCCCTTCTACCAATGAGGATGTGTTAGGACCCTTTCCGGAAGCACCCGGCCGCATCAAATATGTGATTGTGGCAATTGACTATTTTACTAAGTGGATAGAAGCGAAGCCGTTGGTCAAGACGACAGGCAAAGATGTCATAAAATTTGTGTACGAAAATATTGTATGCAGGTATGGTTTGCCGAGGATCATAGTCACGGACAAAGGAACCAATTTCGTGAATGACCCATTCAAGAAGTGGTGCGAAGGGTTAAAGATCAAACAAATAAACACAGCCGTTGCGCATCCGCAAGCTAATGGGATGGTAGAACGGGCAAACCGAAGCCTGATGGATGGGATAAAAACAAGGTTAGGAAGGGAGAAAGCGGGATGGCTAGATGAGCTGCCCAACGTTTTATGGGCGCACCGGACGACCCTCAAAACATGCAACGAAGAAACCCCTTTCAGCCTGACGTATGGCAGTGAGGCGTGATCCCGCGGAAATAGGGATGCCACACACGGACGATGATGTTCGGGAAGATCGAATGAGGAACAAGAACGCTGAATTTAGACCTCTTACAAGAAAGAAGGAAAAGCGCCATCCAGGAAGCCAAATACAAGACGCAAATAGAACAATACTACAATCGGAGAGTTAAGCCAATGAATTTCAAAATAGGGGATTTTGTCTACCAAAAGAATGAAGCAATCCGGGTGGAAAATCAAGGAAAGTTAGGACCTAATTGGGAAGGGCCCTATCGTATAATAGGAGCAAGTGAGAATGGCTCTTATAAGTTGCAAACAATGGAGGAGAAGGAGGTCCCCCGGACCTGGCACGCTATAAATCTCAGAAATTGCTTCTTATAGTTGCTATTGTAACAGGAATCCTATTGTCATTGTGTAATCCGAAAGGACTATGTATGATCAATTAAATGATGAAAGTTTCCCTGCAGTGGGGAGACAATTTTCCAAAACTGATGTGATAATACAACGATTCCGATGGCTGGCCCCCGTCGAGTATGAAAAGTAAAAACTAATGTGATAATATAACGATTCCGATGGCTGGCCCTCGTCGAGTACGAAACTTAAAAATACCCAAGTGATGGATGCCCTCTAACTTCATGAGGATGCCCAGAAACCGGATGCACGACCTACGCGGCCGGATGCCCTTAGAATAACCTAAGGAAGACATCTACCCAAGTGATGGATGCCCTCTAACTTCATGAGGATGCCCGGAAACCGGATGCACAGCCTACGCGGCTGGATGCCCTTAGAATAACCTAAGGAGGACATTACGAAACCAAAAGAGAGAAAGAAAAGGCAAAAGTAATACATGTCGAGCAAAAAAGAAATTCATTCACAAAACTAGGTAGCGGTAAACAAACATTGTTAATTATTACAACGACATTATACAAATAATTGTTCACAAAATACAAGTCCTAAGAATGTCCGAACTTAAGCATTCTCCTCCGCAGCATCTACCAGAGTCTCGGTGGTATGAGGAGCCTCGGATGGTCCGGGAGTGTCTTTTCTGACAGGAACCTCCGGCTCTAGGTTCATTAGATCCCCCAGGGGCAAACGGCAAGAGTCGGCAAGCTTCTGAATAAAGGGATACTCGGCTTCAAAGAGTTTGTCATATTCAGCCCTCCACAAGTTCGGAGCATCCCTGTTGACCTTCCGGATCTTTTGCAAAGCAGCCTCCGTCTCTTCCTCGGTCCTGTTCACCTTGGCCCCGGTCACAAACCCTGCTTGGTAGGTCAAGCTGTACACTTTAGCCATACTCTTTTTGTACTCGACGCTCCCAAACAATCGACGAGCGGTACCAAGGCAATAGCATCCGACAAAATTCGCTTGACCACCTCACTCACGAGCAACCTCGGCTACCAATTTGCCGCTTTTCCACTGCTGCAGCGGTTAGAGATTGGTCTTTGACACCAACTCACTTTCCAATTTCCTTATTTTTGGCACGAGCCTTTGAAGTCTCCATCCACTCATTTCGATCCCGAGTTACCCGTCAACCTCTTCCTCCGGATCCTTCTCTCTGCAAGCGCGGCTTTCGGATCGAGTCTAGTTTCCTCAACCCTCCGTCAACCTTTCATTCTCACCTTACGGCGAGGAGTTTCTCCGCTAGCCCCTGACAACCTTTGTGAGTTTCATTCAAGTAAAAATAACCGTTAGAGAGATCCCTGAACCTCCTTAGTAGTTCGCCCTGGGCTATCATACTTTTCCCAAAATCTTCGTACGCCCGACAAATGAGATCAATATTGTTTACCTACTCCAAAGCCTCTCTCTCGGCCGGAGTGGCAACGTTGTCAATCATCTCTCGGCATGACCGATAGGTATTTATCCGGACGTCGTCACGGAGACCCCACTGGGGGAGGAAAACATTGGTAGCCTCATCTACAATGAAAAGCAAAAAGAGATAGTTAGGGAAAAACTTTACTAAACAGGACATGGACGAAAGTAAGATCGGAGCGTACCTGAATCCAACAAAACCCTCTCAATATGGTCGGGACCGGGGCTACGAGGGGCAGATTGACCTGGACGACAGCGAAAAATAAAGTTAGCAATTGGAAGGGATAAAATGAAAGAGGTCCGCGTGTGTTTCAAATGTTTACCTTCGGAATTGCGAAGAGGAGAGTTCACCGGAGGAATCGGGCCCCCTTCTTCTTGACATAATGGCGTCTGTTGCAATTGATCACCGCCTCAGCCTTCATTTTCACCCATCCCTTCCTGAGCCACAGTTGCACCCCCACCCTCGGTTGCAACAATGGGCGTCCCCTGCTCAGCGGTAAGGTTTAGATTTACCTCTTGTTCATTTGGATCAAATTGGTTTAGGGGATCCGCATTTACCACCGGAGAGCCTGAAGAAAACTGCTCAACAAAACCCGTCCTTCTTTTCTTCTTCTTCTTATTTTGGGCTTTAGATGTGCCCTCGCCACTTTTCCTCTTGGCCGCCTCCCTTTCTTTTTTCTCCCTGGCCTCTCTCTCTTTTTTCTCTCTAGCAGCCACCACATCCGGATCGGCTTCCTCTGCTCTTCTAGCTATGGCATCTTTGGCGGGAATGGTTGCACCTACCGGAAGTGGATCCGTAGTTCTTTTAGGTAATTCCCGGTTGGGATCAACAACGGGCCCTTTGCTCACTTCGGTATCATCCCATTCAGGGAGCTCAAGATATTCGGACATAGTGACAACTGCAAGGAAAAAAGATTATTAAAGACAAATACAAAATAATAAACAGGGCAAAACCTATGGCACAAGACAAATAATTACCATGACCCCCGACATCCTTTAGAAGAGGCTCGAACCCTGGATTCTTGAAGACCGAAGAAAGATGGCACATCCATAACAAACTTATGGTGGGTTTCCTTAGCAAGATAAGGGTACTACTCAGCTTCTCGGCATCTGCCTCGGAAAAACCATCCGGATAAGGATCCGTTATCTTGGAATCTTTGTGCCTCCAAGCCATGGCATACGGGATCGCCCTACGGTCGATCAAGAAAAATTTTTCCTTCCAGTGCTTAAGACCGGTGAGCACTTCCGTAAAACACTTATAAGCCTTTTTGCCCGTTCTACTCTCGAAAGAAAACCAATGTTCCTGCTTGCAGAAATGGTAAAATGCCCGGAACAAGGATACCCTAGGACAAATGTCCAAACTGTAACACCTAATCTCAAAAAGGGTCACTCGGTTCAAACCTAAGGGAATCAACTGGGAAAAATGGACCCTAAAGTGTCTAAGCACGTTTAGCAGAAAGGTCGAGAAAGGAATCCTAACACCTCCGGTATCTAACTGTTGAGGATATATACCGATTGCATCCGCTGGGAGTTGATCCATTGTCATATTTTCCGGAGGAAGACGAGGACGAAGGTCACAGGGAATACCATATTCTATGATTATATTGTCTAGCTCGGATTGTGTCAGCTTAGATGTATAAATATGCATATCGAACTTCGGAACTACCGAAGGTTGGATAGCATCGGTCGAGATAGAGTTACTATGTTCTTCGGTCACTTGTTCGGCCATAACTAAAAGGATTCAGGAAGGGATATACAAATAATTACAGAGAAGAACGAGACGAACCTTATAAACTCGAAGAAGATATTAGGAGGCGAGAGCAATGTAAAAGTCGAAAGATGTGTGAGAAAATAAGCGTGGTAAAAGCATTTATATAGGAGGAAAGAAACCTAGCAGTGTCAGCGTCCCATCGGTCGAGAAAAGGAGGCGTGGCTCAATCTTGCCCGTCCACGTCAATCTCGGAAGGCGGGAATACGGATGGAGGCCCATTAGACAGTCGAGCCCATCAGAACGGCCCAAAACCACAAATGTTATTAAAGCCCATGGCGAGGCATTTCAAAAGGCATCTTTTAGGAACATTATATACTCTCAAGTATTGCACCACCGGTTTTCACCCGGTAATCCAATATTGGAGGGGACATGTTGGCGTATATGTCCGGAATACATGCGGTCCGGCAACATCACTGGCCGGACGGCATTGTCTGAACCGTCCGGACGTCAAACGACAGTATCCAGTTTTCAAGGGATTCTCACCACGTGGCCTATCAACTAGGGTGGATATAGGCTTGCAAGCGGGTAATATAGTGTCGCGCGAGCGATTGTATCTACGATGTGAAGGTACATAGTTAGGGTAGTATAAATACCCCAACACATTTAATGTTTCGCAATAAATACCCCAACACATTTAATGTTTCGCAATAAATACACACTTACATCAACCACTGCATTTATTACCATACTTACCCTCCAGCTTACTCTCACGCCGGAGCTTGGTCTTGGACACCGTCCAGGGCGAGGCTAACGTGTGTTGCTTATTGTGCAGGAAGGAACACTTATTTCCTCCGGCACCGCTGATTGAAGTCGAACTCTCCAGCCAAACCGTACAGCGGGAATTTGCTTCAACATAGTTCATGAGCATTTTGTCTTTTTATCATATGTAGTAGTCTTTTCCTTTATAGCTCTTGTTTATGTTGTGAATATTTAGTTGGTCACTATTGCTTCTATTGTTTATAACAAGTATTGTGAGACGCACACGTTGTTGCGATAGTATAAAAATGCTCATTTTTAACTATGTACTTGAGTTAATGAAAAGATATAGCTTATAAATTGTTGATTGATTATCAACATTTATCACATAAGCTAAACCAAAGTTATGCTTTGCGAATATACAGGTTCATGTTTGATTTTATTGTTTGAAGACAATTTGATATATGAATTGTTAAATTATATAATAATATTAAGAACATATAGATCAGTGTTTATAAAATATAAAACCAAATGAACATGCAATGCTTCCTTCCTATAAAACTTCTAGCAAATTAATCAATGATATAATCGGTGAAAGTTAAATAGATCTCCAAAGCAGTTATAAAAAAGTTTTTGTTTGTGATTAATTATCTCTTTACTGTTTATCTTTTCAACTATATAACTTTGTTTATTTTAGTTTGCATGGCAAATTTCTATGTCAAAGGGAATAAAAAATGATTACACACCATAAAACAAAACATAAATAGGTTTTGTGCCAATTTTAGTACGTACTGAACTCATAAATTCTCCAACAGTAATCCAACTTGTTTGGTATGCTATAAAAAACTTCTTAAAAAGTATACCGAAGACTATGCCCCACACACACACACACACACACACACACACAAAAAAAAAAAATGACTATTTTCTTTAAAACCTACCAAATAAATAATGTGATTTTACTAATACGTAGTATAACCTCAAGTAAAAAAAAATAAAAAAAATTGATGTCTACTAATCACCTACACGACATTTATGTTTTTTCAACAATCTTTTTAATTCTTCAGATAGCTGCAAATCCGGTTTTTGGTAATAAACTAAGCATTTCGAGGCTGATATACGTTTCATAAGAAAAAAGTGGTTTCCGGACTTGTTAAAACTGTCAAAGTTAAATCTTATGAAAATGTTTCTGATATTTTTACCAGAGGATTAGATGCAACCCAACATATGTTTCTATGTAAAAAGTTAAAAATGTTTTGTTGTTTCAATGCTAAGCTTGAGGAGGAATGTTGAAATTAAGAGATTATACAAGCTTAGATTGGATGGTAGTCTGGTTTACTTATTATGTTTGTGTTCTTATTATACAGGGTCTGAACCTGTTCAAGTTAAAAAATATTATCAAAAGGATTTTAGCTTTGGTTTTGTATGAAAGCTTTTTGGATCTTAAATGACCGTGGCTGTCAAGACTTAGAAGTTGAAGGGTGCTAAGATACCGTTTATTATCTGTCACTCTCAAAGTACGATGAGTTGTGACACGTGAGCAAAGATTTTCTATATAAGACAACCACAAACCATTAACCAAGTGTGAAAAAGCAACCCCAATTAGAGCTACTACATTTATACTATAATTAATTTCCCCTTTAGATTCATAAGAAAGAAGATGGAAGGATCATCAAATGAGGATGCTCCGTTGGATTCGCTTCTCAATGTGTTTCATGCGGCTGCTGATGCTGCGGCAAGACTAGAGGAGTTGGAGTACAATCGGGCGTTAAAAGCTAATGTTCACAACTTTGTTACTGTGAAGCTTTCCGGCCATGAGAACTATAAGATCTGGCTTGCTCAAATGACGTACCTCGTACAAGTTTATATGAGTGGCCCTTATAGTTCTAAGAGTGGTGAGATCCTGGAACGATATGAAAACCTCCTCAAGGGTTGGATTATCAGTTCGATAGACCAAGAAGTACTCAAGGGTGTCGGTGATTTCACCATCTCCACAAGCGATATTTTTGGGAAGCTAGAAGAGTTATATGCCCGATCTAGGACTGTTTATACTGGTGGTATGTACGTCTCCATTAAACACCAATGGAAATTAACTTTGAGTAGTCAAAATAAAGAAGCTAGACTTACTAAATTAAAACAAACTCTCAAACTTACTATTCCCTCCATCTCAAAATTATACTGTATATTTTACTTTTTTGATGTCTCAAAATAATTATATTTATTTTTAAGTAATATAAAGAGAATTTAGTGGGTAATATTTGATTAGTTGAGAATTATAGTTATCTCAAAAAGTTTAAAAAAAATAAAAAATTGAGGTGTTGTGTTTTGATTGGGTAATTAAAGAGAAGAGATAAAATTATTGCAAAAGCCATTTCAAAACATAACGCCTTTTTTTGTAAACGTTTGTGATTGTAGCATAGCTTTTTTTAATTATGCATCCATCTCTATGCACTTTTCAATAGGCGATGGGTTGGATCTGGGTAAGGCTGTGACAGGTGAGCAACGATTTTCTATATAAGACAACCACAACCATTAATATATCAAGTGTGAAAAAGCAGCACCTTAGAGCTATTACATTTATACTATAATTTCTCCTTAAGATTCATACTAAAGAAGATGTCTGGATCTTCAGATGCGAATGCTGATGCTGCAAGACGAGTTGAGTTGGTGAAAAATACTGAAATCGTCGTCTCCAAATATATAGGAAAGAAGATGTCAGAATCTTCAAAGAAGATGCCAGGATCTTCAGATGAAGATGATGATGATGCAACATCAGAGGATATGGAAAGGTGAGCGACGATTTTCTATATAAGACAACCACAAACCAATAATATATCAAGTGTGAAAAACCAAAAACTTAGAGCTACTACTACATTTATACTATAATTAATTTTTCCTTTAGTAACATAAATATGGAAGGATCGCCAAATTGTGATCCTGATGCTGCAAGACTAGTTGAGATGGTGCGCAATCAGGTGTTCTATTTTAATATCTCCAACTATCTATATAACCCAGTTGTACATGTTTCGACTGGTATGTACGTCTCCATTAAACACCACCTTTTTGTTTTATCTTTTTTTTCAACTGGAATTTTGAAATGAAATGCAATATGTTCCACTTCAGAAGAAACCAAGATCACAGAACGAATGCTCATGGATGTATCACCATACGACAAAGAAAGCACCGAACTCAATGACAAAGAAAGCACTGAACTCATGAAGGAGTTGCTGAATGCTACCATGGAGGGAAGTTGGTGGAAAGCAAAAGCCATATTAAAAAACCATAAAGGTGCAGCCACTAAGGTGATCAACAATAATGGTGACACAATGCTCCACTTAGCGGTTAAGGAAGGCAAAGATTATTTTGTCAATCAGTTGCTCAACTTCATAAAAGATCGAAGTAAAATACTAAAACTATTAGAACATAGGAATTCAGAAGGCAATACAGCCCTTTTCACCGCTGCGGTCATCGACAATAAACAAGCAGCCGAACTCTTGGTTAATAAGAGTAACAAACTGTTGTATGTGTCAAAGTATAGGAGCAACACACCATTGGCTTTAGCTTATATCAGTGGCCAGATCAATACATTCTTATATTTACTTGGAGTCACTAGAGACGGGCAGGGGTGGCTTCATTCCAGGAATGCGAGTCGTCTAGGTGTCCACCGTCTTGTTGCTAAAGCTACTAGCACAAAACAATACAGTGAGTAGTTAATATATCACACATAAATCCATGACCTACTTTATAAGAGAATCACACGGTACTTTCCTACGTTTGCAGATTTAGCATTGAAGTTGGTCGAGATACCTGAGTTACTGCCTTTGGCTACCGAAGGTGATTTTGCGTTGATGGCATTGACTACTAACTTTCCACATGAGCTTGGCTTCTGGGAAGCATTGATCTATCCGAGTATATCTCTAAATCTTTTTTTTTTTTTTTTGCTAGAAAGCCTTCATATTATCATATATATTTAAATAGGTCCAATTTTTCACTGCATCACATCTTGCAGCGACAGATGGTGTGCGTCAGAACATTGTCAAGAGAAGCTCTCTTTTGTTGTATTCGTTTGAAAATTTGTACATTAAGGCACACGGCATCTTGTGGGCAATCAGAAACCTAAAAAACACGTACCTCAGATGGTTGTTGCTGTTTATTGTGATAATATTACTTGGTTAGCCGTTGATCCTGTCTATCTCTATCTCTACGTTTGTCACGGTTAAGAGTTTTTTTGGAAAATTACTTGCATTATTGCTATTTTTTTTTAATTTTTTTTTATTGTACCTTCGTCACGGTTAAGAGTTTATTTTTTTATTATTATAACTCACATATGGAAACTAATTCGAATAGTATCTAATAAACTCTGTTTCTTGTGCAGTCCCAGTAGCTGTATTTTGTTTGATATATCTACTGATCCGTATCGTCATTTTTGTACTTCTCTTGCCCTTATTTATGCTGTATCCTCACCTATGGAAAGGTTTAGTGTATGCAGGTAAAACATTATATAGTAGCTAATATAGTCACCAACATAGGTTAGCCTGATGCAATTTGCATCAATTGTTCGACGATCGTGTTGTAACTTAATTGTCTTAATTGCAGGGCTTCCAATGAAGCACATTGAGAAGAAAAAAAGAGACTATGAACAAGCTATAAAAGTTTTAAAACGGATATGTGATGAAATGAACAAGAAGGTCACACCTGAAAATGTCAAGGACCTTTACGGGCGACCAATTCTAGAGGCTGCACGTGTTGATGCTTGCGAAGTGGTTGTTCAGATTCTGCGTGGTTGCGAATACGCCCAGTTGTGTAGGAATGAAAGAGGGCACAATGTTTTCCAGTTAGCAATATTAAACCGTTCAGAAAAAGTATACAACCGTTTGTATCCCGGGATTAAGCATAGTGATTCTCTGAGAAGCGACCGGGATGGTTCAGATAATTGGCTAACGCACTTGGCTGCAAAATCGGCATCTTCAATTGTACTGAGTCGTGCTACAGGTGCAGCACTGAAATTACAGCGAGAGCTCCAATGGCATGAGGTAAGTCACTATTTAGTTTTGAATCATCTGTTTTGTGCCTCTCTAGTTACATTAAGTAGAACTAGTTGAATTCTACAGGAAGTGAAGAAGCTCATGCACCCAATTGAACTTACACAAAAGAATTTCGATATGGAGACGTCAGACATGGTCTTTACAAGGGAACATGCGAATTTGCTGAGGGATGGGGAGCAGTGGATGAAAACCACTGCCGAATCATGTAGCATCACGGCTGCTTTAATTGTCACGATTGTATTTGCAGCAGCTATAACTGTACCAGGGGGAAGCAACCAAGAAACGGGAATCCCCTTGTTTAAGAAAGAAATCGCATTCACTATCTTTGCAGTATGTGACGCGCTCTCACTATTTACAGCTGCTACTGCACTATTAGTGTTTTTATCTATCCTTACTACACGATTTGCGGAAAAGGATTTTCTGGTCAGTTTACCGAGACGGTTGATTTTAGGTCTCTGTGCATTATTCATCTCTACAACTGCAATGATGGTAGCCTTTGGTGCAATTTTGTTCCTTGTTTTTTGTGATCAAAGACCATGGATGCTAGCACCGATTGGACTATTTGCTTGCTTGCCGATATCAGTTATGGTCACTCTACAACTCCCCCTCTTGGTAGACTTGTTCCAATCAACATACATCTCCAGGTTTGGTAAGCAAAAGTCACACTGAACGTTAGTGATCACTTGGTCAAATGGCATGGAATTATAGAATCTAGCCTCTATTTCAATGTAACCCATCCACTTACACCATATATGGTGATATTTTTTAAGTTCTCTTTACTCTATTTGATTCCTTAACAGTTAACAGTCTGCGTTGATATGTTGATGTTTCTATGGGATGTGTATGATAGAGTATATACAAATGAGAGCCTTTATACAATAAGAATACATGATCTATGTTGGGAACCCCACTAAACACGCTAATCAACTTTAAATATACAACTAATTGATTTGAAGTTATCCACAAATAACAACTAATTATCTTATCATAATACACGGTTAATATTGTATAAAATGGTAGAACGGCCATATCTATCTACCTATACATCTATAACAAATATTTCAATTCATAACAACTTGTTAGTAATATCACTAACATTTGCTATATATGAACTGATAATAGTATAGCTTCTCCTATTGATGAAGTTTTTTTTTTTTTTTTTTTTTTACATATCATTGAGGCCCATGAAATCATACTTAAAACATACCCATATGTAATTCTATTGAAACTAGCATTAAACATGAAACACTACTATATTATCCTTGATAACGTCGCTAAAACTTGAGCTATTAATTACTGTCACTTGACCTTGAACTTTTTTGATGGTTTTTACACAAACTCACTTTCATATTTGCTCTGACTAAACTCCTCGAAGACCCAAAAGATTGAAAGCTTCTTTGATGAACCTTGAACGCTTTACTTGAGTTTCAAATAATTGGGTGAAACAACTAGAAAGACAATAACACTTCAAAACCAGAGAAATTGCACCCTTAGCTGGAACACCTCGACCTAACAGAGAATGGAGTAAGTTTTATGACATCGTCATACTCCTTTAAGATTATTGCCATATCTGATTCTATATTTGCCTCATTGCATCTTTCAAAACATAACCCTGCAATAACATTTAAGGAACCATTTTCGCGGAACAAATGATTAATCTTCCATAATTCGCTGCAAAAATGAGATACCACAAGGACATTTTTTGTAATTTACCCTTAATATTGTGTTTAAGGGGGGTGCTTTGGAAAATAAAAGACGAAATGACGAAAATACTCTTGGAGCTAACAAAAATTTTAACCAAACTGTGAGGGAGTGACAACCATGGTTTTAAAAGGCGTAAAAAGGGCCCGCAAAAACGTGAGGCTTAGTCATGCCGTCACGCCAAGCCTTATGCCATGTTTTTTTGTAAACTCGATATATATGAAATATAATATAAATATATAAATATTTTCATATTTTGTGCCGCCTTATGTCACGTCTTATAAATGCAAAAGTATCACATTGGCCGCTAAGGTGTGAGGCTTGGTCATGCCGCCACGTCATGCCTCGCGCTATTTATAACCTTGGTAACAACCGCCACCACTACAAAAAAACTAGTTGAATTCTTCAAATTTTTAAGGCCAAATGGCCAAAGTTAAAATTGTATAAAATTATAGAGTCCACACTTTCTCATGTATGGTAATAATGAGTGTGACAAATTTTTCTACTAAGTGTTGAGATATTATCCAAATTTTTATAATTAAAAGTGTGAAAATATTTTTTGAATGTCCACACCTAAAAGTGTCACAAAATTACAAGAACCGCTTATAATAAAAAGTGTGGAAACATTTGTAACACATATAAGTGTAGCTTTATTGTAATTTTACACTAATATACATGGATTATTTTTTTGAATATTTGTGACACCTATAAATGTAGCAAAATTATTATCCATATAAAAAAAATCCACATTTGATCATACTGCGGCAAAATAAATGTGGAGAATAGAACTATTTTCATGAGAATTGATTTGCACACTTAAACTTTTGATTGAGACACTCCATTATGTGCATCGAATACTTGTATAAGGTTCATAGTATGCTTTAATTGTTTCTACAGTTGAGTGTCCCAATAACAAAATTGAGTGTGCAAATCATCTCTCATTTTTTATAGTGCCCATTGGGGACTAAAAGGAAACCCTAGATGTGAGTACCAAACGCACAATTTGAGGACCAATGGTGTAATTAACCCTAAATTAAATAAGTAAATCGAGTTGGCTTGTATTAAAATGTTTTAGAACCTTTTTGTATGCTTTTTTATATGAACATTTACTTTAATTAACAGGTTTGTGATTATATCTCCCAAGGTCTTTAGTTTAATAGTATGTGAGTTGTCAATCAACGTAGAGGTTATGGGTTCAAGCATCGGTGAATGCATTTGTGAGATAAATAGTATAGGGTATGAAAAACAATTATTGTTCTAAAAAAAGATTTGTGATTATATTATAACTTTATTGATAAATTAAAAAATGGGCTAATAGCAAACAAAAGTACTATACTTGCCACCCTTTCTTCTTCAGGGTAGCGAACAAATTTTTTTGCTTCTGCGGGTAATATACTTTCAAATTCATCCTCTTTAGGGTATTTTGCAAAAAAGTCGGACATTTTTGCCCCTCTTACCCACAAGAGCAAATGATGGCAAGTATAATATTTTTTTTTAATCATTTGCCCTAGTTTTTATTATGTTAAATTTTGGATATGTATTAAGATAATTTATTTAATGATTTATAATTGTGTTAAATCTATGATAAAAATGTTTTGTTTTATCATTTGGCCTAATTCACTTCAAGTTGTTTAACGCTTCAAGCGTTAAACCGAATTAGGTTTAACGCTTCCTCTAAATTAGGAGGAATTATATCACAACCTGAAGTACTTGCATATAAATTTCTATTCGTCACTTGTTGAAGCATAGACTAGAGAGTATACTATGACTAGATTAAGGGTGTGTTTGTTTGATTAAGATGTTACACATCGAATCGACTACCGTGATCTGAATCTGACTACCACATCTTACTAATAAGAGGTAGCTATAATGTCTTAATCTGAATGAAAAAGTGTTGTTTGTTTTTTATAATTGTCCGAATGATTTTAATTTTCCCTTTTTGAAGTATATATTAAATTATTACAAATACGATTAATAAGTAAATAGTGTAAACTTAAAACAAAACATTTTTATCATAGATTTAACACAATTATAAATCATTAAATAAATTATCTTAATACATATCCAAAATTTAACATAATAAAAACTAGGGCAAATGAAAAAAAAAAAAAAAAAAAGTATTATACTTGCCATCATTTGCTCTTGTGGGTAAGAGGGGCCAAAATGTCCGACTTTTTTGCAAAATACCCTAAAGAGGATGAATTTGAAAGTATATTACCATGAAGAAAAAATTTGTTTCATTCTGCGAAGAAGAAAAGGTTGCAAGTATAGTATTTTTTTTGCTAATCTATTAAATTTTAATGCCCTATTGGGTCGTGCCATAGAGTGGGGTTTAAGCCCATTTATGAACCATGTTATTCCTCATAATCGAAAGGTCTGCCAAACATGCATGAGCAAAAGATGGATTCACATTTACAAGCAGTTTTATATCATGTTCATGTCCATAAATGTGGTGACATAAATTTTGGCTATGATGCATTTTCCTTGGTTGTCCCAAGTTTTTGGATTTGGTAATGGTTTAAAAATAATCTTATTGCTTGAAAGCATAGCATGTTCATCAAGTTATGTAACTCAGTTTTAAAATGCACGAGCTCATGAGCATTTTTTATTTTTGTTCTTTTATAAGTAAAGGTTTTTTTTTTTTAAGAACGGCTAGTGAGTGACATCCAAGCGGACATTATGTCTTCCTCCCTACTGGCAAGCCTCGAATCTGAGACCTCTAAGGGAAGAACCCCCACAAAGTTACCCCTGGTGGCCACTTGATCTAGACCAAGTGTTAACAGTATTGTGAGAATCGCATGCTGTTGCGATAGTATAAATATACTCATTTTTAACTATATACTTGAGTTAATGAAAAGATATAGAATATAAATTGTTTACCGATTATCAACCCTTATCAGATGGTTAAGTCAAAGTTATGATTTGCGAATATACACACTACAAGGAAAAGGTCTTTTAATTACACTTTTTTTAATGACACATGTAATAAGTGTGAGCAAAAGTCCATATACCCTTACACTTTTAGAAAAAGTGTGAGCATAGTTTAAGATTTATCTACACATTTTGAAAAGTGTAAGCAAAAGTGTAAGTTTTGCTTACACTTTAGAAAAAGTGTTAGGAGATATGAATTTTTGCCTACACTTTTTGTAAAGTATAAGTAAAAGTTAGTGTTTTACCTACACATTTTAAAAAGTGTGAAGATAACTATAATTTTATCTTACTCTTTTTAAAAAGTGTGAGTCCAAATATTATTTTACCTATACTTATATAAAAGAGAGAGTAAATGTCTAAGTTTTTACTTACACTTTTTAATAAGTGTAGGCAAAGGTATAATTTTACTTTCACTTTCTAATACGTGTGAGCAAAAGTATCATTTTACCTGCCCTTTAAAAAAGTGTAAATAAATGTTTAGGTTTATACTAAAAAAATGTTTAGGTTTAAGTGTTTAACACACATTTTTACGTAACATTAGTAGATAGATGGATATAAATAGGGGTGTTAAAAGGCCGATCCGATTCAAACCCGATTAAGTCTATTCGAGTCGGGTTACTAGGGTCTATATTTTATTTCGGGTTACTCCGACTAACCCGAGTTCTAAATAGGGTCGAGTTCGGGTATGTTTTTTAGCCTCGACTCGATTTGACCCGAGCCGAATTAACCTAAAACCCGATTCAACCTGACCCGATATACCCGATAACCCAACAACCCGACCCGATAACACCCCTACTTACATCTCTCCTCATCTGATTAAGCCCACCATAATAATCCACTCGAATATAACCATTAGTCTCAGCCGGCAAAGCTGCAACATTTCAACACAGTAAATCAAAGGCAATTGTTTGCATTGATGAACCAAAAATCCTAAATCACATATCTACATTTTACGAGCAATCATACACAAAAACACTACCAGTTGTGTTAATCATAGCTAGTAAAAACAGCTCCTAACAGTCTTGCATAAAATATAATTAGTGACGTTCCCAAAACCTAATGGCTCCTTTCAACAGCTGTCCTAGCCATTTTGCATTTAAAGTCGCATAGAATGGATAAAAAATACGTTAAATGAAAAAAAAAAGGTTAGATTTGTCAAATACTGGTGCAATTACCCCTATATACAATAGGTTAAGTGCTTAAATATAGCAAAATATTTAAGCTGTTATATCGATTGTGATATTGTACTAGCAAATTTATCAATAGTAGTAAGTATCTGTGTTTGGCTAAGCTAAAACTAGTGAAGCAGCTTATCGACTTATTAAGTTTTCAAAATCCATAAGTCGTTACAAGTGTTTGTATGGAGCCAAACAGTTTAAGCTCTTTGGCTTATTTTGTGCTAATCTACAGTTTGACGTTCATTGTTCCACTTTGTTCTCCTTATTCACTAGGAGGTGTTGGTCCTTTTTAGTCATTTCACCATTACCACATTTTCATACTACCATCTAACTAGAGGTGGCAATTTGTGCCCAAAAAAAAAATAGCACTTTCTGCCCAAAATATATATTTCGTCGTTTTGGGTCCTTTATAAAGCGATGTGTATAACATGTGTCCGTTTGGCCCATGCCTGATTTGCCACCTCATGATCTAACCTTACCCAAACACCACTCCTACCTTGACAATTCATAGGCTAATTAGAAAAAGGAAGAGAACTTACTAACCAGTGAGATGGGCTTGAAGCCACCATTTACAAGGTCACATTCGAAGGTACAAATCTCTTCCACCCCACATCTCCTTTTATAGGTGTGTGTGTGGGAAGCAAGCAAACTCCAATTTGGATTTGAAGACGGCTATTCAAATTCATTTTGGACTTCAAGACGCGTAGCTTAGGACTTAAGCAAAAAACCAACCGACCCTTAGGAGTTTTAATCACATTCATAACACATGAGGCATATACTCATAAACAAGGATCATCTCCTTGTTATCCTCACAAAAACCAATCAAAGAAACCAAGTGACAATGACGCAACTCGGAAAGCATCTCGATCTCGGCTCTAAACTCAGCAGCCCCCTGGTTTTGTGTACAGGTTTATTGCCAAAACTTCTTGGTTTCAACAGGTTTTTCATTGTGATGATAATCGAATTGTAAAGTGGATAAGTGCAGTAAAATAACAAAGGATACAAAGTATATAATAACAACAGGTAATGCATATAAGTAGATAAAGGTTGATGTGATTTACATTTGTAAATCTACACTATATAGTTTCCTAAAGGCACCAAATGATGCTTATTTTTCCCTCCAAACGTTGTGTCTTTAGGATGCTAGTCGCCATGGTAATCGCCAAATCTAACTGCCACAATATGGGCTGCATGTACCCATTTGTGCAGGCCTTAATTCGTCCAATACATAAACATAAATATGTCCATAATCATAGGTACTAAACATAATACTACTATTATTAAAACTTGACTTAAAATGCAATTAACAAGGGACTAACAATCTCACCCTTAATTCATTTATGGTCAAGTCCTTCAAAGTTGTTCTTCACTTGCTTTTTCTTCAAGCAATGATCTGAAAATCATTGCTGTCCATGCTGCTCTCATATCCATCTTCTTCTGCATTGCCTAGCTTGACTCAAAATCTGTTTGCTCCATCTCCACTTGTTCTATCCACCACTGCCTCTTCCCTCTGGCAAGATAGGTCCTTGGCCATCTTCATTTGACTGGTTTCACCTATTTCTTTGTGCATTTCACCCCAAGTACTACTTGCAGTTTCATAATAAATAACAAGGAGATCAATGAAATTTCTGTAGCAAACTCTAACTGTGTTACCATCTTCTTTATCCAAGCCTTGCAACTGTGCAATTGTACCCCACTTGTCACCCATGGTGACAGTGAAATAACCTCCCATACTATCAACAGCCTTGTATACACATAGCAAGTTAATCTCAACATCTTTAATCCTTGGTGGTATTGCATCTAGTGTATCATAATTGAGATGCACCAAATAAAACCACTTAACTAAATCAATGAATCTCTTATTGAAAATTTCCCAGTTCCTATACAGAAGATCATCCTTCTCCAATAATTTCATGAATGATATGTACCTTGAAAATGAATTCACTTTGAGTGCATAAAGGGTACCATTATAACTGATGTAATCTTCATCAATATAATCCTGTGTATCATTCTTGTTCCAATCAAGATCTTCTATGCCCTTAATGAGAGAGCATTCATCAGTGGGATCCATTTGCTTGAATTGATCCTCCAAAAACTGGTTATGTTCATTGATAACTTCATTCATATCAACCTTTCCTTTGCCTTTATCTAACAGTGGTGTCTGCACATGGTTTTCATCATGGTACATGTAGAATATGTTGCATACACCATCTTCAATCTCTGTCCCATACCCTTGAGTCTTAAGCAAATCCAAACTAATCATATTTGATGATACCTCAGGAGTATATTGAACTGATTTAATCACTACTTCCCCTACATCAGTTCTAATTGTGACATCCCCTACCCCATATGAGAAGATAAATTTCCTCTCATGCTCTTCTTTACCAATCATTTTGAACTTATATTCAATATCATTAAACAGGGCTCTAGATGGGCACATATGAAACTGATAGGAATCACTAGCATACCATATATCATTCCAATTAAGTAAGTCAAGACCTTTTACCACATAATTTCCGGTCGGTAGACTCTTTTCGTGTACTTTGCTTCTTCTGTCAAAACTTTCTCAGTTAGTTCCTTTTCTTGTTCAAGTTCAAGTGCTGCAAGTCTCTGTCTGTCTTTGCATGCCCAGAATGCATGCCCTTTCTCCTTGCAAACATGGCACTTGGCTTTCTTGTCTTTCTTCATCTTCATGATCTTTTTCTTTAGTGTCAACAGTTCTGCACTTTCCCTTTCTTTGTTAAAGGCTTCATTCTCTCTAACTGTTTGTGCCAAAATGCTCTTTCCTTTTGGTGATATTGTTGTTTTCTTTCTTCTAGCACCCCATAGGTTTACCCTATTTGGTGTTTCTCGAAGAAGATATCTTCCTTGCATGAAACCTGAGTTTGGCTTTTCCCAAGAATAAGAGCCTAAGCTCTGATACCATTTGTGTACAGGTTTATTGCCAAAACTTCTTGGTTTCAACAGGTTTTTCATTGTGATGATAATCGAATTGTAAAGTGGATAAGTGCAGTAAAATAACAAAGGATACAAAGTATATAATAACAACAGGTAATGCATATAAGTAGATAAAGGTTTATGTGATTTACACGTAAATCTACACTTATATAGTTTCCTAAAAGGCACCAAATGACGATTATTTTTCCCTTCAAACGTTGTGTCTTTAGGATGCTAATCGCCATGGTAATCGCCAAATCTAATCGCCACAATATGGGCTGCATGTACCCATTTGTGCAGGCCTTAATTCGTCCAATACATAAACATAAATATGTCCATAATCATAGGTACTAAACATAATACTACTATTATTAAAACTTGACTTAAAATGCAATTAACAAGGGACTAACAGGTTTGACATAGAATCCAACCGTTTGATGGCCGCAACATGACTAGTTTCTTCAATGGAAACGCGACCTTTGTAGACTTTCCCAAAGCCCCCTAGCTTGTCCAATGATGTGTTCATTATCAAAGCCTCTGGTAGCAGACTTAATCTCTGCGAGTGAAAGGCGGCATGTTTGTGCTGAAGTAGATGCTGAAAACAATTTACCCTCGCCAATTGTAGAGTGCATATTTCCTGTTTTTGAGAAGAAAATAATATGAACCGGATCAGATGCAAAATTATTGTTGTCTACAACTAATCATGGCCGGTAATAATATACGGAGCTAGTAACCAATAATTCTAATGCATTTATATATCCATGTCTAATATTACAGAATAATGACCAGTCCATATGATGACATTGTAGTCTACCAACAGATCGATGCATGATAACAAGTGTATTTTTATTGTAAGTGTCAATTATATCGATAATGCCAAATGGTTTGTTTACTAGGTAAAAAGAATTACGGAACGGATACAAAAGGTGACAAGGAGTCTATTAAATCCAATCTGAAAAGAAGAAACAGAAGGTATTATCATTTTTAGATGGTGTTTTGGTTTACTTATCATTTTTGCTTACATAATTTGGATTGTTTAACAGAACGATGTTACCAAGTGTTTTTCCAATAGTTGGTGTCAAATATATAACGATATGCCAAAATGCCAAATGGTTTGTTTACTAAGTTCACTTACTTATGTATCGGATACAAAGTGGCAAATCTAGCCAGAAATATAAGGTGATTCCTTGATTTGGTCAAGTTGAAAAATTCAATAGGTCAACCAACCAACCGGTCAATTTTCGGGTCGGATCGGGTCCAATATTACAAGATGTGATAATAAGAAAAAGATTAAGCATAGAACACCCTTAATAAGCTTCATTGCTTAAAACGCACGTTCCACGGTAGAAGTTACAACCAAGCAAAATCAATACTAATTTGATGAGAAGATATACATTTGGGTAGATTTTATTTTCTTTGTTTCAACCATCTTCTTGCATAGATCTTTAATATATTTCAAGGTAGCTGATTCGTGTGAAGTGAGTGTGTGAAAACACAAATATCAACGTATATCAAAATAACCGTAAAATTCGACAAATCAACCCTTTAGGAAAAAGGTCAACGTGCCAAACCTCACGGGTGTGATAAAAGTGATACCGGAAAGTGATTTCCTGGGTCGTGTCCCAACGAGGTGTGAATGGAAGGATTCGTTGAGTTTCGTGATTTGAACTTGAATTGGATTTTAAATGATTTTGGAATTGGTTACGAATTCTACAAATTAATTAACGGGAAAGTAATTAAGGCAAGGGAACCCTAATAAACTAAAAATTAACTACTACTAAGCCTAAGAAATGATAAAACGAAGCTACACTAAGTCCTAGGGTGCAAAACGCAAAAACGTAAAAGCGGTAAAACAACCCGAGCCATAAACGTAAAAGTTTTGAAATTTAAGGGCTACGGAGTGAAACCAATTTTCCTACGATCTATTCGACTAAAAATAATTTTAGAAAAAGCGGAATATTTTTTTACTTTTAAATTAATTATTACAATTAAAATATATTTTATACTAATTAAATGATTAAAATACTAAACTAATCAAGAAAAATCAAATTTTAACAAAAAGTACTTGAGATGCTCTGAATCTGTGAAAATGACAAAACACACTGGTGCTATAGAAAATAAGCAAGAAATAAGCTAACAAAAGCTTATAAGCTAAACCGCCAAGGAACCCTTTAAATGATTTGTTTGTGCAAGTTTCAACGAGACAAGTCCCAAGGCGCAATGGTAGGAGTGTTGTGTGTGGTGAGTGGCTTGGGTTCGAGTCCCACCACCGCCGGTTTTTGTGAACTATTTTTTTCAACTTTTTCTTTTGGAACTTGAAGATCGGATCAACTAATGGAACTTTTGTAAAACTTCACTTCTAAATACTTGTCAATAAGTTGTTTTCATCGACTTATTCAAACGATTACAACATTAAGACAATCTCACTCCTTTTAAAGACTCAAATAGGCTTTGGGCTAAAATAAGTTCACGTTGCTTATGAAACTTGAAGGTTTTAACAAAATGAGGAACTTTGCAAGACTTTAAGCTTTGAAAACTAACAAAAAGCTGTACAAACGACTTATAAGTTACTTTTTGGACGAACATAAACAAACACCCTTTTAAAGCTAAATTCCAAACACTCCTTTAAGCACTTGTTTGATACAAAACAATGAATAAGCACTTTAAGTCGGGAATAAGCTAACATGTAAATGAATCCAAATAAGCTAGACAACGTGAAGTAACCAATTAAAGGGGGGAAGCAGATAGCGATTGGGATGCTAAGCTTAAACTATGGGAAGCACTTAAACTGAGATTATAGACTAAAAGAAAAACTATCCAATTGCACTTAATGAGCTCTAGGGGAAACTGAGTTATGCTTCTAATGCTAATTTATCTAAAGGCTACTTTATATTTCTAACTAAACTCTAATCTGATAAGCTAAAAAAAAAAGAAAGTGATGCTGACTTGTTACTGCAGGGTGCAAACAGCAGCTGGGGACCTGTTTTGAACTTATCTTTTGAGCTTAAGAGTGAGCTTCCAAGCAAGATCAAGCTGCAAAACAAAAGTTAGGGTAATAGAGATTCAAGAAAAGCAGAATGGGAACCATGGATAAACTGTTTAAGGCTTGAAAATAAGCTGAGATCAGCTTGGTTATTTTGCTGTTTTGACTGCTGGTGTAGAACCAAAAGTGAAAGTGAAAAGCAAGATTTTGAGAACACTTTTGACTATGCTAGAAATTTTTTTCAAGGCTTGAAACTTGGACAAGATTGAGCTAGGCAGCTATACTTTGATAAAAACAAACTTTTAGAATTATTGATTACCAATCTCACTGAGAAAAAGGCACAAGAACAAGAGCCTCGCCATCGTGTCTGTCTTCATTTAAGAGGAACAAAGAAAATGATTTTTATACTCTAAACTTGTACCAATCTTATTTAACCATTTCCAAATCCTTTAATCGAACTCAAATTACTTAAGTGAGGTTGATGGGTGAGTCAACGGGTACAAAAGGGTATTTGACCAGTTTGACTTAAAACAAACAACCCTTTATCGATTTTTTTTCTCCTTTAGCGATGTTTGACCCTTTCTTTTCTTGATCTTTGAACTTAAAACATTAACTATATTCAATCGAGATTAAACATAAGATTTAGAGGAAAAGAAACATTTCATTAACCAAATAAAAATATTACAATGAATCTTAAAAACATTAAAACTAAATTTTTTCTAAAACTAGGGTGCCTTTCAAGGCTTACAACGATCTATTTATACTAAACTTAAGGTCTTGGGTCTTCCTTTTCATCTCTTCATTGTGTTTCTTCACCGAGCGACCAAGTAAAATCCCATCCTTGTGCTACTTTTGTTCAATCTTGGCCTTCCAATAGTTAGGTACCACTGAGAGTGAATCGAGTCGTTGGTGAGTTATTTGACCGGGATAGATGAAATTTGGATATGGGGGAGAATGGTTAGTGGGTTTGGGTTTTAGGAAAATCCGAGTAAAGGAGATAAAGGGTGGTTTGGGGTTTGATGATTCGGGTAATAGAGGTTGAGAGGTTGAGTGTTTGGGGAGAGGAAAAGGAGAGGTTTTGGGGTTCGGGTATCTAGGGTTCGGGGATAAGTTTGGCGGGAATGGGAAGAAGAAAGCGATTAGGTGGGTTTTGTTTATTTTATTCGGTCAAGGTGGGGTTAGGCGGGTCATGGGATTGGGTTGAATAGGGTATATGTTGGGCCATGGTTTGTTATTGGACTTAGGATAGAAGTAGTTTAGACTTAGGATATTACTATTGATCCAAAGTGTATTTAGGGACCAAAAGTGTAAAATCCAAAATCCGTGGACCAATCAAGTACATTCTAAAATGTTTTCCAAGGACCAATCTTGACAATCTTTAAAAGTGTAAGGATCAAATTTGCCAAAACCGAAATCCCAAGGACTAATCAAGACAATTCTAAAAATCCAGGGCCACAACTGTAATTTCTCAAACTTTTGAAATTTTACACCAAAGGACTAATTATGATAACTTATGATTTCAAAAGGACCTTTGGCGACTTTTCTTTTAAAATACGTGCTCGGGGACTATTTCATCAATTTTGAAAGTCGGGGATGAACCGCCAATTATGCAAATTTTGTTCGTTTTCATCCGATTTTGCTAATTTTGCATCCGAAAATATAAAACACAATTTTGAGATATTTTCAAGATTTTGATGCATTTCGGAGCGTTTTAAATGTTTTCATTTCGATTGACCTAAAACGATGAGTGAATACGCACTCATCAAATCCCCACACTAAAACATTGCTAGTCCCTAGCAATCTTTTGAGAAAACTTAATGGATTTGAGTCTCTTTACCAAAAGCCATTACTTCTGGAGTAGCCAAATGTTTCAGTTCAAGTAAGAACTATGGTACACCGATAACCATGTGATTTTGAGCAAACCACCAGCTTTTAACGGTTTTGATTTGTCTTTACCAGAAGCCGTTTGATTCTGGACTAGCCAACTCTTAGACAAATTATCAATATTATCTTTGGTGAGTCGATTACCAATTATGGTTTTCCAACTGCCTTTACCACAAGCCATAAACTTGCGGGCTAGATAACTTTTCACTAATTAAAGATATGGTGAGCTGAACACCATACAATTTTGGGCAAATTGCAAGCCGTCAACGGATTTGATAAATCTTTACCAAGAGCCGTTTGCTCCTGGATTAGCCAATCCTTTTGTTTTTAGACATGGCGGACTGATAACCGAAATAAGTGCAAAACACTTATTCCAAAAAAAAATTTTGGCCAAAAACGGGGGAATTGGGTGGATAATACATGATAAAATTCGTGAGAATTCCCCCCCACACTAGAAATGAATATTGCCCTCAATATTCAAAGTACCGGCGGTTATGCCGAAACTGAGAACGTAAAGGGAAATACTACGGCCATTATTTGAAAGTTTTTTTTTTTTTTTTTTTTTACAAAACATGGGCAACCCCCACACTAGGGTGGTAGAAAGGAGAAAGAAATCGAAATATGGGTGAAAACCCATATGGCGTACTCTCGTTTTTGTTTCCGAGTCGCTAGCTTGACTCGACCCGTATTCATTTGTTCTTGGGAAGCAACGTGGAAAACCAATCTCGATCGGACTTTCGCTCACGGTGTTAATAAACATATGAACATCGAAAGTTCCACACCGATGAGATACAACCGCGGTATTGTTAATAGTAGAAACTATAAAGGATGATACCGGGTCAAAGATGGTGTCCTCATTCCGAAAGAGAAAAGGAAAGAGCAACCACACCATCCGTGAAGAATGGAACAAGGATGTGCATGAGAATGCAAGTCCATTCCTCAAGAGAGAAGCAAATCACCGCTTTGACATCTTTATGCTTAAACCGAAGCTTAGATGGTGATTGTCAAGAAGATGTCCGGGAGGAGGGTGGAAATGGTTCTTCAATCAACAAACTTTCCGTAAAAGGATGTCTCCTCCGGATCAAGGTAAGTGTTATCAATTCCCGTAGGAATTGACTCATCACTAAGAAAAGCATCGACTTCATTCCAAAAGTTGTCATCTTCCTCATCAGGAGTGAGAGAAGGGATGGAAGAGTCGGGAATAAGATTAGAGGATGATGGATTCTTTTTTAGCAATTCATCAATGGGAAGAATGTCTCCCATTGGATCACAATCATCATCATCCAATTCAGATGAAACCGAGGAGGGTTTGGTTTCATTCACAGAGTTAACAAACTCAATACGATAAACTGACTCCGGAGGTGGGACAAGTGGTGTGCTCTTAGAGCTAGCAATTTCCACCACTTCCGATAACGTCTCCGATTCTAGATCATCATCATCAAGAACACTCTGGACTTCCTTGGTACAATTTTCAAACCATTTGTTTGAGCTAGGGTTGATTTTCAAAGCTTTTAGCTCAGCACGTTTTTGGTGACTCCTTTTAACCGTGAAATTTGAGAGTGTTGCATTGATTCTTTCAGATTTTTGATCAATTGTGGCAACACTATGTTTGTATAGAGGTTTGGAGTTCTGATTGATATTAAACGTGAGTTCTTCGTTGTCAACCCGAATGGTCAACTCTTCAGCAAATACATCGATTAGAGCACGGCTCGTTCTCAAGAAAGCTCTTCCTAAGATGAGGGGAACTCTAGGATCTGCATCAAAGTCTACCACAACAAAGTCAGTAGGAAAGTGAAACTTTCCTACTTTCACCACGACATCCTCGGCTATCCCAAGCGGACGAGTTTGGGTACGGTCCGCTAGCTCGAGTGTCATACAAGTGGGTGTGAGTTTAGGAAGAGACAATTTGTTCCATACTGAGAGTGGCATGAGGTTAATGCTAGCGCCAAGATCGGCCAAGGCGGAGCATTGAACCATCCCTAAGAAATCACACGGGATTAAAAACCTGCCGGGGTCTTCAAGCTTTTTGGGAAGCTTCTTGAGAATGACCGCTGAGCATTGCTCATTGAGAGGGGTTTTAGCCATCTCGGATAACTTATCTTTGTTGCTCAGCAAGCCTTTAAGCGTGGATGCAAATTTGGGCATTAGAACGAGAGCATCAACGAAGCTTATATCAAAGTGAAGCTCATTGAAGATTTGGAAGAATTTTTCCATTTGCTCTTTGTTTTGTCTTTGAGCTTCTCATCATTCATTCTTGATGGGTAAGGAAGTCGACTAGACTTTTGAGCCGGACGGAAGTCATTTCGCTCAGAATTTTCTTCGAACTTCGGGTTCGGAATTAAAGCTTGACTACCGAAGGTGGGACGTGTCTTGATACCGTGGGCTTGAGTAATGCACCTTGTCTATTGTCTCCTTGGTAACTTGACTCAATGCCACGAGGAGGAGGGGCATAGGAGTCGAGGGTCCATTGTGCGTCTTACCACTACGAGTGGTGACGGCTTTCAACTCGGCATTTGGATTGGGAACAGATTGCTTGGGAGTCCTCCGGAAGATGACGAAGCTTTGTTCATATTCATGTTCATGAAACCGCTCATCATATTCTTCAACTCATTTGTCTGCCGAGACATTGTGGTATCAATTTCCTTTTTAGCTCAACCTCATATTATTGATCCGAGTTTGCATTGAACGTATGCTTGACTCAAGTAATTTTATGAAGTCATTTGGTAGGGAGCTTGAGAAGGTTGTTGATAACTTTGCCGATTAGGAGCTTGATATGGTTGGTTGAAATTGTTCTGCTCGATTGAAATTTTGAGAGTTATTGAAGTTTTGTCCTTGATTTGGAACAAAACGATTTCGATTGCCGTGGTTTTGCAGGAGGAAAACCGGTGGTGTCATACCGCTAGGTGCAGTATTGAGGATCGACTTGTGGTCGGTATTGATTGTGGTTTACGTGGTTACAGGGAGCTTGGTAACAAGAAGCATCGGTTCTTTGGACAATCATAATACGCGTGTGGACCACTACAAGTTTCACACACCTTGTTCACGGCTTTGATTGGTTCCGCTTATGGATCTCGCTTTTGATTTCCTTTACCTCTTTCATCATATTAACGAATGACGTCCGTTAGAGCGGTTAACGAGCGGCTAACTCGGACGAGTTACCGGATGAAGAAGCGAGTGTTCGAATATTTGCTTTGTTGCGAGAAATAGGAACTTTTGATTTTATTTCGCAAATCTCAATCACATCTTTAGGCTTACGATTCAAGATATTGCCACCCGCGGCTGCGTTCAAAGAATCTTGATCGTTACTGCTCAACCCATTATAAAAGATATTAACTTGTTGAAGCTCGTGAATTCATGATGGGGCATTTCGAGGAGATCTTTGAATCTCTCCCATGCCTCTCCAAAGTTTTCATCGAAGTTTTGACGAAATCCGAAATTTCATTTTAAGATTAGTCGTCTTTGATGGAGGGAAGAAATAATTGACAAACTTTTGAACAAGATCCTCCAGTGTTTCGATGGATCGAGGGGTTCTTTTTCCACCAAACCGGGCTGCCCCTCAGTGAGAATGGGAATAGCATCGCTTGATCACTTTTGTGGCACATCCTTGTAATTGATGGTTGAGGTCAACTTGTTAAACCAACGGATGTGTGCATACGGGTCTTCTCGATCAAACCCGTGGAATTGATTCAGACACAAGTTGGATCAAATCGTCTTCAATTCAAAGTGATCGAATTGATTGGTGGTAAACGATGGCATCTCCATAACCCTCGGTGGGTGCACGGAGCATCTCGCCATAGTTCGTTAAATCGCCATATTGTTGTTTGGAATAGTACGAATCTCGGGTTCGACTATTCGGGCAGCACGTCTATGAGAACGTCTTCTAGGAATTTCTACTAGATCACGAAATGGGCTCAATGATCTAGAAGAACGAGTGCGCATGCACTAGACGAAACTCGAGGAAACAAGAGAATTATGAAAATGAGGAACGAAGAATCTTTTTGGGTTTTATAATAACACAATCAATTAAAACAAAATCGAGGCAAAACGACAGTGAACTTAAACCAATAATCCCACGTGAAATGATCACTTCTACAAGTAAAACGCACAAAGGAGCGGAGAGACTTTGTAGGTCAGCAAGCTTATTAAAACCCGTCTCTTTTCACCGCAATTTAATGTCGGGCCGTCCTTATACCCTCACACAGTTTGTTAAACCGATAAAAGTAAACCAAAACACGAGCGACACAAAGGCAAGTTTTAAATCTTTGGTTCGGGAACTTATAATGATAACACCTCGATTGAGAATGTTATTTTGATTGTGTCTTCTATTTATTTAAAACAACAAGGAAAAATCTTTTGTATTTTTAATCTTTACATATATATACAAAGAAAAGGAAAATATTTTGTATTTTGTATTTTTATAAAAACAATAACTTCACGAGGAAGGTTCTTCAAGTCACTAATCGCCAAAACTTCACGATATTGTCGCAACACACCTCCCCGGCAGCGGCGCCAAAATTTGATTCGTGTGAAGTGAGTGTGTGAAAACACAAATATCAACGTATATCAAAATAACCGTAAAATTCGACAAATCAACCCTTTAGGAAAAAGGTCAACGTGCCAAACCTCACGGGTGTGATAAAAGTGATACCGGAAAGTGATTTCCCCGGGTCGTGTCCCAACGAGGTGTGAATGGAAGGATTCGTTGAGTTTCGTGATTTGAACTTGAATTGGATTTTAAATGATTTTGGAATTGGTTACTGAATTCTACAAATTAATTAACGGAAAGTAATTAAGGCAAGGAACCCTAATAAACTAAAAATTAACTACTACTAAGCCTAAGAAATGATAAAACGAAGCTACACTAAGTCCTAGGGTGCAAAACTAAAAACGTAAAAACGGTAAAACAACCCGAGCCATAAACGTAAAAGTTTTGAAATTTAAGAGCTACGGATGTGAAACCAATTTTCCTACGATCTATTTGACTAAAAATAATTTTAGGAAAAAGCGGAATATTTTTTTGACTTTTAAATTAATTATTACGAATTAAAATCTATTTTATACTAATTAAATGATTAAAAATACTAAACTAATCAAGAAAAATCTGAAATTTTAACAAAAAGTACTTGAGATGCTACAGAATCTGTGAAAAATGACAAAACACACTGGTGCTATAGAAAATAAGCAAGAAATAAGCTAACTAAAGCTTATAAGCTAAAGCGCCAAGGAACCCTTTAAATGATTTGTTTGTGCAAGTTTCAACGAGACAAGTCCCAAGGCGCAATGGTAGGAGTGTTGTGTGTGGTGAGTGGCTTGGGTTCGAGTCCCACCACCGTCGCTTTTTGTGAACTATTTTTTTCAACTTTTTCTTTTGGAACTTGAAGATCGATCAACTAATGGAACTTTTGTAAAACTTCACTTCTAAATACTTGTCAATAAGTTGTTTTCATCGACTTATTCAAACAGATTGCAACATTAAGACAATCTCACTCCTTTTAAAGACTCAAATAGGCTTTGGGCTAAAATAAGTTTACGTTGCTTATGAAACTTGAAGGTTTTAACAAAATGAGGAACTTTGCAAGACTTTAAGCTTTGAAAACTAACAAAAAGCGTACAAACGACTTATAAGTTACTTTTTTGGACAGAACATAAACAAACACCCTTTTAAAGCTAAATTCCAAACACTCCTTTAAGCACTTGTTTGATACAAAACAATGAATAAGCACTTTAAGTGGGAATAAGCTAACATGTAAATGAATCCAAATAAGCTAGACAACGTGAAGTAACCAAGTAAAGGGGGAAGCAGATAAGCAGTTGGGATGCTAAGCTTAGACTATGGGAAGCACTTAAACCGAGATTATAGACTAAAAGAAAACTATCCAATTGCACTTAATGAGCTCTAGGGAAAGCGAGTTATGCTTCTAATGCTAATTTATCTAAAGGCTACTTTATATTTCTAACTAAACTCTAATCGATAAGCTAAAAAAGAAAGTGATCTTGACTTGTTCTCATAGGTGCAAACAAGCAATTGGGGACTATTTTGAACTTATCTTTTGAGCTTAAGAGTGAGCTTCCAAGCAAGATCAAGTCGCAAAACAAAAGTTAGGGTAATAGATATTCAAGAAAAGCAGAATGGGAACCATGGATAAACTGTTTAAGGCCTTGAAAATAAGCTGAGATCGACTTGGTTATTTTTTGTTTTTGATCGGTGTAGAACCAAAAGTGAAAGTGAAAAGCAAGATTTTGAGAACACTTTTGACTATGCTAGAATTTTTTTTCAAGGCTTGAAACTTGGACAAGATTGAGCTAGGTAGCTATACTTTGATAAAAACAAACTTTTAGAATTATTGATTACCAATCTCACTGAGAAAAAGGCACAAGAACAGTAGCCCCTGCTACTGTCCTGTGCTGTTTAAGAGGAACAAAGAAAATGATTTTTTATACTCTAAACTTGTACCAATCTTATTTAACCATTTCCAAATCCTTGTAACTGAACTCAAATTACTTAAGTGAGGTTGATTGGGTGAGTCAACGGGTACAAAAGGGTATTTGACCGTTTGACTTAAAACAAACAACCCTTTCTTGATTTTTTTTTCTTCTTTAGCAGACTGTTTGACCCCTTTCTTTTTCTTGATCTTTGAACTTAAAACATTAACTATATTCAATCAGAGATTAAACATAAGATTTAGAGGAAAAGAAACATTTCATTAACCAAATAAAAATATTACAACAGAATCTTAAAAACATTAAAACTAATTTTTTTTCTAAAAACTAGGGGTGCCTTTCAAGGCTTACAACAGTCCTATTTATACTAAACTTAAGGTCTTGGGTCTTCCTTTTCATCTCTTCATTGTGTTTCTTCACCGAGCGACCAAGTAAAATCCCATCCTTGTGCTACTTTTGTTCAATCTTGGCCTTCCAATAGTTAGGTACCACTTGAGAGTGAATCTGAGCCGTTGGTGAGTTATTTGACCAGGATAGATGAGCTGGATATGGGGGGGGGGGAGAATGGTTAGTGGGTTTGGGTTTTGGGAAAATCCGGGTAAAGGAGATAAAGGGTGGTTTGGGGTTTGATGATTCTGGGTAATAGAGGGTTGAGAGGTTGAGTGTTTGGGGGAGAGGAAAATGAGAGGTTTTGGGGTTCTGGGTATCCAGGGTTCTGGGGATAAGTTTGGGCGGGAATGGTGGGAAGAAGAAAGCAGATTGGGTGGGTTTTGTTTATTTTATTCGGGTCAAGGTGGGGTTAGGCCGGGTCATGGGATTGGGTTGAATAGGGTATATGTTGGGCCATGGTTTGTTATTGGACTTAGGATAGAAGTAGTTTAGACTTAGGATATTACTATTGATCCAAAGTGTATTTAGGGACCAAAAGTGTAAAATCCAAAAATCCAGGGACCAATCAAGTACATTCTGAAAATGTTTTTCCAAGGACCAATCTTGACAATCTTTAAAAGTGTAAGGATCAAATTTGCCAAACCGAAATCCCAAGGACTAATCAAGACAATTCTAAAAATCCAGGGTCACAACTGTAATTTCTCAAACTTTTGAAATTTTACACCAAAGGACTAATTATGATAACTTATGATTTCAAAAGGACCTTTGGCGACTTTTCTTTTTAAAATACGTGCTCGGGGACTATTTCATCAATTTTGAAAGTCGGGGACCTGAAGCGCCAATTATGCAAATTTTGTTCGTTTTCATCCGATTTTGCTAATTTTGCATCGAAACATATAAAACACAATTTTGAGATATTTTCGGTATTTTGATGCATTTCGGAGTGTTTTTAAATGTTTTGCAGCTCAGATTTGACCTAAAACGATGAGTGAAGACGCACTCATCAGTAGCAAACTCTTTATCTCCACTTACATCCATAATATAATGTCTAAGTTCTAATTCAAGTGAATCATAAGGTGTTGGAAACTCTTCCGGATAAAAAGTAGCCAATTCTATTAGATCGTCGACTTTAAATACTTCAAAGGACTTACTTGTCACACCCCCAAATTACCTGTTTTACAGCGGAATGGAATACCTTGGGGAGGACTGTCATAGCATCAAAGTTACAGTTATATCGAGCGACCTAAAGTGTCGTTTGAAAATATCGTTTGATTCATTAAAATAATCGAGTTTACAAACATTAGGTCCCAAAAGATTTCCAATATATCAAAGCGAGTTTGTTACAATCAAGCGATAGTTAAGTGCATAAAATAGGTGAGGCAGCGTCGACACCGCGTCTCTATGATAAGTCCACATGCATGCCATGAAGTGAATACCTTAGATACCGAGATAAAACATGCTAAAAGTGTCAACACAATGGTTGAGTGAGTTCATAGAGTTTGTTTAACAAGTAAAGCTTTTAAAGAGCGTTCATGCAACAAAGGCAAAGTTTTTGGTCATATAGAATAGTCCATAAAAGCAAAGGCATTGTAAATCCACTCGGTTCAAGTTCGCCCATACAAAACTTGCAACCTGTGTGTTCACAACCCACTGCCAAAAGTAATATGTCTAGAATTCAAGTGCACGTTATCATAATAGTTCACAAAGCAAAGGCATTGTAAATCCACTCAGTTCCAAGTTCCTCCCATACAAAACTTGCAACCTGTGTGTTCACAACCCATTGCACAAAATATAGTGTGTCTAATAGTCGAGTATAAGATACCATAATAATTCAGGGATGTTCCGTACATGGAAGACTTTGCACTGCTCCAACAAGGGAGACTCCTTTGTCACTCGACCACCTAGGCGAGAATTATTGAGAACACTCCACCATTAAGGCGAGAATTATTGAGAACACTCCACCGACAAGGCGAGAATTTATTGAGAACACTCCACCGACAAGGCGAGAATTTATAGTGATGCTCCGAACATGGGAGACTTTATAGTGATGCTCCGATCATAGGAGACTTTATAGTGATGCTCCGATCATAGGAGACTTTAGGTCAAGGTCATAACACGTCCGGTTCAATAAGTTCAAACAAGTCATAAGTTTGTATTTAAGTTCAAGGGTTCCATTCAAAGGTTCGTAATTAAGTTCAAAGATTTAAGTCAAGTTCAAAAGTTTAGAACGACCAAAGAGCTCGAATAATATCAAAAGGTTCAAGATAGTCGAGCGTTCAAAATTACGTCAAACAAGTTTAAAATATATCAAAAGGGTCCTTGTACAAGTTAAAAGAGTTTAACTATATGTCAAAAGGTTCATATCAAGTCCAAAGTGTTAACTTATATGTTAAAGGGTTCGAATCAATTTAAAGAGCTCAAATATACATGTCGAAGGGTTCAAAATCAAGGAAAGTGTTTCAACTAATAGCGTTCATAACATAGTGATCAATTTAGTTCGGGCATAATCTACTTACGCACACATAGAGTGAAACAAAAGATATTTAAGTTCATATAAATGCAAAGTAAAACCAAGTTGTTGAGCATGTATCTCCCCCAAAGAGTTTATAAAACAATTAAACGAGTAAAAGTGGGGCTACGAACTCACCTGTGCAATAGTTACGATGACAAAGTGGATGCACAGAAATGAGATGCAACTCTCTAACCGCGACCTATTATAAATGATATGATCTAATATAAGTCAAGAAACAATGTCGTGCATGCAAACTCATATGATATCCATACCACTTGTACACTTTTGAAAATAAAGTTTATCGTCGAAATATATGTTTATGACATATTGTCAAGTTACCAAATACTTTACAAGTACTTACGTCGAAATGATATACTACGATAATCATTTAGTGATTTATTATGAAATTGTAACTTTTCGTCGTAAAATAATGTCGTTTAAAATTTCATGAAAGTGACTAAAATGGCCTCGAAAAGCTAGTCGTAAAATGGTGCACGTCGAGTGTTAGGAAACGAACTCAACGGTTTTGGGAAGCTTGCATCATTATCTCAAAGTTTTAGCTTTTAAGTTTTCATCATAGAGGTCTCGATCACGGAGAAAAATATAGGTAAAGTATGGTACTTGTATCCAAAATATTGTTTAGGGTGGTTTTCGGCAAAGTTTAAGTAACCGTAATTTATTCATTACAACTCCGCTCGACGAGCGGTTGGACATTTTGGAAAATATGCTAGGCGAACTTACTTTTACTAGAAGACATCATGTTATAAAAAGTATTACATCCTTGTTAAAAACGACCCTCAACATGGTCACTTGTTGCCGTAAGGGTTGTCTAATAGAAATATATTAGTTTTTCTTATATAATATAGTTACGGCAACTTTATGTAAACACGTGTAATTTAATCGTTACAAGTCCGTTTTCTACGTTTTATATGTCCTTAGCTTCGTATCAAAGTATACTAATATATTTTTGATAAGTCGACACAATTTATAACGCTTAAGCCTCATTTTTAACCCGTAACAAGTTAAAATAACATGCTGAAATTTCTGGATTTATAGTTTTCGGCGTCAAATTTGAAAATAGCATAACTTCTTCGTTATAACTCCGTTTTAATCCGTTCAAGCGGCCACGTTTTCGTTTTAAAGTGTATTTTCCAAATATCTAGCCTAAAAATTTTTACCAACTGTCGGAAATTCCAGATTTCACAGAAATGATCAGACCCTTATTATATAGTTGTCGAAATGGATTTTTCTCGCGTAAAACTTATTCTAACCAATTCAAACCAACTCCGAAGCTATTCTAATCCTACCATACACCTTCTTAGGGTGTCATGGGTTCCTAGGCATCACCAAAAGTGATATATATCAAGGAGTAATTACAGGATAACATATATGAATTTATATAGCTTATAAACAATTTAAGTGGTATAGACATCATATAACTTGTATGGTTTACCCAAACATGATAATATGAACATAAAATGAGTATGAAAGATAAAAATGAATATGTGATGCTTACAAGTTACTTGATGAGGTGAAGTGAACAAAGGTTAATCCTAACACCCTAGGTTTTATAGCAAAACCTAAACCGAGAGTGTGTCTAGATTGTATAATTAACTTGTCTTGAAAAATTTGTGATCTCCTTCTTGTCCTCAAGGGTGGCGGTTTGTAGAGAAGAGGAAGAGAGGATAAATGATCTTTACACTTAGTAATATTGTGTTGTATGTGTTTGATATGTAGTATAATATGATTTAATGTATAAGATATTTAGTGAAGTTTTAAGTGACTCATCCCTTGTGTCGACATGCATAAAAAGAAAAGGAACTAGTTGCATTTAGTGGTAATTAAATATATTTATGTAGAGTAAATGTGTAATTAAGTAAGGATAATTAATAACTTGTGTATTTATTTAAGCATTTAGGGTAGCGTTAGCTAACAATAAATTTTAATGGATCAAAATAAAGTATATTGAAGTCATAAAGATTATAAAAATACATTTCTTGCAAAATTTGAGTGAAATAATAACTATCGTGTCGTATTTACGAGAACCGTCGTAATTATATAAATATAACAATTTATATACAAAATAAATTTAAAACACTGGGTAAACTCATAATATTATGTTTATAATCTTAATATGAGTATAAAAATATGTCGGGATAATTTTTGGAATTATTGGATCAATTGTTCAGAATAATCAATTACGCGATAGCGTTTATTTAATAGGAAATTATGCGTTTAACGTGAAATGCAAAACCATGCATGAACTAATATGAAGAATATTGAGTTTGAGAAATGACCGAAAATTGAGAATTGTGACATTCTTCCCATGTCAGAGGAATCACGTCCTCGTGATTCAATTAATGATAACTATAGTCCGAACCTCGACAAGGGTTCTAAAAGTTCATGCTCGTACGAATAGTCTAAATGATCATGTCAATGCTCATGCATATGAGTTCCTCGTACAACTAGGTACGTTCTCGTGCTAACGTGACCATGTTCCATCCTAAAAACATGCTTTATTATGGTTTAGGTTTGGTGAGGCAAGCTTTCCCATTCTCGAGAAAAATTTTCAAAAGAATTTTAGGTAACCGATTTTTACTTAATCCCACAACTCATCAAACAAGAATTGTCATACGATTAGGCTAAATCGGTTTAGGTAACAACTTGTTTCTAGCTCGATCTTTGCAACTCATCAAACAAGAACTGTCACTCGGAACAAACTAGAAACAAGTGGTTTGAAGAAAATCTTTTGAAAATTTGGCTCGATTACGGAATTGCTTACACATATGAGACTACTACTCCCTTCATTGCATGATTCTTCCTGAATTAGACATAGGTGATCAGGCTATGTATAATTTAGGAGTAACTATGCAATGCTTGGACTAGTCAACTCACATGATGTTTGGTGTTAAGTCATGAATCCGCATGTATAATGAGTATGCACTTATAATGATATGATGAGATGCTATGATGATGTAGTTATAGTCTAGGGTCAATGATGCAACCTAGTTCTCTATAACCGATGCTCGATACCAATCATCACACCCCAAATTACCCGCTTTACTGATGAATGGAATACCTTGGGAGGACTGTCATAGCATCAAAGTTACGATTATATCGAGCGACCTAAAGTGTCGTTTGAAAATATCGTTTGATTCATTATAATAATCGAGTTTACAAACATTAGGTCCCAAAGATTTCCAATATATCAAAACGAGTTTGTTACAATCAAGCGATAGTTAAGTGCATAAAAATAGGTGAGACGCGTCGACACCGCGACTCTATGATAAGTCCACATGCATGCCATGAAGTGATACCTTAGATACCTGAGATAAAACATGCTAAAAGTGTCAACACAATGGTTGAGTGATTTCATAGAGTTTGTTTAACAAGTAAAGCTTTTAAAGAGCGTTCATGCAACAAAGGCAAAGTTTTTGGTCATATAGAATAGTCCACAAAAGCAAAGGCATTGTAAATCCACTCAGTTCCAAGTTCCGCCCATACAAAACTTGCAACCTGTGTGTTCACAACCCACTGCCAAAAGTAATATGTCTAGAATTCAAGTGCACGTTATCATAATAGTTCACAAAGCAAAGGCATTGTAAATCCACTCAGTTCCAAGTTCCTCCCATACAAAACTTGCAACCTGTGTGTTCACAACCCGTTGCACAAAATATAGTGTGTCTAATAGTCGAGTATAAGATACCATAATAATTCAGGGATGTTCCGTACATGGAAGACTTTGCACTGCTCCAACAAGGGAGACTCCTTTGTCACTCGACCACCTAGGCGAGAATTATTGAGAACACTCCACCATAAAGGCGAGAATTATTGAGAACACTCCACCGACAAGGCGAGAATTTATTGAGAACACTCCACCGACAAGGCGAGAATTTATAGTGATGCTCCGAACATGGGAGACTTTATAGTGATGCTCCGATCATAGGAGACTTTATAGTGATGCTCCGATCATAGGAGACTTTAGGTCAAGGTCATAACACGTCCGGTTCAATAAGTTCAAACAAGTCATAAGTTTGTATTTAAGTTCAAGGGTTCCATTCAAAGGTTCGTAATTAAGTTCAAAGATTTAAGTCAAGTTCAAAAGTTTAGAACAGTCAAAGAGCTCGAATAATATCAAAAGGTTCAAGATAGTCGAAGCGTTCAAAATTACGTCAAACAAGTTTAAAATATATCAAAAGGGTCCTTGTACAAGTTAAAAGAGTTTAACTATATGTCAAAAGGTTCATATCAAGTCCAAAGTGTTAACTTATATGTTAAAGGGTTCGAATCAATTTAAAAGAGCTCAAATATACATGTCGAAGGGTTCAAAATCAAGGAAAGTGTTTCAACTAATAGCGTTCATAACATAGTGATCAATTTAGTTCGGGCATAATCTACTTACGCACACATAGAGTGAAACAAAAGATATTTAAGTTCATATAAATGCAAAGTAAAAGCAAGTTGTTGAGCATGTATCTCCCCCAAATAGTTTATAAAACAATTAAACGAGTAAAAGTGGGGCTACGAACTCACCTGTGCAATAGTTACGATGACAAAGTGGATGCACAGAAATGAGATGCAACTCTCTAACCGCGACCTATTGATTCGTCCCAAACGGTCAATCCAAATTAACCAGGTGAATGGTCAACAAGAGTCAATCACTTGAGAACGCAATGCAATTATCCAGGAGAGTTTAGTGTTTCCCGGTCGTTAAGTCCCAACGAGTGTGTAAACTGTAATACAACGAATCTGTGATCGGGTGAATATTGAACAGGAAAGGGGTTATGATTGATTACACTAAGGAAATTAAATCTAATAAAGACTTTGAAGTCATTTTAATTCTATATTTAAAATCGTTTAACGATTAAAACCTAAAACGCGTATGTTTACTGAATTTAACGTAAACGTAAATTTAAAAGAATAAAACACCTACGGATATGAAAATGATATTTTTGCAATCCTAATAATAAAAGAAAATTATTGGAAAATTAAAATTATTTTTGTAACTATTTATTTAATTATTATTAATTAAAAACTATTTTTAACTATTTAATAATACCCTAAAATATAAGAAAATATGAAATAAAGCTAGAAAAGTGAAATTATGACTTAGAAAATCTAAAATATTATAAAACTTATTTTAAAGTGAAAATATATTTATTACACTTTTATCTATTTATTATTAATTAATTACTATTTATTAATTATTTAAAACTAATAAAAATTCTAATAAATACTAAATGAACTCTAATAAATATGAAAATTTTTCTACAAATACTATATGATAGCAGAATACTAGGAAAAATATAAAAATGAAAAGTGCTTTTTGAAAAAACAGAAAAATAAGCCAAATGGCTTAAATAGAAGCTATCACTATTTTGATTTTTGGTTTTTCTTGAATTTTCTTTTACAAAACTATTTTATTACTGAAAATAAGCAACTTTTGTGAAGACACATTTTGGGGGACTCAAAGATAAGCTTGTTGTGAGCTTATTTGCTTAACAGACCTTAAAATGGGTCAAAATGAGCTATTAGGCTTGCATAAGCTAATAAAAAGCTACCACTACTGAACCAAAGGTTGAATAAGCTATAAACAAGTTATGGGAACTCAGAATAAGCAACACCAACAAGAAAAACACACTGAATAAGCAGAAATAAGGAATAAGCAAAAAGGGAGGTTTGTGAAAAAGAGCTTAAAGAAGCTAGCAAATAAGCGGTTTATAACACTAACTAAAATTATAAAAATACCATGATGAAGACAAGCAACAGAATGACAAATATCCAAAAGCACAAGTCTTCACTCCTAATATTAAGTCCTACATGAAATTCACAAGTTTATTCAAAAATGACTTAAACCGAAATTTGACTTTTTGAATTTTTATCAAAAGTTGACCAAAATGAATTTCTAGTAATTCCTAATGACTTAAAATGATGTTTTAAGCTATTTTAACAACTAATTAAGCTACTTTAGCTAAAAATCTACCTATTTGCACAATTTGAGCTCATACACTGCACTGCGTATGTAGTTTTGGAGCTCAAATGGGAATTTTGACTTTTTAACTCTAAACCTAGGTATTTTATGCTTTAAAAGTTCTATTATAACCTAAATAGTTATGCCTAGATTGTTTTTAAACTCTACAAAGTCCTAAAACATAGAATAAAGGCTCGATCCAAACACCCCTTAAATTGGCTTAAATTGAGATTTTCACAACAAGTGACTGCATAAGCCCATCATATTCAATCCAGAGGTCATATTGTGTCAAAATAGACCTTTTTCAGCACAAACAAGATGTCAAACAAGTCTAAGCCTATGAACATCAAAAATTGGCATATTAGCAGTCAAAATGTAATTCAAAGCATCAATGAGATCCAAAACATAAACACCTGAGATTAAGACAGATAAATACTAACAAACAACAAAGAAACATAAAAACATCAAATTTAAAGCATTAAAGTAACATATAGTAAAGTGCAAAAATTAATAAAAGGGCTTACAAGATGAAATTCAAGCTGAGACAAAGAACCAGGACCCAAGAACAATCCTAAAACATCCCAAGAAGCACTACAACCCAGGACCATACAGAATTTATCCTGCTCCAAGCTTCTTCCTTCTCAACTCACTATTTTTGATATTTCATTGTATTTTCTCTATTTTTTTTAGTATTTTTGTTTTAATGACTATAACATGTTTTAAGGTTTCTAAAAGCTAAATGAGCTTTGTCAGGAGCTTATGTGGCTTATAGAGTCCATCAAACAACACTAATCAACAAGAATTGAAACGACTTGAAAATTAAAGAACAATGAAGTAAAAACTTGAAATGAAAGATAGATTGCAATTAACTGTAAAGGAAGTTCTATTACACTAGTTTAAGGAGAATTACAACATTAAAACATTAAAAGACATTTAATTTAAAGAAAGCATTTTAAAATTACACTACGTGACCAATGGCTAGCCCAAGGTTAGTCTTCTCTCTTCCTTCTCTTCTCTTTTATAACATACTGAGTTCCCACTAGCATTCCAGTCAAATCCCACTTTAATTTGTGTCCATTGGATAAGCAGAATTGATCCTATACTTTTGGCGCCAAAAGTCCAATAGGCTGCTTGGGGCAGTTTCATTGCAATTAAAGAACCTTGGTTGTTTGTGGAGGTGTAAGGGACAAGTTTGGATAGGTTTAGAGGCCAAGTTGGAGGTTAGTAGCAAAAGCAGGTATGGGAGTATAACGGTGAAAGGATGGTGGGAAAGCATTAAATGCTTAGTGGTTGTACAAGAGGAGGGGCATGAGTGGAGAGTAGTGTAGCCACCGTCGTGATAAGGTGGTGGTGGTTTTGGAGCGATTCTGAGGTTTCGGTGTGTGAGGAGAGGAGCAGGGAAGGCGGTTTGTAGGAGGAATTGGTTTGACCGTTTGACCGTGGGATTTTATTAATAAGTCGGGGTTCAAGTTTAGGGGTTCACGGTTTGTGAGGGGTTCAAGGTGAGTTTGGTTTTGTAGTGTAATAAAGCCCAAGGTCCAAAGTTGTAACTTCTGAATTCTTGAAGGACTAAACCTGTAATATTTCATAAGTTATCACAAGGACTAATAATGCCAAGTTTGTTAAAACAAAGGACCTCATTTGCATTATTTACAATTTAAAACACCCGGGGGACCTTTTATGTCATTTTTGGATTTTGAGGGGTAAAAGTTGCCATTTGTAGAAACTTTCATCCAAGGACTAATTTGTGAACATGTTTTATTATCCAAGGACTAAATTTGACTTTTCTTTCATTTTAAACCTTCAAGGACTAGTTTTGCCAATTTGTGAAACTCAGTGGATGAAAATGATGATTTTGTGAACTTTGCATGCTTTTCACTTGTTTTCAATCTTTTTGTACCTGAATCACGTAAAAACACATTTCAATGATATTTGTAACATTTATATGGTCATTTGTGTGTTTTTGGTCGTTTTTGGGGGTTTAAATAATATAAAATATATGTGTATTTAGACACATATCACCCATTATGAATGATATAATCTAATATAAGTCATGAAACAATGTCGTGCATGCAAACTCATATGATATCCATACCACTTGTACACTTTTGAGAATAAAGTTTATCGTCGAAATATATGTTTATGACATATTGTCAAGTTATCAAATACTTTACAAGTACTTACGTCGAAATGATATCCTACGATAATCATTTAGTGATTTATTATGAAATTGTAACTTTTCGTCGTAAAATAATGTCGTTGAAAATTTAATGAAAGTGACTAAAATGGCCTCGAAAACAATGTAACTTTATTGCTAATCCTTTTCTTTTGTCCTTACAAATGCATCACCCTAACACCTATTTATACTACTCCATGGAAGATTTTAGAACCGAGATATTTTCCATGGATAATTTACATCATCATTCTAATCTAGATACCTAATTCTAGATCATTCTTGATACATCATTATCTTTATCAACGTATCTAGTTCTAGATACTTCCTACTAGATAAGCTTATCTAGATATTTCTTATACAATATTCTAGATATTTCATATGGATATTATTCATGAGGATTCTACGAGTTTCTAGAAACTTCTTCATCACGGGCTCGGACTAAATCAAGTTTATGATCCAACAATATATATATTAAGGAGTTTGTCAAGTTTCAGTTAAGATGTGAAAGACCTATATGCACCAGTGACATATGAGTTACACACATAAAAGGTAAAAGTTTGGACACATTACTCGGGTTTTTCAGGACTTACACGGCTGTAGCGATGAAGCTTATTAACTGCAACGGGCAATCCAATACTATGCTTATTGGGGAAGTATGTCTTTTTATCGACCCAACCTTTGTAAACCTTTCCATAACTGCCCTCACCTAAGAATTTGTCATTCCCAAAGTCGCTCGTAGCATATCTCAGTTTAAAATATGTGAATATTTTTACATCTCTAGTCGCTAATTCCTCATGTTGATTCATGATCATTTCAAGACTCTTTGGTTGATCATTTATACTGCTTTGGTCTAAGAAAATGAGCAAAATTGTAATAAATCTAGTAGAACTTAAGAAAAAATTTACTAAAAGATGCAAGCAAATATATCTATTCATGTGACAAATTAAAGCAAATAGCTTTATTATGTGAAATCCAATAATAAGTGATTTTGAACTTTTTACTATGTAAAGGTTGCACGTAATAAATGGGTCGTATATAGTGTGCAAATATGTACGAACATTGAACACGTGATCGATAATCCATTACATACCAGAGTTTTGTAATTTGGTTGTAGAAAAAAGATACTCATGAATCTTCCAAGGGAAACCCATTATACTTGGTGACTCTGCAGAAAGGTCAAATTTCTTCTGTACTTCCAGTAAAGCCTGAAGTGAGGCCACAACCTCGATCGTGGTCGGCCATTTTTTTGGATCACTATTTAGACAGCAATATGCAGTTTGAACAAAGCTTCTTAAACATTTGGAAGCAATTGTTCCTGCTATACTAGAATCAACCAATTGATCTAATTTTCGTTCTTTCACACATTTTTGAGCCCACCTTACCAAAGCTACATTGATCCTCTTCAAGGCTTCTGTCCACTGCAAGCCTCCCTGAAAGAATTTCAAACAACACAACACCAAATGCAAAAACATCTGTTTTCCTTGTAAGTCTTCTGGTAAAGAAATACTCTGGATCAAGATACCCGAATGTGCCCTTAATACTAGCATCAATGTATGACACTGATTGATTAGTTGGTCCTATTTTGGACAACCCAAAATCCGAAATCATAGCTTCCCAGTTCTCATCCAAAAGAATGTTGGAACTCTTCACATCACGATGTATGATTCCGTGTTGGGTGCCTATACCGGTGTGAAGATAGTCTAGTCCACGTGCAGCACCTATGGCTATCTTCAATCGTTGCACCCAACTTAATGGAGTGTCGGCTTTGTGTAGATGATCATATAGGGTTCCATGATGTTAGAATCAACAACCAATAATCAAACATGAAGCACAAGAGAAGAAGCAAGAATCGACAAATTTGCGGAAGCGTTTCTATTATTCAAAACGAAATTTCAAAGGTATAAATCAAATTCAAAGGTACAAATCAAATTCGAAGGTACAAATCTCTTCCACCCCACATCTCCTTTTATAGGTGTGGGGGGGGGAAGCAAGCAAACTCCAATTTGGATTTGAAGACGGCTATTCAAATTCATTTTGGACTTCAAGACGCGTAGCTTAGGACTTAAGCAAAAACCAACCGACCCTTAGGAGTTTTAATCACATTCATAACAATCTCCACCGTGATTGAAACTCCTAAGGAATACCAAATGTTTCAAATAAAATTCAAAATTTCAAATGCTAGAGATACTAGCCTAATTCAAACGAATGATTGATTCCCAAAAACGATCCAGAAGAAATCAATCCAAAACAAACGCCGATGACTTCAAAAACGAATAACCAAACGTTAACCAAAAAATTCAAACTCGGTTAACTAAACAAACAAATCGGCTCAAACGATCTTCAACAAAGATTATCAAATTCGGGCAACCAACTACAGAAGCCCGACAAACGAAGATCCCATATTTTCCAAACTGGCAAATTTTCAACGATCGAACAAAATTCAAACGACTTGAACCAAGTCTTCAAACAATCTTCCATATTCAAATTCAATGTTCGAATTTCACCAGATTAAACCAAAAATACCAGACAACCAAAAACTAAAACAAAGCTTTAAATTCAAATTTTGGCCCAAGCCCAACGCTAAGAAAACAACCCAATATCAAAGTATACCCATTAACCAAAATAACCAATATTCCATAAACCAGGAGTGACAAAACAAAGAACAATACCTTCCCACTAAGTATTGTTCTCACTTTTCCAAATCAAACAAAAACAACTTTTTCTTCCACTCTAATCATTCTTTTAAAAAGAATATGTTTCGGATCAAAACATTCATCATTATCAATGGCCAACTGCTCCTTCTTTCTTCAAATCAAAGAACCAAAATACAAACCAATCGATGCTCCACCAAAAACGTTTATTCAAACAATTCTTTAAACCAAAAACAATCGTACTTCAATCTCAGCGAACCACAACAACTTTTTTTTTTCTTTTTCTTCATCGCCAAACAAACCTAGCTCTTGATACCTGTTGTTAGAATAAGCAAGCGATAAACAAAGATGAAGCACAAGAGAAGAAGTAAGAATCGAAAAATTTGCGGAAGCGTTTCTATTATTCAAAACGAAATTTCAAAGGTACAAATCTAATTCAAAGATACAAATCAAATTCAAAGGTACAAATCAAATTCGAAGGTACAAATCTCTTCCACCCCACATCTCCTTTTATAGGTGTGGGGGGGGGGGAAGCAAGCAAACTCCAATTTGGATTTGAAGACGGCTATTCAAATTCATTTTGGACTTCAAGACGCGTAGCTTAGGACTTAAGCAAAAAACCAACCGACCCTTAGGAGTTTTAATCACATTCATAACACATGAGGCATATACTCATAAACAAGGATCATCTCCTTGTTATCCTCACAAAAACCAATCAAAGAAACCAAGTGACAATGACGCAACTCGGAAAGCATCTCGATCTCGGCTCTAAACTCAGCAGCCCCCTGGTTTGACATAGAATCCAACCGTTTGATGGCCGCAACATGACTAGTTTCTTCAATGGAAACGCGACCTTTGTAGACTTTCCCAAAGCCCCCTAGCTTGTCCAATGATGTGTTCATTATCAAAGCCTCTGGTAGTAGACTTAATCTCTGCGAGTGAAAGGCGACATGTTTGTGCTGAAGTAGATGCTGAAAACAATTTACCCTCGCCAATTGTAGAGTGCATATTTCCTGTTTTTGAGAAGAAAATAATATGAACCGGATCAGATGCAAAATTATTGTTGTCTACAACTGATCATGGCCGGTAATAATATACGGAGCTAGTAACCAATAATTCTAATGCATTTATATATCCATGTATAATATTACAGAATAATGACCAGTCCATATGATGACATTGTAGTCCACCAACAGATCGATGCATGATAACAAGTGTATTTTTATTGTAAGTGTCAATTATATCGATAATGCCAAATGGTTTGTTTACTAGGTAAAAATAATTACGGAACGGATACAAAAGGTGACAAGGAGTCTATTAAATCCAATCTGAAAAGAAGAAACAGAAGGTATTATCATTTTTAGATGGTGTTTTGGTTTACTTATCATTTTTGCTTACAAAATTTGGATTGTTTAACAGAACGATGTTAGCAAGTGTTTTTCCTATAGTTGGTGTCAAATATATAATGATATGCCAAAATGCCAAATGGTTTGTTTACTAAGTTCACTTACTTATGTATCGGATACAAAGTGGCAAATCTAGCCAGAAATATAAGGTGATTCCTTGATTTGGTCAAGTTGAAAAATTCAATAGGTCAACCAACCAACCGGTCAATTTTCGGGTCGGATCGGGTCCAATATTACAAGATGTGATAATAAGAAAAAGATTAAGCATAGAACACCCTTAATAAGCTTCATTGCCGAAAACGCACGTTCCACGGTAGAAGTTACAACCGGAAAAATCAATACTAATTTGATGAGAAGATATACATTTGGGTAGATTTCATTTTTCTTTGTTTCAACCATCTTCTTGCATAGATCTTTAATATATTTCAAGGTAGCAAACTCTTTATCTCCACTTACATCCACAATATAATGTCTAAGTTCTAATTCAAGTGAATCATAAGGTGTTGGAAACTCTTCCGGATAAAAAGTAGCCAATTCTATTAGATCGTCGACTTTAAATACTTCAAAGGACTTACTTGTCACACCCCCAAATTACTTGTTTTACAGCGGAATGGAATACCTTGGGGAGGACTGTCATAGCATCAAAGTTACAGTTATATCGAACGACCTAAAGTGTCGTTTTGAAAATATTGTTTGATTCATTAAAATAATCAGAGTTTACAAACATTAGGTCCCAAAAGATTTCCAATATATCAAAACGAGTTTGTTACAATCAAACGATAGTTAAGTGCATAAAAATAGGTGAGACGCGTCGACACCGCGACTCTATGATAAGTCCACATGCATGCCATGAAGTGAATACCTTAGATACCTGAGATAAAACATGCTAAAAGTGTCAACACAATGGTTGAGTGAGTTCATAGAGTTTGTTTAACAAGTAAAGCTTTTAAAGAGCGTTCATGCAACAAAGGCAAAGTTTTTGGTCATATAGAATAGTCCACAAAAGCAAAGGCATTGTAAATCCACTCAGTTCCAAGTTCCGCCCATACAAAACTTGCAACCTGTGTGTTCACAACCCACTGCCAAAAGTAATATGTCTAGAATTCAAGTGCACGTTATCATAATAGTTTACAAAGCAAAGGCATTGTAAATCCACTCGGCCCAAGTTCCTCCCATACAAAACTTGCAACCTGTGTGTTCACAACCCATTGCACAAAATATAGTGTGTCTAATAGTCGAGTATAAGATACCATAATAATTCAGGATGTTCCGTACATGGAAGACTTTGCCTTTGCTCCAACAAGGAGACTCCTTTGTCACCGACCACCTAGGCGAGAATTATTGAGAACACTCCACCATAAAGGCGAGAATTATTGAGAACACTCCACCGACAAGGCGAGAATTTATTGAGAACACTCCACCGACAAGGCGAGAATTTATAGTGATGCTCCGAACATGGGAGACTTTATAGTGATGCTCCGATCATAGGAGACTTTATAGTGATGCTCCGATCATAGGAGACTTTAGGTCAAGGTCATAACACGTCCGGTTCAATAAGTTCAAACAAGTCATAAGTTTGTATTTAAGTTCAAGGGTTCCATTCAAAGGTTCGTAATTAAGTTCAAAGATTTAAGTCGAGTTCAAAAGTTCAGAACAGTCAAAGCGCTCGAATAATATCAAAAGGTTCAAGATAGTCGAAGCGTTCAAAATTACGTCAAACAAGTTTAAAATATATCAAAAGGGTCCTTGTACAAGTTAAAATAGTTTAACCATATGTCAAAAGGTTCATATCAAGTCCAAAGCGTTAACTTATATGTTAAAGGGTTCGAATCAATTTAAAAGAGCTCAAATATACATGTCGAAGGGTTCAAAATCAAGGAAAGTGTTTCAACTAATAGCGTTCATAACATAGTGATCAATTTAGTTCGGGCATAATCTACTTACGCACACATAGAGTGAAACAAAAGATATTTAAGTTCATATAAATGTAAAGTAAAAGAAAGTTGTTGAGCATGTATCTCCCCCAAAGAGTTTATAAAACAATTAAACGAGTAAAAGTGGGGCTACAAACTCACCTGTGCAATAGTTACGATGACAAAGTGGATGCACAGAAATGAGATGCAACTCTCTAACCGCGACCTATTATGAATGATATGATCTAATATAAGTCATGAAACAATGTCGTGCATGCAAACTCATATGATATCCATACCACTTGTACACTTTTGAAAATAAAGTTTATCGTCGAAATATATGTTTATGACATATTGTCAAGTTACCAAATACTTTACAAGTACTTACGTCGAAATGATATCCTAAGATAATCATTTAGTGATTTATTACGAAATTGTAACTTTTCGTCGTAAAATAATGTCGTTGAAAATTTCATGAAAGTGACTAAAATGGCCTCGAAAAGCTAGTCGTAAAATGGTGCACGTCGAGTGTTAGGAAACGAACTCAACGGTTTTGGGAAGCTTGCATCATTATCTCAAAGTTTTCGCTTTTAAGTTTTCATCATAGAGGTCTCGATCACGGAGAAAAATATAGGTAAAGTATGGTACTTGTATCCAAAATATTGTTTAGGGTGGTTTTCGGCAAAGTTTAAGTAACCGTAATTTATTCATTACAACTCCGCTCGACGAACGGTTGGACATTTTGGAAAATATGCTAGGCGAACTTACTTTTACTAGAAGACATCATGTTATAAAAAGTATTACATCCTTGTTAAAAACGACCCTCAACATGGTCACTTGTTGCCGTAAGGGTTGTCTAATAGAAATATATTAGTTTTTCTTATATAATATAGTTACGGCAACTTTATGTAAACACGTGTAATTTAATCGTTACAAGTCCGTTTTCTACGTTTTATATGTCCTTAGCTTCGTATCAAAGTATACTAATATATTTTTGATAAGTCGACACAATTTATAACGCTTAAGCCTCATTTTTAACCCGTAACAAGTTAAAATAACATCTGAAATTTCGGATTTATAGTTTTCGACGTCAAATTTGAAAATAGCATAACTTCTTCGTTATAACTCCGCTTTAATCCGCTCAAGCGCCACGTTTCGTTTTAAAGTGTATTTTCCAAATATCTAGCCCAAAATTTTTACCAACTGTCGGAAATTCCAGATTTCACAGAAATGATCAGACCCTTATTATATAGTTGTCGAAATGGATTTTTCTCGCGTAAAACTTATTCTAACCAATTTAAACCAACTCCGAAGCTATTCTAATCCTACCATATACCTTCTTAGGGTGTCATGGGTTCCTAGGCATCACCAAAAGTGATATATATCAAGGAGTAATTATAGGATAACATATATGAATTTATATAGCTTATAAACAATTTAAGTGGTATAGACATCATATAACTTGTATGTTTTACCCAAACATGATAATATGAACATAAAATGAGTATGAAAGATAAAAATGAATATGTGATGCTTACAAGTTACTTGATGAGGTGAAGTGAACAAAGGTTAATCCTAACACCCTAGGTTTTTATAGCAAAACCTAAACTAAGAGTGTGTCTAGATTGTATAATTAACTTGTCTTGAAAAATTTGTGATCTCCTTCTTGTCCTCAAGGGTGGCCGGTTTGTAGAGAAGAGAGGAAGAGAGGATAAATGATCTTTACACTTAGTAATATTGTGTTGTATGTGTTTGATATGTAGTATAATATGATTTAATGTATAAGATATTTAGTGAAGTTTTAAGTGACTCATCCCTTGTGTCGACATGCATAAAAAGAAAAGGAACTAGTTGCATTTAGTGGTAATTAAATATATTAATGTAGAGTAAATGTGTAATTAAGTAAGGATAATTAATAACTTGCGTATTTATTTAAGAATTTAGGGTAGCGTTAGCTAACAATAAATTTTAATGGATCAAAATAAAATATATTGAAGTCATAAAGATTATAAAAATACATTTCTTGCAAAATTTGAGTGAAATAATAACTATCGTGTAGTATTTACGAGAACCGTCGTAATTATATAAATATAACAATTTATATACAAAATAAATTTAAAACACTGGGTAAACTCATAATATTATTTTTATAATCTTAATATGAGTATAAAAATATGTCGGGATAATTTTTGGAATTATCGGATCAATTGTTCAGAATAATCAATTACGCGATAGCGTTTATTTAATAGGAAATTATGCGTTTAACGTGAAATGCAAAACCATGCATGAACTAATATGAAGAATATTGAGTTTGAGAAATGACCGGAAATTGAGAATTGTGACATTCTTCCCATGTCAGAGGAATCACGTCCTCGTGATTCAATTAATGATAACTATAGTCCGAACCTCGACAAGGGTTCTAAAAGTTCATGCTCGTACGAATAGTCTAAATGATCATGTCAATGCTCATGCATATGAGTTCCTCGTCCAACTAGGTACGTTCTCGTGCTAATGTGACCATGTTCCATCCTAAAACATGCTCTATTATGGTTTAGGTTTGGTGAGGCAAGCTTTCCATTCTCGAGCAAAATTTTCAAAAGACTTTTAGGTAACCGATTTTACTTAATCCCACAACTCATCTAACAAGAACGTCATACGATTAGGCTAAATCGGTTTAGGTAACAACTTGTTTCTAGCTCGATCTTTGCAACTCATCAAACAAGAACTCGTCACTCGGATCAAACTAGAAACAAGTGGTTTGAAGAAAATCTTTTGAAAATTTGGCTCGACACTGAATTGCTTACACATATGAGACTACTACTCCTTCATTGCATGATTCTTCCGAATTAGACATAGGTGATCAGGCTATGTATAATTTAGGAGTAACTATGCAATGCTTGGACTAGTCAACTCATATGATGTTTGGTGTTAAGTCATGAATCCGCATGTATAATGAGTATGCACTTATAATGATATGATGAGATGCTATGATGATGTAGTTATAGTCTAGGGTCAATGATGCAACCTAGTTCTCTATAACCGATGCTCGATACCAATCATCACACCCCAAATTACTGCTTTACAATGAATGGAATACCTTGGGAGGACCGTCATAGCATCAAAGTTACAGTTATATCGAAGCGACCTAAAGTGTCGCTTTGAAAATATCGTTTGATTCATTAAAATAATCGAGTTTACAAACATTAGGTCCCAAAAGATTTCCAATATATCAAAACGAGTTTGTTACAATCAAACGATAGTTAAGTGCATAAAATAGGTGAGACGCGTCGACACCGCGACTCTATGATAAGTCCACATGCATGCCATGAAGTGAATACCTTAGATACCGAGATAAAACATGCTAAAAGTGTCAACACAATGGTTGAGTGAGTTCATAGAGTTTGTTTAACAAGTAAAGCTTTTAAAGAGCGTTCATGCAACAAAGGCAAAGTTTTGGTCATATAGAATAGTCCACAAAAGCAAAGGCATTGTAAATCCACTCGGCCCAAGTTCCGCCCATACAAAACTTGCAACTGTGTGTTCACAACCCTCCGCCAAAAGTAATATGTCTAGAATTCAAGTGCACGTTATCATAATAGTTCACAAAGCAAAGGCATTGTAAATCCACTCGGCCCAAGTTCCGCCCATACAAAACTTGCAACCTGTGTGTTCACAACCCATTGCACAAAATATAGTGTGTCTAATAGTCGAGTATAAGATACCATAATAATTCGTGGATGTTCCGTACATGGAAGACTTTGCCTTTGCCCAACAAGGGAGACTCCTTTGTCACTCGACCACCTAGGCGAGAATTATTGAGAACACTCCACCATTAAGGCGAGAATTATTGAGAACACTCCAACCGACAAGGCGAGAATTTATTGAGAACACTCCACCGACAAGGCGAGAATTTATAGTGATGCTCCGAACATGGGAGACTTTATAGTGATGCTCCGATCATAGGAGAATTTATAGTGATGCTCCGATCATAGGAGACTTTAGGTCAAGGTCATAACACGTCCGGTTCAATAAGTTCAAACAAGTCATAAGTTTGTATTTAAGTTCAAGGGTTCCATTCAAAGGTTCGTAATTAAGTTCAAAGATTTAAGTCGAGTTCAAAAGTTCAGAACAGTCAAAGAGCTCGAATAATATCAAAAGGTTCAAGATAGTCGAAGCGTTCAAAATTTCGTCAAACAAGTTTAAAATATATCAAAAGGGTCCTTGTACAAGTTAAAAGAGTTTAACTATATGTCAAAAGGTTCATATCAAGTCCAAAGTGTTAACTTATATGTTAAAGGGTTCGAATCAATTTAAAAGAGCTCAAATATACATGTCGAAGGGTTCAAAACCAAGGAAAGTGTTTCAACTAATAGCGTTCATAACATAGTGATCAATTTAGTTCGGGCATAATCTACTTACGCACACATAGAGTGAAACAAAAGATATTTAAGTTCATATAAATGCAAAGTAAAAGCAAGTTGTTGAGCATGTATCTCCCCCAAATAGTTTATAAAACAATTAAACGAGTAAAAGTGGGGCTACGCACTCACCTGTGCAATAGTTACGATGACAAAGTGGATGCACAGAAATGAGATGCAACTCTCTAACCGCGACCTATTGATTCGTCCCAAACGGTCAATCCAAATTAACCAGGTGAATGGTCAACAAGAGTCAATCACTTGAGAACACAATGCAATTATCCAGGAGAGTTTAGTGTTTCCCCGGGTCGTTAAGTCCCAACGAGGTGTGTAAACTGTAATACAAAGAAATCTGTGATCGGGTGAATATTGAACAGGAAAGGGGTTATGATTGATTAAACTAAGGAAATTAAATCTAATAAAGACTTTGAAGTCATTTTAATTCTATATTTAAAATCGTTTAACGATTAAAACCTAAAACGCGCGTATGTTTATCGAATTTAACGTAAGCGTAAAAATAAAACGTAAATTTAAAAGAATAAAACACCTACGGATATGAAAATGATATTTTGCAATCCTAATAATAAAAGAAAATTATTGGAAAATTAAAATTATTTTGTAACTATTTATTTAATTATTATTAATTAAAACTATTTTTAACTATTTAATAATACCCTAAAATATAAGAAAATATGAAATAAAGCTAGAAAAGTGAAATTATGACTTAGAAAAATCTAAAATATTATAAAACTTATTTTAAAAGCGAAAATATATTTATTACACTTTTTATCTATTTATTATTAATTAATTACTATTTATTAATTATTTAAAACTAATAAAAATTCTAATAAATACTAAATGAACTCTAATAAATATGAAATTTTTTCTATAAATACTATATGATAGCAGAATACAAGGAAAAATATAAAAATGAAAAGTGCTTTTTGAAAAAACAGAAAAATAAGCCAAATGGCTTAAATAGAAGCTATCACTATTTTGATTTTTGGTTTTTCTTGAATTTTCTTTTACAAAACTGTTTTATTACTGAAAATAAGCAACTTTTGTGAAGACACATTTTGGGGGACTCAAAGATAAGCTTGTTGTGAGCTTATTTGCTTAACAGACCTTAAAATGGGTCAAAATGAGCTATTAAGCTTGCATAAGCTAATAAAAACTACCACTCTTGAACCAAAGGTTGAATAAGCTATAAACAAGTTATGGGAACTCAGAATAAGCAACAACAACAACAAGAAAAACACCTTGAATAAGCAGAAATAAGGAATAAGCAAAAAGGGAGGTTTGTGAAAAAGAGCTTAAAAGAAGCTAGCAAATAAGCAGTTTACAACACTAACTAAAAATTATAAAAAATACCATGATGAAGACAAGCAACAGAATGACAAATATCCAAAAGCACAAGTCTTCACTCCTAATATTAAGTCCTACATGAAATTCACAAGTTTATTCAAAAATGACTTAAACCGAAATTTGACTTTTTGAATTTTTATCAAAAGTTGACCAAAATGAATTTCTAGTAATTCCTAATGACTTAAAATGATGTTTTAAGCTATTTTAACAACTAATTAAGCTACTTTAGCTAAAAATCTACCTATTTGCACAATTTGAGCTCATACACTGCACTGTGAGTTTTGGAGCTCAAATGGGAATTTTGACTTTTTAACTCTAAACCTAGGTATTTTATGCTTTAAAAGTTCTATTATAACCTAAATAGTTATTCCTAGATTGTTTTTAAACTCTACAAAGTCCTAAAACATAGAATAAAGGCTCGATCCAAACACCCCTTAAATTGGCTTAAATTGAGATTTTCACAACAAGTGATCGCATAAGCCCATCATATTCAATCTAGAGGTCATATTGTGTCAAAATAGACCTTTTCAAGACAAAAAGATGTCAAACAAGTCTAAGCCTATGAACATAAAAATTGGCATATTGGCGGTCAAAATGTAATTCAAAGCATCAATGAGATCCAAAACATAAACACCGAGATTAAGATAGATAAATACTAACAAACAACAAAGAAACATAAAAACATCAAATTTAAAGCATTAAAGTAACATATAGTAAAGTGCAAAATTAATAAAAGGGCTTACAAGATGAAATTCAAGCCGAGACAAAGAACCGGGACCCAAGAACAATCCTAAAACTTCCCAAGAAGCACTACAACCCAGGACCATACGAATTTATCCTGCTCCAAGCTTCTTCCTTCTCAACTCACTATTTTTATTTTTCATTGTATTTTCTCAATTTTTTAGTATTTTGTTTTAATGACTATAACTTGTTTTAAGGTTTCTAAAAGCTAAATGAGCTTTGTCGGGAGCTTATGTGGCTTATAGAGTCCATCAAACAACACTAATCAACAAGAATTGAAACGACTTGAAAATTAAAGAACAATGAAGTAAAACTTGAAATGAAAGATAGATTGCAATTAATCGTAAAGGAAGTTCTATTACACTAGTTTAAGGAGAATTACAACATTAAAACATTAAAAGACATTTAATTTAAAGAAAGCATTTTAAAATTACACTACGTGACCAATGGCTAGCCCAAGGTTAGTCTTCTCTCTTCCTTCTCTTCTCTTTTATAACATACTGAGTTCCCACTAGCATTCCAGTCAAATCCCACTTTAATTTGTGTCCATTGGATAAGCAGAATTGATCCTAGCCTTTTGGCGCCAAAAGTCCAATAGGCTGCTTGGGGCAGTTTTATTGCAATTAAAGAACCTTGGTTATTTGTGGAGGTGTAAGGGACAAGTTTGGATAGGTTTAGAGGCCAAGTTGGAGGGTTAGTAGCAAAAACAGGGTATGGGAGTATAACAGTGAAAGGATGGTGGGGAAAGCATTAAATGCTTAGTGGTTGTACAAGAGGAGGGGGCATGAGCTGGAGAGTAGTGTAGCCAGCTGTCGTGATGAGGTGGTGGTGGTTTTGGAGCAGTTACAAGTTTCAATGTGTGAGGGAGAGGGAACAGGGAAGACGGTTTGTAGGAGGGAATTGGCTTTGACCGTTTGACCGTGGGATTTTATTAATAAGTTGGGGGTTCAAGTTTGGGGGGTTCACGGTTTTGACAGGGGGTTCAAGGGTGAGTTTGGTTTTGTAGTGTATTAAAGCCCAAGGTCCAAAGTTGTAACTTCTGAATTCTTGAAGGACTAAACCTGTAATATTTCATAAGTTATCACAAGGACTAATAATGCCAAGTTTGCTAAACCAAAGGACCTCATTTGCATTATTTACAATTTAAAACACCCGGGGGACCTTTTATGTCATTTTTGGATTTTGAGGGGTAAAAGTTGCCATTTGTAGAAACTTTCATCCAAGGACTAATTTGTGAACATGTTTGATTATCCAATGACTAAATTTGACTTTTCTTTCATTTTAAACCTTCAAGGACTAGTTTTGCCAATTTGTGAAACTCAAGGGACTGAAAATGACAGTTTTGTGAACTTTGCATGCTTTTCACTTGTTTTCAATCTTTTTGTACCTAAATCACATAAAAACACATTTTAATGATATTTGTAACATTTATATGGTCATTTGTGTGTTTTTGGTCGTTTTTGTGGGTTTAAATAATATAAAATATATGTGTATTTAGACACATATCAAATCCCCCACACTAAACTATTGCTAGTCCCTAGCAATCTTTTATGAAAATTTAATGGATTTCATCTCTTTACCAAAAGCCATTACTTCTGGAGTAGCCAATTATTTCAGTTCAAGTAAGAACCTTGGTACAATGATAACCAAATGATTTTGAGCAAATCACCAACAGAACGGTTTTGATTTGTCTTTACGAAGCCGTTTATTCGGACTAGCCAACTCTTAGATAAAATATCTTTGGTGAGTCGATTACCAATTATGGTTTTCAATCGCCTTTACCACAAGCCATAAACTTGCGGGCTAGCCAACTCTTTACTAATTAAAGATATGGTGGTGAACACCATACAATTTTGGGCAAATTGCAAGCCGTCAACGGATTTGGGATATCTTTACCAAGAGCCGTTTGCTCTGGATTAGCCAATCCTTTTGTGGGTTAGACATGGCGGATCGATAATCAGAAGTGAGTAAGTGCAAAACACTTACTCAAAAAAATTTTGGCCAAAAATGGGGAATTGGGTGGTATAATTACATGATAAAATTCGTGAGAATTCCTAGTGGCTTCATGGGAATCTTTATGAAAATTTAATGGATTTCATCTCTTTACCAAAAGCCATTACTCGGAGTAGCCAATTGTTTCGATTCAAGTAAGAACCTTGGTACAATGATAACCAAATGATTTTGAGCAAATCACCACCAGAACGGTTTTGATTTGTCTTTACGAAGCCGTTTGCTTCGGACTAGCCAACTCTTAGATAAAATATCTTTGGTGAGTCGATTACCAATTATGGTTTTCCAAGCGCCTTTACCACAAGCCATAAACTTGCGGGCTAGCCAACTCTTTACTAATTAAAGATATGGTGGTGAACACCATACAATTTTGGGCAAATTGCAAGCCGTCAATGATTTGAGATATCTTTACCAAGATCCGTTTTCTCTGGATTAGCCAATCCTTTTGTGGGTTAGACATGGCGGATCGATAATCAGAAGTCGAGTAAGTGCAAAACACTTACTCCAAAAAAAAATTTTGCCAAAAATTGGGGAATTGGGTGGTATAATTACATGATAAAATTCATGAGAATTCCCCCCCCCACACTAGAAATGAATATTGCCCTCAATATTCAAAGTACCGGCGGTTATGCCGAAACATAGAACGTAAAAGGGAAATATTACGGCCATTATTTTATTTTTGTTATATACACACATTTTTTTTTTTGGATGAAAACTTATATACAACAGCGGGGGGCAACTCCCCCACACTAGGGTGGTACACACGGGTGAAAACCCATGTTTAACTATTGTTTTTGATTATCGAGTTGCTAGCTTGACTCGACCCAATTAATTTGTTCATGGGAAGTAAGTGGAAGAGACAATCTCCATCGGACTTTCATTCAAGATGTTTGTATAAACATTGAAGTACGTGAAAGTTCCACACCGATGAGGTATACATAGATCCGGCTCACAAATAATAAATGAAAATGCCGGGTCAAAGATAGTTTCCTCATTCCGAAGGAGTGAAGAACAGGAGAAGCCACGAGATAGGTGAAGAAGAGAAAGAAAGTCATGATAAACATCATGACTAACTCATCATCACCCACAGGAGAATTCATAATAGCATGAATCTCATCATTTAAGCTCAATTGGTCTAGACATATCCCGGGTGTGTCTAGATCAAAGTAGAAGTTATCATACTCCGGTGGATATATGATATGAGTGAGTTCACAGGAGAACTCTTCATGAAGAGAATCATTCACATGAAGTGAATTTGTGAACTCTTGTTCCATTGTGGGCTCATCACTATCCTCGTCAAAGATTGGATTGTTAGAAATCCAAGTGAATTCGATTCAATTCAAATAGAGGATTGGTGAAAGTAGCTTTGAATGTTTCGGGAACAAAGTGATCAACATTCTCTATTGGATTGTTAGGGTGAGAAGTGAGTGAGCGATCATTATAAAGGAGACTTTCAATTTCTCCTAGGTCGGCTTCAAATCAAAGATATCATCATCACTTTTCGAAGAAAGTGGATTGATGTGAGCGAGTTCATCGGTGAACTCCTCAAGAAGAGGATCGACTTTGGGAGTGATGCCTCAACATACTCGATGTTTCCATAGGAAGCACAATCGTCGCTAAGATCGGAGAAAGTTTCAAAATGATCTTTTGAACACTCAAGAGGGAAAGAGAATCACACATATGATCGAAGTTCCCTGTGACTCTCTCGGGATTGGGACAAGGTTCTCAACACTAGACTTTATGAATTCGTCCGATTCCTTTTCGTGAACAGTGTCAAGATGCTCATCCCCATGTTTAGAGAGTGAATGGGAATATCGGTGTGATAACAATGGTGAGGGAGTTGAGAAGGACTAGCATACATATGTTTTACACTTTCCATTTGTTCTTCTACTAGTAATTCCATCATAGTCTTTTCTCCCGATTTTTCATGGAAGGAATTTCAACCGATGAACTTGATGAACCCGCACAAAATTGACGAATATCAAGGGTAACTTCATCATCATCATCCTCATCGAGAAGAAAAGACCTGCGGAATATAGCACGTGTTTTAGCCGCTTGTTCTTGACAAGTAATTCCTCTATACTCTTTTCGTTTCTAGCATCTCGTTCTTTTGCAAGTAATTTCGCCATAGATTCCTCACGAGAGTTTTGAAACGACATAGCCGATTCCTCCTTAAGTTCTTTTAATAACTCGGACTCTTGAGAGAAGGTCCGTCATAGTTTCATGAGGAGTTGCTTGAATCATTTGGTACTGTGGAGGTTGGTCTTGAAATGATGTGTCAAAATTGTCACAAGGAAATGTATTCCCGCTTGACAATCCGGTGACGTGTGGACCTCCACGATTACTCACAACAAAATGATTGTTGTGGTGGACATGTGAATAATTTGGAATTTGGTAATTTCAAAGTCACGAGTGTTACCAAAAACTGCTCATAGACAAACGCGTTCCGGATTGACACTCAAATCCTTGGTGAGGACCTCCACAAAACTCACACAGATATGTCAATATCTCATGATGTGGTGGTGGTAGAATGAATCGATGTGTCATGGTAAGGATAGGGAGCTTGGTTATAGACGGACCCATCTCCCGATTCTACCATGCTACAGTAGGGACAATTCCCACCATTATGAGGACCACCACACCATTGGCAACCAAAATAGTGTGGATCGACATAGGAAAGAATCAAAGGTTTCTGAGAGGGTTGGGATGAAGAATCAAAGATGTGAGAGGGTAAAGATGGATATTTTTGGATTTTGGATAAACATTTTGGAAATATAAGAAAGAAAATCTTTTGGGTTTTGTGTTTGTTAGCCGATTTTAAAATGTTTTCGGATAATTTTGTTTTTATATGAGAATAATATGAAAATATGAACAAGGATGGTAAATATACAATGGATGTATATTCAACAACACCGATGCTTCAAATTGTAGACGCAAAGACACCTCCCAAGTGGCGCCAAAATTTGATTCGTCCCAAACGGTCAATCCAAATTAACCAGGTGAATGGTCAACAAGAGTCAATCACTTGAGAACGCAATGCAATTATCCGGGAGAGTTTAGTGTTTTCCCGGGTCGTTAAGTCCCAACGAGGTGTGTAAACTGTAATACAACGAATCTGTGATCGGGTGAATATTGAACAAGAAAGGGGTTATGATTGATTACACTAAGGAAATTAAATCTAATAAAGACTTTGAAGTCATTTTAATTCTATATTTAAAATCGTTTAACGATTAAAACCAAAAATGCGTATGTTTACTGAATTTAACGTAAACGTAAAAAATAAAACGTAAATTTAAAAGAATAAAACACCTACGGATATGAAAATGATATTTTTACAATCCTAATAATAAAAGAAAATTATTGGAAAATTAAAATTATTTTTGTAACTATTTATTTAATTATTATTAATTAAAAACTATTTTTAACTATTTAATAATACCCTAAAATATAAGAAAATATGAAATAAAGCTAGAAAAGTGAAATTATGACTTAGAAAAATCTAAAATATTATAAAACTTATTTTAAAGCTGAAAATATATTTATTACACTTTTTATCTATTTATTATTAATTAATTACTATTTATTAATTATTTAAAACTAATAAAAATTCTAATAAATACTAAATGAACTCTAATAAATATGAAACTTTTCTATAAATACTATATGATAGCAGAATACTAGGAAAAATATAAAAATGAAAAGTGCTTTTTGAAAAAACAGAAAAATAAGCCAAATGGCTTAAATAGAAGCTATCACTATTTTGATTTTGGTTTTCTTGAATTTTCTTTTACAAAACTATTTTATTACTGAAAATAAGCAACTTTTGTGAAGACACATTTTGGGGGACTCAAAGATAAGCTTGTTGTTAGCTTATTTGCTTAACAGACCTTAAAATGGGTCAAAATGAGCTATTAGGCTTGCATAAGCTAATAAAAAGCTACCACTACTGAACCAAAGGTTGAATAAGCTATAAACAAGTTATGGGAACTCAGAATAAGCAACAACAACAACAAGAAAAACACACTGAATAAGCAGAAATAAGGAATAAGCAAAAAGTGAGGTTTGTGAAAAAGAGCTTAAAAGAAGCTAGCAAATAAGCAGTTTACAACACTAACTAAAAATTATAAAAAATACTATGATGAAGACAAGCAACAGAATGACAAATATCCAAAAGCACAAGTCTTCACTCCTAATATTAAGTCCTACATGAAATTCACAAGTTTATTCAAAAATGACTTAAACCGAAATTTGACTTTTTGAATTTTTATCAAAAGTTGACCAAAATGATTTCTATTAATTCCTAATGACTTAAAATGATGTTTTAAGCTATTTTAACAACTAATTAAGCTACTTTAGCTAAAAATCTACCTATTTGCACAATTTGAGCTCATACTATTTGCCTTTGTGTATGCGGTTTGGAGCTCAAATGGAATTTTGACTTTTAACTCTAAACCTAGGTATTTTATGCTTTAAAAGTTCTATTATAACCTAAATAGTTATGCCTAGATTGTTTTAAACTCTACAAATTCCTAAAACATAGAATAAAGGCTCGATCCAAACACCCTTAAATTGGCTTAAATTGAGATTTTCACAACAAGTGATCGCATAAGCCCATCATATTCAATCCAGAGGTCATATTGTGTCAAAATAGACCTTTTTCAGCACAAACAAGATGTCAAACAAGTCTAAGCCTATGAACATCAAAAATTGGCATATTGGCAGTCAAAATGTAATTCAAAACATCAATGAGATCCAAAACATAAACACCTGAGATTAAGACAGATAAATACTAACAAACAACAAAGAAACATAAAAACATCAAATTTAAAGCATTAAAGTAACATATAGTAAAGTGCAAAATTAATAAAAGGGCTTACAAGATGAAATTCAAGTCGAGACAAAGAACCGGGACCCAAGAACAATCCTAAAACTTCCCAAGAAGCACTACAATCCAGAAAATACGTAATTTATCCCGCTCCAAGCTTCTTCCTTCTCAACTCACTATTTTTGATTTTTCATTGTATTTTCTCAATTTTTTTAGTATTTTTGTTTTAATGACTATAACTTGTTTTAAGGTTTCTAAAAGCTAAATGAGCTTTGTCAGGAGCTTATGTGGCTTATAGAGTCCATCAAACAACACTAATCAACAAGAATTGAAACGACTTGAAAATTAAAGAACAATGAAGTAAAATCTTGAAATGAAAGATAGATTGCAATTAACTGTAAAGGAAGTTCTATTACACTAGTTTAAGGAGAATTACAACATTAAAACATTAAAAGACATTCAATTTAAAGAAAGCATTTTAAAATTACACTATGTGACCAATGGCTAGCCCAAGGTTAGTCTTCTCTCTTCCTTCTCTTCTCTTTTATAACATACTGAGTTCCCACTAGCATTCCAGTCAAATCCCACTTTAATTTGTGTCCATTGGATAAGCAGAATTGATCCTAGCCTTTTGGCGCCAAAAGTCCAATAGGCTGCTTAGGGCAGTTTTATTGCAATTAAAGAACCTTGGTTGTTTGTGGAGGTGTAAGGGACAAGTTTGGATAGGTTTAGAGGCCAAGTTGGAGGGTTAGTAGCAAAACAGGGTATGGGAGTATAACAGTGAAAGGATGGTGGGGAAAGCATTAAATGCTTAGTGGTTGTACAAGAGGAGGGGGCATGAGCTGGAGAGTAGTGTAGCCAGCTATCGTGATGAGGTGGTGGTGGTTTTGGAGCAGTTACAGGTTTCAGTGTGTGAGGGAGAGGGAACAGGGAAGACGGTTTGTAGGAGGGAATTGGTTTTGACCGTTTGACCGTGGGATTTTATTAATAAGCTCGGGGTTCAAGTTTGGGGGGTTCACGGTTTTGACAGGGGTTCAAGGTGAGTTTGGTTTGTAGTGTAATAAAGCCCAAGGTCCAAAGTTGTAACTTCGACGACTTGAAGGACTAAACTGTAATATTTCATAAGTTATCACAAGGACTAATAATGCCAAGTTTGCTAAACCAAAGGACCTCATTTGCATTATTTACAATTTAAAACACCCGGGGGACCTTTTATGTCATTTTTGGATTTTGAGGGGTAAAAGTTGCCATTTGTAGAAACTTTCATCAAAGGACTAATTTGTGAACATGTTTGATTATCCAAGGACTAAATTTGACTTTTCTTTCATTTTAAACCAACCAACCGGTCAATTTTCGGGTCGGATCGGGTCCAATATTACAAGATGTGATAATAAGAAAAAGATTAAGCATAGAACACCCTTAATAAGCTTCATTGCCAAAAACGCACGTTCCACGGTAGAAGTTACAACCGGAAAAATCAATACTAATTTGATGAGAAGATATACATTTGGGTAGATTTCATTTTTCTTTGTTTCAACCATCTTCTTGCATAGATCTTTAATATATTTCAAGGTAGCAAACTCTTTATCTCCACTTACATCCACAATATAATGTCTAAGTTCTAATTCAAGTGAATCATAAGGTGTTGGAAACTCTTCCGGATAAAAAGTAGCCAATTCTATTAGATCGTCGACTTTAAATACTTCAAAGGACTTACTTGTCACACCCCCAAATTACCTGTTTTACAGCGGAATGGAATACCTTGGGGAGGACTGTCATAGCATCAAAGTTCTGATTATATCGAGCGACCTAAAGTGTCGTTTGAAAATATCGTTTGATTCATTAAAATAATCGAGTTTACAAACATTAGGTCCCAAAAGATTTCCAATATATCAAAACGAGTTTGTTACAAACAAACGATAGTTAAGTGCATAAAATAGGTGAGACAGCGTCGACACCGCGACTCTATGATAAGTCCACATGCATGCCATGAAATGAATACCTTAGATACCTGAGATAAAACATGCTAAAAGTGTCAACACAATGGTTGAGTGAGTTCATAGAGTTTGTTTAACAAGTAAAGCTTTTAAAGAGCGTTCATGCAACAAAGGCAAAGTTTTTGGTCATATAGAATAGTCCACAAAAGCAAAGGCATTGTAAATCCACTCAGTTCCAAGTTCCGCCCATACAAAACTTGCAACCTGTGTGTTCACAACCTACTGCCAAAAGTAATATGTCTAGAATTCAAGTGCACGTTATCATAATAGTTCACAAAGCAAAGGCATTGTAAATCCACTCAGTTTCAAGTTCCGCCCATACAAAACTTGCAACCTGTGTGTTCACAACCCATTGCACAAAATATAGTGTGTCTAATAGTCGAGTATAAGATACCATAATAATTCAGGGATGTTCCGTACATGGAAGAATTTGCACTGCTCCAACAAGGGAGACTCCTTTGTCACTCGACCACCTAGGCGAGAATTATTGAGAACACTCCACCATTAAGGCGAGAATTATTGAGAACACTCCACTGACAAGGCAAGAATTTATTGAGAACACTCCACCGACAAGGCGAGAATTTATAGTGATGCTCCGAACATGGGAGACTTTATAGTGATGCTCCGATCATAGGAGACTTTATAGTGATGCTCCGATCATAGGAGACTTTAGGTCAAGGTCATAACACGTCCGGTTCAATAAGTTCAAACAAGTCATAAGTTTGTATTTAAGTTCAAGGGTTCCATTCAAAGGTTCGTAATTAAGTTCAAAGATTTAAGTCGAGTTCAAAAGTTCAAAACAGTCAAAGAGCTCGAATAATATCAAAAGGTTCAAGATAGTCGAAGCGTTCAAAATTACGTCAAACAAGTTTAAAATATATCAAAGGGTCCTTGTACAAGTTAAAGAGTTTAACTATATGTCAAAAGGTTCATATCAAGTCCAAAGTGTTAACTTATATGTTAAAGGGTTCGAATCAATTTAAAAGAGCTCAAATATACATGTCGAAGGGTTCAAAATCAAGGAAAGTGTTTCAACTAATAGCGTTCATAACATAGTGATCAATTTAGTTCGGGCATAATCTACTTACGCACACATAGAGTGAAACAAAAGATATTTAAGTTCATATAAATGCAAAGTAAAAGCAAGTTGTTGAGCATGTATCTCCCCCAAAGAGTTTATAAAACAATTAAACGAGTAAAAGTGGGGCTACGAACTCACCTGTGCAATAGTTACGATGACAAAGTGGATGCACAGAAATGAGATGCAACTCTCTAACCGCGACCTATTATGAATGATATGATCTAATATAAGTCATGAAACAATGTCGTGCATGCAAACTCATATGATATCCATACCACTTGTACACTTTTGAAAATAAAGTTTATCGTCGAAATATATGTTTATGACATATTGTCAAGTTACCAAATACTTTACAAGTACTTACGTCGAAATGATATCCTACGATAATCATTTAGTGAATTATTATGAAATTGTAACTTTTCGTCGTAAAATAATGTCGTTGAAAATTTCATGAAAGTGACTAAAATGGACTCGAAAAGCTAGTCGTAAAATGGTGCACGTCGAGTGTTAGGAAACGAACTCAACGGTTTTGGGAAGCTTGCATCATTATCTCAAAGTTTTAGCTTTTAAGTTTTCATCATAGAGGTCTCGATCACGGAGAAAAATATAGGTAAAGTATGGTACTTGTATCCAAAATATTGTTTAGGGTGGTTTTCGGCAAAGTTTAAGTAACCGTAATTTATTCATTACAACTCCGCTCGACGAACGGTTTGACATTTTGGAAAATATGCTAGGCGAACTTACTTTTACTAGAAGACATCATGTTATAAAAAGTATTACATCCTTGTTAAAAACGACCCTCAACATGGTCACTTGTTGCCGTAAGGGTTTTCTAATAGAAATATATTAGTTTTTCTTATATAATATAGTTACGGCAACTTTATGTAAACACGTGTAATTTAATCGTTACAAGTCCGTTTTCTACGTTTTATATGTCCTTAGCTTCGTATCAAAGTATACTAATATATTTTTGATAAGTCGACACAATTTATAACGCTTAAGCCTCATTTTTAACCCGTAACAAGTTAAAATAACATGCTGAAATTTCGGATTTATAGTTTTCGACGTCAAATTTGAAAATAGCATAACTTCTTCGTTATAACTCCGTTTAATCCGTTCAAGCGCCACGTTTGCTTTTAAAGTTTATTTTCCAAATATCTAGCCCAAAAATTTTTACCAACTGTCGGAAATTCCAGATTTCACAGAAATGATCAGACCCTTAATATATAGTTGTCGAAGTGGATTTTTCTCGCGTAAAACTTATTCTAACCAATTCAAACCAACTCCGTAGCTATTATAATCCTAACATACACCTTCTTAGGGTGTCATGCGTTCCTAGGCATCACCAAAAATGATATATATCAAGGAGTAATTATAGGATAACATATATGAATTTATATAGCTTATAAACAATTTAAGTGGTATAGACATCATATAACTTGTATGTTTTACCCAAACATGATAATATGAACTTAAAATGAGTATGAAAGATAAAAATGAATATGTGATGCTTACAAGTTACTTGATGAGGTGAAGTGAACAATGGTTAATCCTAACACCCTAGGTTTTTATTGCAAAACCTAAACTAAGAGTGTGTCTAGATTGTAAAATTAACTTGTCTTGAAAAATTTGTGATCTCCTTCTTGTCCTCAAGGGTGGCCGGTTTATAGAGAAGAGAGGAAGAGAGGATAAATGATCTTTTACACTTAGTAATATTGTGTTGTATGTGTTTGATATGTAGTATAATATGATTTAATGTATAAGATATTTAGTGAAGTTTTAAGTGACTCATCCCTTGTGTCGACATGCATAAAAAGAAAAGGAACTAGTTGCATTTAGTGGTAATTAAATATATTAATGTAGAGTAAATGTGTAATTGTTAGGTCACTAGTTTTACAAACACAAGTTATAGAGAAAGAGATAAGGCGATTGAACAAGTAAACAAGCACACATACACGATAAGAGTAGCACGGTTAGGCGTAGGTGAATGTGTGAAGAGAATAACTTGAACAACCAACCCTCAAATGAGGGTTTACAAGAGTATTTATAGGAGGGAAGCTAGGGCAACACTCCTAGTTCCCATCCTTTCTTATGTGGGCTTGGGCCTAAGCTTATGGGCCTTCTACATAAGCTTGACCTTAAATAAACATAAAGGCCATAATTAAGCTACCTATTACATATGAAATATAAATACTTGAAATACTGTTTAGGAGTGATTCCAACAATCTCCCCTCAAGTATATATGAATGTAAACGGTGAAGGCGTTGATGCAATAATAAATGTGACGTCTTCGACATTCTTCTTTCTTGTGAGAGGAATTGTCTTGATTCGAACAATCTCCCGGTGTAGAGATCGTTATCTTTGAGCGATTATGCTTCGACATCATCTATAACTTTTTCTTTGATCATTGTTCTTTGTGGTGAGAGTGATAGTATGTTGTTATCGCTTGGCCCGCCTTCAGTGCCTTGTTTGCTCCGGTGTCTCACGTCATTCTTCAACATGCTCACACGCTCTTTGACGTTGGAATACAACACCGATGAAGTTCTTTAAGTCTTTAACTTTGTAGATTCTTTGGTTTGATGAAGAATCATTCGGCGGTTGTGTTGTTTTGAATAGAACTTCCATTAGTGATGAAGTTGGCGTGAGCATGAGAAGAGTCAAGACGATCATCCCGCCGGAGCTTCCATAAGAAGAAAAACATTTCAAGCGGTTAGTAATAAGCGGTTTCGGCACTTACAAGTTTGAACTTCGAGAGTGTTAATGACATAGTGTGAAAACACAACTCTAATTCTTACAAAGGCCGTTCTGAACGGAGTCCCACAAGTGAGATAACGCGATGTACAGAAGTATATCTGATTCGGATGAGTCGAGGTACATCAAGCATCACCTCACGATCAGACCGTTTGAGACACACTCCGCGTAATCCACGGGAGTTACCGAAGTGACCGCTTTGTCGAGTCGTTTGATGTTGACCACGGAAGGAGTTTCCATTCAATCATTGAGGATCACGGTGTGAACCTCTCATAAATGTTCTCGACAGATTGCTAAGATCGTGAAGGACTCGATATGAACCATCGATAATGTTATTTGTTGATCATCGGTGATTAAATGTCAAGTGTTCCTAAGAGATCTTTTGATGAATCTCGTGGCTCTAGACTCAATAGTGCGTTTTGGTTTTCCTAAGCGGAGACTAGGGAGAGGGTCTCCTTCTTCAATACCGGCGATCTCAAGAGAAAGCCAATAGTTTACGAGGGTTCCCCGTGAGAATGAAACAAGCTTCATTGAGAAAAACTTGAGTGGTTAAGAAGGTTTAGTGCATGCGCCTTTGGGTCCATGACGACTTTTAATCTTCAATACCGGTGTCACTATGTGACAACCAAGAGTATATGAATTGAACCCGTGTATGCCCTAAGTTGAATAACGGAGGGTTGTTTCTTTTCACCCTTTACTATACATTTCTTTTGATTCTTCAACTCCTTCTTTCTCCGATTCTCATTTTCTCCTTTTACAATCATTCCTAAGGACTTCTAACACTAACTAATGGTAGTGTCCTTGGGTAGATCCCTCCCGCTCCGCGGATCATAGACGATTATTCCTAACCTTAGTCACCTTATAACTCCATGACTAACCTATGTTTGCCATTAAAACCATTGTATGTTAAAATCTCTCTCAAAGGGTTTGTTAACGAAAACATGTTTGAACCACGGTGAGAGATGAAGTTTTGCATAAATACTCCCCTCCACATGTGCTTAATAGTTTTAATGGTTAAATGCACATGTGAGGAAAGAGCGCGACTTTTGAATTGATTCACGAAGATAGACAATCCCCGCGAGACACGGTTACGTTGCATAGTTAAAGAGTTACATTGTCGACTTTTAGGTGACAACTAGATCTAATAACTACCTTGAAGGTGTAGACAAACCTCGAAAGGTTGTCATACCCGTCGAGTTCATGTCTATCAAGAGTTTCTCGAATGGTACTTTCTACTTGGACAAGTCCTTTGCGAGACACGTTTACATCACTAGCGAACTAGCTTGAAATTATTACCCGTCCCAGACAAGTCTTTTCGAGTTACTAATAGTTTAGTACCGTTAATTCGTAGGTTAAGTCCGAGGTACACGGATTCATTTGCATTTTGTACAACATATTTCTTATCACACAATTTTCTCCCCTCAAAATGGCATATAAAATGTTATTTTTGAACGTTTGAGAATAAATATGACCATTTTGAGTTTTGGGAAGAGTGACCACTGTGAACAATTTGTGAACAAAGTTTTAATTCAAATACTCCCCTCAACTAGTGATATTAACGGTTGAGGTTTTAAAATCATATGGGAAGTACTTGTCTTTTGAGCAAAACCTTGAAAAATGAAAGGTTTGATAGGTTTTACTCAAAAATAAGAAGCTTTCGCTCCTTTTATAAGGATTGTGGCATCGAGGCGCACTACGTGGTCCTTTCTTGACCATTACGGGTTGTACATCGTTATGTGTGCACAAGCCATTGACATATTAAATCACACATCCAAAATTATATGAAGGAAACTATTCAAGGGGTACCGGGAAGTGCATTGATGTTCCTGTGAGTGCGCGCAGGCGTTGAAAGCCGGTGATGTTTCTCTGGGTCAACCACCAACATAGCTCTCCAATCGTCTGAATCGATCCTTCGAACAACCGCTCATCAATCATGGTGATGATCCTTCACATCCCTCCTTTCCCGAGAATTCCGGCGCTTAGAGACCCAACTTTCAGCGATATCCTTCAACTGCACGCCAATCCATCCCTAACCATCTTCAAGGTATGATCCCGATTTGTGGAGCTCACTACACGCCATTAAGCAGTTCTGCGAAGTTCACTATGGTAAACAACGCCGAAAGGTTTGCGATGAGTGTGTATTGAGATAGTGGTTGAGATCGGGAAGAGTAAGCGTTGGAGGAGTGAGGTTGACACGCGTCGATAAGATTCAACGACCATCCGGATATCTTCAACACGTTCTTTGATCACGATCGTCTAATGAAGATGAGAATTGACTTGATAAATTCACGTTGAACTTCATCGAGAATTGTCTCATACGACCCGTACTTTTGCAAGATACATGTCTTCGATGTCGTTGAGGACAAGTTCTCAAAGTCACCTCGGAGAATCCATAGTCCTGTTCATCTTGTCGTTTGACTATGATATTCTTCAAGAATGTGTAGTCCCACTTAGACTTGAGATCAATGTGTTTGATGGCCACGATGTCCTTGGAACTATACACTTCATGTTGAGACTTGAACCGAGCGACATCGTAGTAGATTCTTGGCGTTCGTGCCAATGATGAATCCCATACAATGCATCTTGGTCGTATGCTTGCACGTTGTCGAAAACAAGTGATTTGCACGTTCCTCGATAGCTATGCGGTTTGAGTAAATAGTCATTTGGGAATGGAAGAGTCAATGATGTAGCGTATTTTCGTGAACCATCGCTACCGTGTAAGAGAAAATCCGGTCTCGTTAAAGAAGTATCGGAAGGAATCCGTGGTTCGTCTGTTTGGCCAATGGTTGGTAGAGGTTTGGTCCAATCGGTGTAGTATGGAGGGTTGTCCCTTTGTGTGAAGTCAAGGTTTGCTTCGGATTGAGCCAATCCATGTTGTTAGACATAGCTCGAGCGATGTTCTCAAGATGATATTCGACCTCGAGGGCGCTTTCGAGTTGTCTGTTAGAAGTTGGAACGCTTCATTCTTGATTCTCTTCAATCGATTTCGTCATTTTCTTCACATGGAACTTTTCTTGCAAAAGTTTTGCGTGCTCAATGTTGAACCGTCTACCAATTCTCGGCCTTCATCGGGGTAGGAATTTGATTGACAAGTGTGGAGAACCATTCAAACTCTTCGGTTTTATCGTCATCTAGCCATGATACGACTCGGTGAGTCGCCTTCTTCTTCTTTTGGAAGGCCTTGATGATGATCTTGGTTTCGCACTTGTTTGGGTGAGTGGGTTGTTGTCGGGGCTCAAGGACCTCTTCATCGTCACCACCCGTATACTCAAAGTAATCACCGTTTTATGAGTCGGGGTGGTAACTCGGAATCGTCCCGAGGTGTATCGAGAGAAGACCGAGGTGGAGGAGACTTTGTTGAGAATAAGTACGTGGTGGAGGAGGTGGCATCAAGTAGATTTACCGCATCGCTTCGACGTTTAGGTGCGAGTCCTTATCCTTATCATCGTCATCTCTTGGTCGTTTGGGTTGATCGGTGACTCCTTGCATGATGATCGAGTTGAAAATCAAGTAGATTTTGAAAAATTTAGCTTCATCCGAGTAAACGTCCGGATCGCTTTGACATTTGCATCACAAGTTTAGCTATTAACTTTCATTCGAGAGATCGACTTCTTTGGCCATTGTATGTTTAACCAATGCTACGATGTTAGGGGTGAGTTGTCGGAAAATACTTCTCTAGTCACACCGGGACGGTGTCGAGAAGAAACTTGTGGGTATGATCTCTTGTTGTCTTCTCCGGTTCCTTTTGGACTTTAGGAACGATATCCTGAAGGTACTTGTTAGTGTAACCTTCGATCATTTCGTTCAGTTCCTCTTTTGGATGACTCTTCATGAACTTCTAAACAAATTCCTTTCTTTCTCCATCTTGTCTTTCTCATCATTTAAGTCTTGAATTTGGTCAAGAAACCAATTCATTTTTTCCGTAAAGTATGTCCTTCTTTTCGACTTGTTGGATGACTTTCACAATCTTTTATGAGTCCGAGAAATCCAAGATTTAGGTGGTTTCTTCACGGATTTGGATGATGATCTGGTTGTCTTTGTTGATGGTGGTTGTGATGAATGAGACGAAGAATCCGATGATGAGGAGACATGAGGAGACTTCATGTCCTTAGGAGTTTCGATGTTTTCTCCTTTGATTGTGTTGGACTGCCTAGAAGAAACTTTGTATTGTCATCCTCGTCATCCTTAGACTTTTCTTTCTCGATTACTGCTTCTCAAAATCATACACAATAGTGTCCTCCACAGTCGTTGTTGTTGCGGAAGAGTGGTGGCACGGATCCCTTATCGGGTCGATTAACCGCATCGGGATCCGGAGAGAGTGGCGAGCCCACTTGATCCTCCGGGGCCACCCATTTGATCTTTAGCAAATTCTTGACCTTTTGAAGGTGTCGACTTTGTGAAACTTCTTCTGTATGATTGATCCAGTTGCTCTTCTTCATCTTGAGCTTTCATCCCGAGGCACAAGTGCATGTGAGTCTTCCTTTCCTTTAATAGTTTGAGGACTTGGAGGTTTTGGTGCGAGGATTTTCATCCTTTGCGGTTTGAGTATGTGATCTCTTCATCTATGTCGGTAGCCTCGAGTCCTCGCCCCGAAATGTCTTTGCGGTTCAAGTGAAAGGATCGGAGTGGCTTCACGAGAAGGAACTTTCTTAGGGGTGGGTTTCCTCTTTGGAATAGGTTTCTTCTTTGGAACATTCCTTTGACTATCTATACTTGTGACACTTCCAAGACTTCCTTTTCGGTTCTCCTTACAGGTGTTCCGGAAGATTTTTCGTCGAGATGACCAACTTTGCCTTGTCGACCGTGATGAGTGTGTAAATACTCATCATTTTGGGTCAATCTGAAGCGCAAAACGTTTAAATATGCTCGAAATGCATCAAAATATCGAAAATATTCCAAAATTGCATTTTATATGTTTCGGATGCAAAATGTTCAAAATCGATGAAAATGAGCAAAGTTTGCATAATTGGCGCTTCACCCCCAAGTTTCTAAAATTGTCAAAAATAGTCCCTGAGTCCTAATTTCAAAAGAAAAATCACCAAAGGTCCTTTTTAAATCAAAACTTGTCAAAATTAGTCCTTTGGTGAAAAATATAAAAAAAAAAAGTTTGAGAAAATTACAAAATTAGTCCTTCAAGTTTCAAAATTGGCAAAAATGGTCCTTGGAAAATTGGAAAATGTCAGATTTGGTCCTTGTACTATGGAAGCTTGTCAATTTTGGTCCCTTGAAACATCTTTGCAAATTGGCAGCTATGGTCCCTTGATTTTCAGAATTTACACCACTAGTCCTTGTGATATTAAACTCTTTGCACCTCTTGGACCCATGTCAAAACATTGTGACCCCCTGCCTTATACCTTTGGACCCTTTCCCTTTTGACCCCCTTGATTATTAATATTCTGCACGGTCAAACATCGGTCAAAAACACCAACACGCCCCTTTTTATCTTCTTCACCCACCATGTCTCGCAACACCCTGAGACCCCATCCCCCCTCCTCACCCTATCCACTCTCCATGTCCCCCCACCAACACCAAACTCCAAGAATCATTAATTGCCTTCCCCTTCATCTCACTCAACCTCAACTGCCAAAAATCCTTTTCCCGCCAAAAAAATGATCAATGGCCAAAATTCATTTAACTCATCCAATGGCCTCAAAACCAAGTGGGATTAGCTCAGAGAGAGACAAGAAAGAGACTTGGAGTATAAAAGAAGAAAGAGGAGAAGAGAAAAAGAGTAGTTAGTTTTTTATTTTCCTTTATGCGTTTTCAAATAAATGTTTTAGATTTAGTTAAAATGTTGTAATATCGTTTCTTTGTATCACTTTTAAGTTAAACTATCATTGTAATGTATTGTTAAGTATCAATCCAAGTTTTATTCAAGTTCTAAGTTTATTGGTCATCGTTACAATTTTCGTTTCAAAGTCTTATGAACAATCATTAAGTAGCTTATTTCGAGCCCAAGTAAGTTTATTGAAGCTTCTCATAGCTTTTAAGAGCTTACATTTAAATTTCAAACAATTTTGGGTCATGGTCAACAAAAGTCAAAAGCGGGCCAAGAATGGAAATGGTGATGGTATGTGGGTGATGCAAAGGTGATATTGGGTTGAATTAGATTAGCTTAGATTAGTTTTGGGTTTGGTTTTAGCTTTGATACCATTTGGACACATGAGAGTAAGATTTCTCGGTTTCATTTTCACATCGATTTCCATTTCGCTTGTACTTGTGTTTGTAGTCATAGCTTTGTTCAAATGTGTTTATTTAGTGTAATTAAGTCATTCAAGCTTAGTTTGATCATTGGCATAAGCCGGTTTAGCAATTGGGTAGTTTTAATTGCATATCGTTCATTAAAGTGGTGTTTGGAATTTGTCACAAACTGTTTTAGAAGCCCCGCTAAGTAGTTTAGTTCTGTTTGTTCATGCTTGTTTAGTTCATTCTAGCTCATATCTATCTTGTTATTGCACCGCTAAGCTCAAAAGTCAAAATTCCATTTCATTTGTCTTAGAACTTAATCATGAACTTTTGGCAAATCCAAATCTTGTTTTGTGTCTATAAATCATAGGTGTAACTAGCGTAGTGTTATTTCATCCATTAACATCATAGTTAGTCCACGATTAGCTTCAAATTTCATTTTGGTCAACTTTTCTTAATCGCTAAAAAGTCAATATTAAAAATCCAGTTTGAGCCCAACTAGGGTGATTTTTCATGGGCTCATTCTTGGGTCATTTTAAGTGAAACTTGTGGCTTTTAAAACTTCTCTTGGTCTATTTTATCATTGTCATTTTGTCAAATTTTGTAATTTTTCTTAAGCTCTTAAAGAGCTTGTCAAAATGGGACTAAGTGCTCAGTGCGAGGCATCGAGTCTCTGACAGTGGTTTATGCAGATCTTGCAGAGCTTGCATTGGGCTCATAAGAGCTTCTCAAAGTCTGGCCTTTGGTTTTTTAATAGCCAACCAGGTCTTGTTTAGGGTCCCATATTTGGTTTTAGGTTTTGGCTTATTGGTTGGCTTATTCTTTAGCTCAAAGTAGGCACCTCAGTTGCTGTTTTTAGCTTATAACTCATTTCATCAAATCTGTTGAGCTTGTGTTTTAGAGGTTTAAGATAGTTTTAATCTGTTGCATTTAGGTTCTTTTAGCTTATCCAAGCTTCTGTGATCAGTGGGTGGTCCTTGGTGCTCATTAGCTTATTCCAAGTGCTTATTTCTAAGCACTTGTGCTTGCAGTTTCATTTTCCTCCAAGCAACCCACTGTTTTTATATTTTTCCTTGATTCTAAATATTATTTTAGAGTTATCTTGAATTTTTCATATTTTTCCAGCCTTGTTTGCTATTTTTCTTGATTTTAATTAGTTTTTAAGCATTTTTAATTAGCATTTAATACAAAAAATTAAGAAAAGGTTCAAAAATAATTTTCATTTTCTTAAGTTAAGATAAATATAAAAGCCAAAAAAATAATTTTCAAAATTTTTCTTAGTTAAAATTGTATTTTTAAGTAATTTAAGTAATTTTAAATAGTTTTTAATTCCTAGAAAATCCAAAAATATTCAGAAAAATATAAAAATAGTTTTGAAAATTCTTTTTTGTTATTTTAGATTTTTCCAAGTAATAATTTTATTTTTCTAGCTTTGTTTCATATTTTCTTGTATTTTAGGCTATTATTAAATAGTTAAAAATAGTTTTTAATTAATAACAATTAGATAATTAGTTATAAAAATAATTTTCTTTTTCTAAATATTTTCTTTTATCATTAGGTTTGTAAAAATATCATTTTCATATTTTTAGTATTAATATTGCTTTAGTTTCACTTTTTTTCTTTTGTACGCTACGTAGTTTTTAATTTCAGTTTTATAAAAACTTAAAAACAAAACATCATTTTAAAAATAGTGATAGCGTTTATTTAATATTTTTATCTTTTAATTTCCTTTAATTTGCATTTAAGCCGTTGTAATTTGTTGGCTTTTCTCGTAGTTATAATCAATTCGGATCCTTTTTCCGCTCAAATTTCTCGATCACTTTCGTTTGGTAATCCATTGCATAGCTCATTGGGACATAACGACCGGGAAACCCTATACTCTCTCGATCTTCATTGCATTCGTGTCCGAACTGTTTTAAGTTTCTTACGGTTGGCCATTCACAAGTGGTCACTTGAGTGAGAAAACTTGACGGTCTGGGAGCGATCAAATTTTTGGCGCCACGCGAGGAGTCAGGCCGATTATCTTCCGCTTAGCGATTAGTGATTTGGATATTCACTCCTTGTTTATACCATTGTATGTGTTTATATTTTCTTTTAAAATCAAAAATCCAAAAGATTTTCATTCCTTGTTTTTGCAAAATGTTTTCAAAAATACCAAACATATTCATCTTTACCCTCCTACCCTTTTGATTCTTTATCCCTTTACCCTCTATCCATTTGATTCTAACTTCTTCTATTCTCATGGAATCTCTCGAGGACGAATTCGGGACGGTTGAAAACTTCCGACTTTATCACAAATGTCAAGAATTCGTGTTGTTCGTGACGATCCATTAATTCTGCGTAGGAAACGGAACGAGACACCGGGTGACAAAGGACCGGTACTTCCTCCGATAATGGAAGTGCTAAATACGTCCAACCTACGGTTATCCAAAGATCTAATCCTCAATTGCTCCTAAGCCGCCTAGAATTGATCCTAAACTTTCACGATTCACGGTTAAAAGCAAACATGCGAAATTAGACCGGTGACTAGCAAGAATGACTTGCCTAATCTTCACGCTTCTCAAGAACCGTAACCAGAGACCATAACGGAAGTGGTGGAAATTGCTAGCTCTCGAGCACACCACTTGTCCCACCTCCGGATTTTTCAAAATGTTCTTCGAGACTTAATAGTCATTCGATCACCATGTTGGTTTTGTTGATTCTTTGAATGAACCGATTCCTTCTCATAACTATCAAATGAAATCGTTTATTCCTTGTGTCGGTTGTGGTGAGCCTCTTTTGGTTCACCCTCGTCGTTGGTGTACGTGTGTACAATGTGGTAATGATATTCATAACGGAGTTGTTTGTTTTGTGGTTCGAGGAATTCATTTGATTATGATCCTAATCCGAACTCATTTAACGACCCTCAAACTTTTCCAATTACCCACCACACCCGACCTATCTTCATATAATCAACATATCATTTGTGAATTTTGTGGAGGTCCTCACCAAGGATTTGAGTGTCAATCGGAAACACGTTTGTCTATGAAGCAGTTTTCCAATGATGCTCGTAACTTTGGTTATAACCAAAATCAATATGATTCACTGTCCTGCACTCAACAGTTTCTTGTTGTGAATCGTGGAGGTCCCCATTTCACTCGATTGTCAAATAGGGAACCCAATTCCTTGTAACAATCATGACTCTTACATGTTTGACAATTTCCAACCTCCACAAAGACCATACGGTTCAAACTCCACCGAGCCGTTATCTCAAGAAATCTCCCAAGATTTTGAAACCGCAATGAAAACACTTGATGATATGATTAGTAACTTTAAGAATCAAGTGAGTGGTGAAAAGACCATGGGAGAATTGCTTGTCAAGAAAGAGAGGCCCGCCAATCTAGGGAAGAATTATTAATCCTAGAGCATGCGGCTCATGCGTTCCCAATTTCTTAAGGAAGCTCTATATGATGATGATGAGGAGAGTTTTATCCTTTAAAGATAATATTTCTCAACTCCTCGGTCATTGATATCCCAGCAGTTGAGATTCCATCTCAAACAACTCGCTATCACACCCGATATTCCCACTCACTCTCTCGAACATGGGGATGAGCATCTTGACACTGTTCTCGAAAAGGAATCGGACGAATTCATAAAGTCTAGTGTTGAGAACCTTGTCCCAATCCCGAGAGAGTCACAGGAACTTCGATCATATGTGTGATTCTCTTTCCCTCTTGAGTGTTCGAAGATCATTTTGAAACTTTCTCCGATGTTAGCGAAGATTGTGCTTCTTATGGAAACATCGAGTATGTTGAGGCATCACTCCCACAATCGACCTCTTCTTGAGGAGTTCACCGATGAACTCACTCACATCAATCCACTCTTTGATTTCAAGCCGATCCGGGAGAGCGAAAGTCTCATTAATAATGATCGCTCACTCACTTCTTATCCCAACAATTCAATAGAGAATGTTGATTACTTTGTTCCAAACATTCAAAGCTACTTTCACTAATCCTCTATTTGAATTCGACTGAATTCACTTCAATTCTCGAGAATCCACTCTTTGATACTCGCATCGAGGATAGTGATGAGCCCACAATGGAACAAGAGTTCACAACATCACTTCACGTGAATGATTCTCTTCATGAAGAGTTCTCCGGTGAACTCTCTCATGACATATCTCCTCCAGAACATGATCATTTCTATTTTGATCTTGAGGATGATATTAGCTCGGAGGAAGGTGTACTCTATCATATGAGTTTGCTTATTAATGATACTACCCTCACCCTTCCTCCCGATGTGTCTGCATTTGAGGATGAGGAATGGATCCTGATTGTTATCAAAATCTTTCTTCCTTTCCTCAAATATCTTGTGATTTCTCTTCATCTTCACTCCTTCGGGAATAAAGACACTATCTTTGACCCCGGCATTTTCATTTATCATCTTTGAGCCGGTTCTATGTATATCTCATCGGTGTGGAACTTTCACGTGCTTCAAATGTTTGTCCAAACATCTTGAATGAAAGTCCGATGGAGATTGTCTCTTCCACTTTGTTTCCCCATGAACCAATTAATCTGGGTCGAGTCAAGCTAGCGACTCGGTAATCAAAAACAAGAGCTAAACATGGGTTTTCACCCATGTGTTCCACCCTAGTGTGGGGAGTTGCCCACATATTATGTATATATATAAGTTTTCTAAAAAAAAAAAAAAAAAAAAAAAAAAAAAAAAAATCTTTCAAAATAATGGCCGTAGTATTTCCTTTTACGTTCTTTGTTTCGCATAACCGCGGTACTTTGAATATTGAGGGCAATATTCATTTCTAAGTGTGGGGAATTCTCACGAATTTTATTGTATAATTATACCGCCTAATTCCCCATTTTTGGCCAAATTTTTTTTGGAGTAAGTGTTCTACACTTACTCAATTGGTTATCATCCGCCTTGTCTAATAAACAAAAGGATTGGCTAATCCAGAGCAAACGGCTCTTGGTAAAGATATCTCAAACCGTTGACGGCTTGCAATTTGCCCAAAATTGTATGGTATTCATTTCACCATATCCTTAAAAGTGAAGAGTTGGCTAGCCCGCAAGTTTATGGCTTGTGGTAAAGGCGTTGGAAAAACCATAATTGGTAATCACCACCAAAGATAATATTGATAATTTATCTAAGAGTTGGCTAGTCCGAGCAAACGGCTTCGTAAAGACAAAATCAAACCGTTGAAAGTCGGTGGTTTGCTCAAAATCACATGGTTATCGGTGTACCATGGTTCTTACTTGAACCGAAACATTTGGCTACTCCAAGTAATGGCTTTTGGTAAAGAGATTCAAATCCATTAAGTTTTTCTCAAAAGATTGCTAGGGACTAGCAATAGTTTAGTGTGGGGATTGATGAGTGTGTAAATACTCATCATTTTTGGGTCAATCTGAATCGCAAAACGCTTAAATATGCTCGTAAATGCATCAAAATATCGAAAATATTCCAAAATTGCATTTTATATGTTTCATATGCAAAATGTTCAAAATCGATGAAAATGAGCAAAGTTTGCATAATTGGCGCTTCAGTCCCCAAGTTTCTAAAATTGTCAAAAATAGTCCCCGAGTCCTAATTTCAAAGAAAAATCACCAAAGGTCCTTTTAAATCAAAACTTGTCAAAATTAGTCCTTTGGTGAAAATATAAAAAAAAGTTTGAGAGATAACGATAAAATTGTGCATGTTTTTAGTAGCGTTATCCGTGCTTTTATGTATGTTATTTGGTTATAATCATATGCTTTTGATGCTTAATCGTATAAAAGTGCGTTTGCTAGTTCATTTGTAGCCAAGTACAGGAAAGTGGAGAAAAAGACGGAAAAAGAAGTAAAATACGAAGATTTCTCCATATACGAAGAATTCCTGACAAAAGCAAGACTTGTGGAGTATATTCGAGAAGATAAAGTCATCAAGTTAGTGGTCCAAAGACTTAAGAATAAAGTTCAAGAAGGAAAACGAGAAAGAAATGAAGAAAAGAAGCTTAAACGAAGAAATATTGGAAGCCTCGTTGTTCCCGACACACCTTCACCATTTTGGCCATAACTTTTGCATACGGACTCGTTTGACCTCCCGTCATGGCCACGGAAAGCTAAGAGAAAGATCTACAAATTTGGCTTTTGACCTTTTTGTCAGAAAGTCGCAACCGGATCGGTTGGGGCCCAACCGAATCGGTTACTCCATCTTGACCTCCCAAGTCATTTTAATGCAATATTAAGTGCCATTAAGCCTCAAGTCCGATCATATGGCTCTAATAACTCCTAAACCTGCTACTTTATGACACTTTGTGCCCAAGAAACTTACTTGGTGGCTAAGGGTGGCTTCTACCTATAAATAAGACCATTTTGGTTAGTTTTGTGTGTGTAATTCTTGCCTCCACCCTTAAGGACGAATTTCCACCAATTTATCTCTCCCAAAAGACCACAAACCTCGCCATTTCCAAGTATGCTTGGTTAGAAGTTGTAGTTGATTGGAGGCTTGAAGGAGTGCTATAATCCTTCACCCTTGCCTAATGTAATCTTACTTTGGGTAAATCCTTGTTACTTTTATGATGTTGAATGCTATGATTCATGTTTGGTTCTTTGGTTGTGTTGATTATGTGATACTTGTTTATTTCATATGAGAACTTGTGATAAAAGGATGTTTGGATAATTGTAGTGTTTGTTTGGAATATGTTGATAACATCATATTTGGTTGAATTGGAACTTGTTCTTGTTTATTGTTTTGGTTGATCATTGTTGAGTTCAATGGACGAAAGTATTCTTAACAATGGTTAGTTTCAATTCATTAGTGACAAATGATTTTGGTCTTGTACTTTGTGACGATTGTGCAAGAGAATTAATAAACATAACAAGTAAAGGTTTAATTTGGATTATGGCGAAAGGAATCTTTTGAATATGTGTTCTCATTATCTTTCAAGTAAATGGAACTTTACAAATTAATAACATCAAAGTCTATGGCGAAAGGGATTCTTTGTTGTTGTTGGTATAAGGCTCATGACATGACCACTTGATTGAGGCTTATGCACATTTGATTTATAAAACACTAAACTATTATTATAGGTTCTATCTTTGATAATATGTTTTCCAAACTAAACATCCTAATATCCTTGTGATCATTTGTCTAAACATGTATGTTCTTTGTGTGCTTGTTCTTAGTGGTTTGATCCGTGACAATCATAACCACGACCTTGATACGTGCTTGTTCTTATATTGCTTTTCTTGTTGGTTTGATATGTGACAATCATAACCATCAACTTGTTACTTGCTTAAACAAACAAACAACACTTGTAGTGCAACCAAGTCTCTTGGGACGACCTTGATTTACCATATACTATACTACAACTCGACTAGGGTATACTTGCCCGAATGTGTTCCTAGTTAACCGGTAATTCTTGCATACAAATTTAAAACCTCGTGGAAGCACATCAAGTTTTTGGCGCCGCTGCCGGGGATTTGGTTTTTGTTCTTAGGTGTTTGTTTGTTTGCTTGTTTGTTCGAATGATATATTGCTCTCGCTCATGAATGATTGTTTCTTTGCTCTTGTTTGATTGCTCTTGATGTTTGCTCATAAAGATTGCTTGAATGCTTGTCTTTTTCCAAAAATCTCATTTTCTCATAATTGCTCAAATGATCTTTGCATCAAAATCATGTTTTTGATGTTGGGATTTCGTTTCATGTGTTCTAAAATGCTCATTTCAATGATTGCTTTCTAAGTTGCTCGAAAATCGTTTGCGAAAAACCCACCAAAACCACCCAGATCACTCTAACCGAATCGGTTGGCACTCCAACCGGATCGGTTGGAAGCCTCGTACTTAATAAAACCACTACAACCGATCGGTCACTACCCGTAACCGGATCCGGTTGTGTGTTCTGTTAAAAAAAAAAAAAAAAAAAAAAAAAATCCATTTTGTGTTTTCTTGTTTCTTGTGTTCTATGTTTTATATGTTATATGATCTCTTGCATGTCTCTATGTTATTTGTTTTTGTTATTTTTATATTAGTTTCGTATTAATTTTGAATAAGGCTATCTTATTTAGATTATCTTGTTTGATTTGTGTTACGTGACTAATTGTGTGTGCTTGCATCTATGTGATTGTCATTTTTTCCGTGATCGTGCGTTAATTTGTTTTAAGTGTCGTGTTATGTTTTTGGTGTTCGTTATGTGTTTATGTGTTTAGTTTAGTTGTGTTTATTTTTGTGTTCGTAACCTTTTGTGTCCTTGTTTTATTTTATCAATAAAAGTTTTGAAATAAAACTTGTTCTCTAAAAAAATATAAAAAAAAAAAAAAAAAATTAGAAAAACTCCTCCAACCGATCGGTCATCAACCCGTAACCGGTTCGGTTGGAAGGTTGGTCACGATTTGGTTCATTCCAACCGATCGGTCACTCCCGTAACCGGATCGGTTGGACTAATCTAAAAAAAATAAATAAAAAATCCGTTTTATTTTCAATTTTTTGTTTTGTGTGTTTGTGTTTAGATTAAATAAGTTTAAATGTCTTTTGTTTTGCAAGAGTATCATTTCTTTTATTTGGTTTTTCCATTTTAAGTTTTGTTAATTTGGTACATTGTGAATAAATAAGTACTTGTGTTTTAAAATAAAGTGTTTTGAACTTTGTGGGTATGTTCACTGGAAACCCTCACGAGACTATAACTCGTCCACTCGGGCCACCGAGGGGTTTAAAGGCTTGTTGCATGCGCTAAATGCAACCGTGATGCCTACGAAAGTGAGTTTTAGGATTTTACGCGTTTTGTAGTTTAGTTTATTTTTGCAGATTGAATAAACTCTTGGAGGAAGGATTGGTTGGATCGTGAACCTTACACTCTTGATTGGACATGTTTGGTTGAAAGAGAAATCGATTGATCTCACACGCTTATGCTAGCCTTTGCTTAGCATCTTATCATATGGAGTTCGATCGCGATTTCTTTGGCCCGGGAGGTTTCGTTTCTCTTGGATTTATTATTTCATTTTCCCTATCTTACATGCTTTGAAGTTTATTTTTCATATTGAGGATTATGCTTAACTTAAGTGTGGGGGAAAGTTAAATAAGAAAAGCGAAACTAGTTTTTAGATTCCAAATTTTTGGGCTAATTTTTAAATTTTGTGAACTTGTTTGCCCTTATGATCTAGTTGTTTTCACGTATAGGTTAATATATTAGAATAATGGATCAACCCTTTGGTGAAATCGGTAATTTTGAAAAACTTGAGATGTGTCCCGATTAATATTGCAATCCATTATGGGATCGATGACATTTGCTAGCACGGTTTATAGCCCTTTCCACTAAATTGTGAGGATTTGAGCCTATTTCATATATAGCATACATCTTTTATGCTTGAATCTTTTGCTATGATGAGTGTGGGTGATTTTATTTATTCTAGAACTTGTACTTGTAAATCATTACGGCATGCAGAAGATCACATTCGTGTGATATAAGTGTATTCGTGATAAAGAGGCAACCTTAGGAATAAAACCAAATGGCCTTCCATTTACATCTAATGATATATTAGCTAACCACATCGGTTAGTTAACCACCCATATGGACCCATTTGTTAGCGCTCATCTTTAGCGCTAGATACCCTTAGTACACCCTCCGAGCCATCCCATTCTTTTTGTTACATCCAAAAATACAAAATATTTTACACTTTAAACCTTAGCCTACCCCTTGTCAATGTCTAAATGGTTGGTTGCTAGTTGCTTGGAATGTTGGATTGTTTTGATGATTATGAGTTAGCCGCACTTTGCCATTCGTGTGTGCCATTCCGACAAAGACGAAGAGTGCACCTTCTTATTTGTATTTTTGTGGTGATGCTTATACGAAGTGTGGGGAGATGTGATGTATGGAGAAGAAGTATTGAAAAAAAGTAAAAAAAATGTGAAAAAAAAGGAATAAGTCATCGAAAAAAAAAAAGAAAAAAAAATATGTGATGACAATTATAGCCAATGTGCTATATTATTATGAAGATGAAGGAAGATGAAGTATGTTTGAGATATCGATTAGCCAATGTGCTAAGACGTGATATATATTATATATTTGGTGATCGATATGTGAAGAGAGAAGGTTGTAACTATAATCATTTTCGGGTTTCATGGATTGTTTGGTAACTAGCAACATGGGTATTAGACTTGACTTTATTTTTCTTTAACACCAATTTCATAAATAATCCCATGCCTTATCCATACCCTTTAATCACCCAAGCCTAATCGTTATAACCCGAATAAAAGCCCTCTTTAGATGTTTACACTTGGTGCTTACGCCACGTCGGTGGAGTTTTGTTTCTTGTACAAGCCTATGGTAATATTTAGATCATGGTGAGCAATATGAGTGTACTATTCCTTAATACTATCCATCACTAAATAAATTGAGTGTTGAGTGAATTATACATCCGTTCCTTTTCGTGAGGTGCTTAGCCATGTTATCAAGCGAGAGAATCCATGGGGTATTGTCAAACATCTCGATTTTTCACCTCTAAAAGCTTAAAACGATGAATCTTATCTTGTACTTGTACTTGGTAGATTTGCATCACATTTTTCTAATCATATTTCATGCACCATGTGGGATTTATTTTTCTTATTTCTAGATTTGCTTGAGGGCAAGCAAAACCTTAAGTGTGGGGAGTTTATGCTCATTTTCGCTTATTTTATATTTCTTAAAAAAAAAAAAAAAAAAAAAAAAAAAAAAAAGCCAAAAATATTTTTATTATTTTTCTTTTTGTTTTGTCATTTAGGTATGTAGTTTGATTTTTCTTTTCTTAGATTTGCTTGAGGGCAAGCAAAGTTTAAGTGTGGGGGAATTTGATAACGCTCAAATTGTGCATGTTTTTAGTAGCGTTATCCGTGCTTTTATGTATGTTATTTGGTTATAATCATATGCTTTTGATGCTTAATCGTATAAAAGTGCGTTTGCTAGTTCATTTGTAGCCAAGTACAGGAAAGTGGAGAAAAAGACGGAAAAAGAAGTAAAATACGAAGATTTCTCCATATACGAAGAATTCCCGACAAAAGCAAGACTTGTGGAGTATATTCGAGAAGATAAAGTCATCAAGTTAGTGGTCCAAAGACTTAAGAATAAAGTTCAAGAAGGAAAACGAAAGAAATGAAGAAAAGAAGCTTAAACGAAGAAATATTGGAAGCCTCGTTGTTCCCGACACACCTTCACCATTTTGGCCATAACTTTTGCATACGGACTCCGTTTGACCTCCCGTTCGCGGCCACGGAAAGCTAAGAGAAAGATCTACAAATTTGGCTTTTGACCTTTTCTGTCAGAAAGTCGCAACCGGATCGGTTGGGGGCCCAACCGAATCGGTTACGCCATGCTGACCTCCCCAAGTCATTTTAATGCAATATTAAGTGCCATTAAGCCTCAAGTCCGATCATATGGCTCTAATAACTCCTAAACCTGCTACTTTATGACACTTTGTGCCCAAGAAACTTACTTGGTGGCTAAGGGTGGCTTCTACCTATAAATAAGACCATTTTTGGTTAGTTTAGTGTGTGTAATTCTAGCCTCCACCCTTAAGGACGAATTTCCACCAATTTATCTCTCCCAAAAGACCACAAACCTCTGCCATTTCCAGAAGTATGCTTGGTTAGAAGTTGTAGTTGATTGGAGGCTTGAAGGAGTGCTATAATCCTTCACCATTGCCTAATGTAATCTTACTTTGGGTAAATCCTTGTTACTTTTATGATGTTGAATGCTATGATTCATGTTTGGTTCTTTGGTTGTGTTGATTATGTGATACTTGTTTATTTCATATGAGAACTTGTGATAAAAGGATGTTTGGATAATTGTAGTGTTTGTTTGGAATATGTTGATAACATCATATTTGGTTGAATTGGAACTTGTTCTTGTTTATTGTTTTGGTTGATCATTGTTGAGTCTAATGACGAAATATTCTTAACAATGGTTAGTTTCAATTCATTAGTCGACAAATGATTTTGGTCTTGTACTTTGTGACGATTGTGCAAGAGAATTAATAAACATAACAAGTAAAGGTTTAATTTGGATTATGGCGAAAGGAATCTTTTGAATATGTGTTCTCATTATCTTTCAAGTAAATGGAACTTTACAAATTAATAACATCAAAGTCTATGGCGAAAGGATTCTTTGTTGTTGTTGGTATAAGGCTCATGACATGACCACTTGATTGAGGCTTATGCACATTTGATTTATAAAACACTAAACTATTATTATAGGTTCTATCTTTGATAATATGTTTTCCAAACTAAACATCCTAATATCCTTGTGATCATTTGTCTAAACATGTATGTTCTTTGTGTGCTTGTTCTTAGTGGTTTGATCCGTGACAATCATAACCACGACCTTGATACGTGCTTGTTCTTATATTGCTTTTCTTGTTGGTTTGATATGTGACAATCATAACCATCAACTTGTTACTTGCTTAAACAAACAAACAACACTTGTAGTGCAACCAAGTCTCTTGGGACGACCTTGATTTACCATATACTATACTACAACTCGACTAGGGTATACTTGCCCGAATGTGTTCCTAGTTAACCGGTAATTCTTGCATACAAATTTAAAACCTCGTGGAAGCACATCAGCAGCTATGGTCCCTTGATTTTCAGAATTTACACCACTAGTCCTTGTGATATTAAACTCTTTGCACCTCTTGGACCCATGTCAAAACATTGTGACACCCTGCCTTATACCTTTGGACCCTTTCCCTTTTGACCCCCTTGATTATTAATACTGCACCAGTCAAACACTGGTCAAAAAACATCCTACGCGCCCTTTTTTATCTTCTTCACCCACTAGCCTGCAACACCCAGAGACCCTATCCCCCCTCCTCACCCTATCCACTCTCCATGTCCCCCCACCAACACCAAACTCCAAGAATCATTAATTGCCTTCCCCTTCATCTCACTCAACCTCAACTGCCAAAAATCCTTTTCCCGCCAAAAAAATGATCAATGGCCAAAATTCATTTAACTCATCCAATGGCCTCAAAACCAAGTGGGATTAGCTCAGAGAGAGACAAGAAAGAGACTTGGAGTATAAAAGAAGAAAGAGGAGAAGTGAAAAAGAGTAGTTAGTTTTTTTATTTTCCTTACTGTCGTTTTTCAAATAAATGTTTTAGATTTAGTTAAAATGTTGTAATATCAGTTTCTTTGTATCACTTTTAAGTTAAACTATCATTGTAATGTATTGTTAAGTATCAATCCAAGTTTTATTCAAGTTCTAAGTTTATTGGTCACTGTTACAATTTTCAGTTTCAAAGTCTTATGAACAATCATTAAGTAGCTTATTTTCGAGCCCAAGTAAGTTTATTGAAGCTTCTCATAGCTTTTAAGAGCTTACATTTAAATTTCAAACAATTTTGGGTCATGGTCAACAAAAGTCAAACGGGCCAAGAATGGAAATGGTGATGGTATGTGGGTGATGCGGTGGTGATATTGGGTTGAATTAGATTAGCTTAGATTAGTTTTGGGTTTGGTTTTAGCTTTGATACCACCGGACACATGAGAGTAAGATTTCTCGGTTTCATTTTCACATCGTTTCCATTTCGCTTGTACTTGTGTTTGTAGTCATAGCCTGCTCAAATGTGTTTATTTAATGTAATTAAGTCATTCAAGCTTAGTTTGATCATTGGCATAAGCCGGTTTAGCAATCGGGTAGTTTTAATTGCATATCGTTCATTAAAGTGGTGTTTGGAATTGTGTCAAACTGCTTTTAGAAGCCTCGCTAAGTAGTTTAGTTCTGTTTGTTCATGCTTGTTTAGTTCATTCTAGCTCATATCTATCTTGTTATTGCACCTGCTAAGCTCAAAAGTCAAAATTCCATTTCATTTGTCTTAGCAGCTTAACTGTTGAACTTTTGGCAAATCCAAATCTTGTTTTGTGTCTATAAATCATAGGTGTAACTAGCAGTAGTGTTATTTCATCCATTAACATCATAGTTAGTCCACAGATTAGCTTCAAATTTCATTTTGGTCAACTTTTCTTAACTGCTAAAAAAAGTCAATATTGCAAAATCCAGTTTTGAGCCCAACTAGGGTGATTTTTCATGGGCTCATTCTTGGGTCATTTTAAGTGAAACTTGTGGCTTTTAAAACTTCTCTTGGTCTATTTTATCATTGTCATTTTTGTCAAATTTTGTAAATTTTTCTTAAGCTCTTAAAGAGCTTGTCAAAATGGGACTAAGTGCCTTGTGCAGGGCACTGAGCCTGCACAGGGTTTATGCAGATCTTGCAGAGCTTGCATTGGGCTCATAAGAGCTTCTCAAAGTCTGGCCTTTGGTTTGTTAATAGCCAACCAGGTCTTGTTTAGGGTCCCATATTTGGTTTTAGGTTTTGGCTTATTGGTTGGCTTATTCTTTAGCTCAAAGTAGGCACCTCAGTTGCTGTTTTTAGCTTATAACTCATTTCATCAAATCTGTTGAGCTTGTGATTTAGAGGTTTAAGATAGTTTTAATCTGTTGCATTTAGGTTCTTTTAGCTTATCCAACCTTCTGTGATCAGTGGGTGGTCCTTGGTGCTCATTAGCTTATTCCAAGTGCTTATTTCTAAGCACTTGTGCTTGCGCTTCATTTTCCTCCAAGCAACCCTTTGTTTTATATTTTCCTTGATTCTAAATATTATTTTAGAGTTATCTTGAATTTTTCATATTTTTCCAGCCTTGTTTGCTATTTTTCTTGATTTTAATTAGTTTTTAAGCATTTTTAATTAGCATTTAATAAAAAAATTAAGAAAAGGTTCAAAAAAATAATTTTTCATTTTTCTTAAGTTAAGATAAATATAAAAAGCCAAAAAAATAATTTTCTAAATTTTTCTTAGTTAAAATTGTATTTTTAAGTAATTTAAGTAATTTTAAATAGTTTTTAATTCCTAGAAAATCCAAAAATATTCAGAAAAATATAAAAATAGTTTTGAAAATTCTTTTTTGTTATTTTAGATTTTTCCAAGTAATAATTTTATTTTTCTAGCTTTGTTTCATATTTTCTTGTATTTTAGGCTATTATTAAATAGTTAAAAATAGTTTTTAATTAATAACAATTAGATAATTAGTTATAAAAATAATTTTCTTTTTCTAAATATTTTCTTTTATCATTAGGTTTGTAAAAATATCATTTTCATATTTTTAGGATTAATATTGCTTTAGTTTCACTTTTTTTCTTTTGTACGCTACGTAGTTTTTAATTTCAGTTTTATAAAAACTTAAAAACAAAAACATCATTTTAAAAATAGTGATAGCGTTTATTTAATATTTTTTATCTTTTTAATTTCCTTTAATTTGCATTTAAGCCGTTGTAATTTGTTGGCTTTTTCTGTAGTTATAATCAATTCAGATCCCTTTTCTCGCTCAAATTTCGATCACTTTACGTTTGGTAATCCATTGCATAGCTCATTGGGACATAACGACCGGGAAACCCTATACTCCTCGATCTTCATTGCATTCTGTATCGAACTGCTTTTAAGTTTCTTCTGATTGGCCATTCATGAGTGGTCACCTTGCGTGAGAAAACTTGACGGTTTAGCACATATCGATCGCTTCCGGATACCTTTTGTACAATTCGAGCTTTCGACATCTTCGCTAGACGGAAATCTGGCAAAGATAGCACCTTGTTTCTTTGTAGACGTTTCCTTGATTCGGCGGATAGAATAGGTTCCGTCGACATGTCGTGATTGTCGGGGTCATTGAGCCTCTTGGGAATGTCGGGATGAAGTCCAAGTGCTCTCGGATCAACAATTTAGTATATCCGATGTAGGAATCTTTGAGCCAAGTTTGTTGAGAAATGACATCATGTCATCCCAAATCGAGCTTCGATAGCGATGTGTTTCTTGTTGACCAATGCCCGAATATTTGCGGTTCCATGAGCTTAGGGTGCTCAGTCACCGTCACGACCGTAAATGACTTGGTGATGATCATGTAGAGAGTTCTCGTGGTTGAGGAATACTCTTAAGCTCTACGTGAGAATGCTTGGTGATTATTCCGTAGCCTCGCCATAACCGATATTGATTAAGAATTGAGAGTGAGCTCTTGGAAGGTGTGGCATATAGTTTGGTCGGATCGACATGAATTGGGAGAACAACCCTTAAGTCTCGCAGTGTAATGGTGACTTGTTTGTGATTCGAGTCACCGTCACAACAGCTTGTCCTTTGACCCTTTCCATAGTGTTCCAGGCTGCTGGATGTAGATCTCGTGAGCAAGCAGAGTGAGTAAGCATGTTCGATAAGGATGAGTCCTCGTAATGTCAATAGCAATTAAACACGAAGATTCGAGCAAGTGAGGGTGTCAAAGTCAACACGGAGATTGTTCTTTCCTATCTTCATTGGATAGCCATGAGGATAGATATCAAGAATGGAGAGAACTTCAAGTGCATCCACATTCATTTGTTCACCATGTCGTGATCCGAAATAACATTAGCCAAAAGAACCAACATATCGAAGACATAATGTTAGTCAATGTAAGGTCTTATTGTCTAGTTATTGAATGTACAGTGATAATGATTGTTACGAGTCCTAAGTCACTTGTATGTTCAATAGTTCAATGATGTCGTGAAATGTTTCGTGAGTTAGTTAACTTTAAGTTTTAAAGTTTATTTTATCACTTATTGTTCACAACATATCAGACGATTTAAGTTTATTAGTGACATTTTTTTTTTTTGGATTCGTGATGATATGATAAGTTTATTTACAAGTTTGTATGCGTAACAATTCATCATGAAGGGCAATCCAGGGTTAAGCGTAGTTTTGGCAAAGTTATGCGTAGACAGGAATGATTTATGCTTAGGCGTAAGCTTACGCGTAGAATCCTACCTTACGCGTAAGAAATGTTATGCGTAGGAAAAGGAGACCTTAGGCGTAGAGCTTATGCGTAGGCATATATTGACCTTACGCGTAAGGCTACTCGTAAGAGTTGACCTTATGCGTAGAGGTCACTGTTTACGCATATCCTTCACAGGATACGCGTAGTCCATTGTAGAACCTTACGCGTAGGCGTTATGCGTAGGATTATTCTTACGCGTAACATGACTACGCCGTAGGGTAATTCTTATGCGAGAATTGCAAATGACCTTGATTCTGAATTTTAAGCGTAGCAAAGCACGAAATAAGTTTATCAAATCATCAAAGTTAACACGTAACATCATTTTATCACGGATCAAAACATACTAGCTCATTTTAACGATTCACGCGTAGAACACATACGCGTAGTCTAAAACCCTAAATCTACGCGTATGAGTTTTAGCCATAGATTATGCACTAAATTTTTTACGGTATGTTAAAGACATGTTGTGAGTATGTAAGCCAAGTTGTAACACTTAATTTGTTGAGAATTAAAATACCCAAAGTTTATGAGCTTTAAACCTAGTTTGAATTGATGACCAATTCGTGTTTCTGGGTGGCTATAAACTTTGGAAATTATCAATTTAACAACGCAAGAGCATAACCCAACTATCTTTTTAACCAAAACACTTCACATTCAAAAATACCCAATTTGACCTAAGAACCCTAATGTTTGAAAGTTATCAATTCGTGTATCTGGGCATGTTTGGGTAATGAACATGTGTTTATAGATGTAAAAGGAACATTTTGACACAATCTTATTAACCACAAACGTCCATTCTTGATTTAGTGTTCATACACTTACGCGTAGGACACTAAATCAAGCATAGATCACGATTTGACCGCTGGATTTGTATCAAAATCAAAACCTATGTTTAAAAACATGTTGAGATCATAAAACCACTTACAAATCGTTGATCCAATGCACGGATTTGTTAAACAATTTCACGCGTAGGATCTTTTTAGGTGTTGGTAATAAATGTGAGGTGAAAGTGTTAGGTGGGGTGTTTTATCAAAAATAACTTTGTGGTTTTTTTCAGTTTTAGTCCCTCCACCTTTTCCTTTTTCAACCAAAGCCTTTTAACTTCCATTTTGCTTACCAAACAAAGGTTTTTAAGAAAGAGACTTGACGACACTCCCCCTTGACTTGAGAAAATAATGAACGATTATAAATTTTAAGTCCGAGGAGTGTCTTTGAACCAGAAAGTGTACCATCATTTGTAAAAGAATCAACCGAGTTATGATAACATGCAAGTACACAGATGTTTGAAACAGTTAAGATTTAATTTTCTCCCCCTCAACACTTGATCGGAGAAATACTGAATTTTGAAAGATTAAAGTGTTGACGGAAGAAATGTACTTACCATGTTGAAAGAAATATAGATTAGGAGAATATTTTTGTTGTTTTATCGGATTTTATATTTTTGTATTTTGTTTTTGAAAAATTTATTTACAAAAGATGTTTTGGTGTTTGATGTGTTTTAAGATCTGCTTTTAAGAGGTCATCCAATTCCTCTTGAGTCAAACACCTCATACCAATTCGGTGGACCAACTCATTAAACCTAGCGGGAGGCAAGGCTTTGGTGAGAAGATCCGCCAATTGGTATTCAAGACCACAAAGTATAATTCAACTGCACTGCTCCACGTGGTCCTTGATGAAATGATAGCGTGATCGATGTGCTTTGATTTGAGTCTTTGAATCGAGTTGCACGAGATTGCAATGGCACCGATTGTCGCAGACATCGGGATTCATCAAACACGTAACATAGTCTTTGAGTTGTGTTCTCATCCAAATGACTTGAGCGCAACACGCGGACATGGCTACATATTTCGCTTGGTTGATGACAACGATGTACAATCCTCGCTTCTTTGATTGCCAAGACACCGTTTATCACCGAGAAATTGTAGAGCTCTCAAGTACTTTTCTTGAGTCTAAGCATCATGCGTGATCGGCCTCGAAAAAGCAATTAGTTCAAAACCGAATCCTTCGGATACTAGATCCCCAAGTTAATGGTTCCTTGATGTATCGGAGGATTCTTTTAGCCTCGTAGAGGTGGGTTTCGGTTGGTCGCGATCGATAACGGAGCATAGATAAACGGCAAAGACAATATCAGTCTCGCTAGGTGTTAGATACATGAGGACCCAATAATACTTCGGTATTTGGTGGGGTCAACTAATTTCCCATGTAAATCAAAGATCTAGCTTCTTGGTATGAGTCATTGGTGTGGCATAAGTATCACGTGTTTTCATTCCAAATTTGTTTAACAATTCAAGGGCATATTTGATCGACTCAGAAAATACCACGGGTGATTGATGAACTTGCGGTCCTAGAAAGAACGTAAGTTCACCCATCATGGAAATTTCAAAATTTTCTTCATTAGTTTTGCAAAAGCGATTGAAAAATTTTATGTGTAGACCCAAAATGATGTCATCCACGTAAATTTGAACAATTAAGATATGTGCCCGTGATATTGTATAAAAGAGTTGGGACAACCGAGCCTTTGGTGAAATTATTGGCAATGAGGAAAGATGATAGCTTATCGTACCATGCCCGAGGGGCTTGTTTGAGGCCATAAAGAGCTTTGTTCGGTTTGTAAACATGGTTCGGGAACTCGGGATCAACGAATCCATCCGTTGGTCGACATAGACCATTTCTTTAAGTTGTCCATTAAGAAACGCCGCTTTGACATCCATCCGATAGACCGTCATATTCATATGAGTCGCGAACGCGAGGAATATCCGAACCGCCTCAAGACGAGCAACCGGAGCAAAAGATTCTTCAAAGTCTATTCCTCTTCCCGACGATAACCCTTAGCAACTAGTCGTGACTTGTTTGGATAACATTCCTTCAAAGATCCAATTTGTTTTTCCAAATCCATTTTAAACCAATGACGTAGACCCCGTTGGTCTTTCAACCATTCCCATACTTCAAGACGTTTGAATTGGTTGAGTTCTTCCGCATGGATTCAATCCAGCTTATCTTTTGTCATTGAATCCTTAATGTTTTTAGGTTGATTAGCGCGACGGTGAGTGCATAAATGCAATGTTCACCGTCGAGTGAAGACGTTGTCTCGTGAACGATCGGTTGATTCGGGTTGCCAATAATGTTAGCCGAGGATGGTCTTTGTCCATCTATGTGTAGAGGTTGATGTTGGTATACATTGTGCGATTTCGAGGATTCAAATGGTTTGTTGAAGATTCCGCGACATCCGTGCAAGCATCTCATTGGCAAACGGGTTGAAGAACGATTTGGATCAAAATCTGCAGTGGGGTACTTCATTGAGAATATCATCACCGGTTCATCATTGTTGGAGGCGGTGTGTTCAATCTGTTGTGTTGGAGTCAATGGTGTAGGTGCATCTTCAACAAGAGTTGTTGTAGTAGGTGTATCGGTATAGGAATATTATCGGGTTGTGCAATGGAAACAACGGATACACCAGAGCACGTTCATCAATATCGTCACGAGCGGAGGAGCAAATAACCTTTCCATTTGTTGACGAGTTAATGAGGGCTTTCTTGGTGATGATGGGGTTGAGGAAGTTTAAACGGTTGTGACCGGGTTCTAAGATGTTATACTCGGAAGCCATTTCCGTGAGTTCATCGAAATGAGCATGAATCGCTTCCATTACCTCCTTAGTTCGACGATTCCAGATTCGGAAACCTTTAGAATTGTCACAAGATCCAATAAAGACTCCAATATCGCCTTTGGCTTTGAGCTTTCCAAAATCATCACGATCATTATTCGGATAGCAAAGGATCCAAATACATGAAAGTGTTTGAGGTTCGGTTTATAGTTGTGGACAAGCTCGAAAGGTGTTTTGTTGTGGCGTTTGTGATCATAGAACGGTTTTGAGTATAGCATGCGAGATACGACCGCCCATAAGTAATCTGAAGTTTAGCATTGATTAACATTGTTCTTGCGGCTTCCACTAACGCTCGGTTTCGTCTTTCAACAACTCCGCTTTGTTCGTGTGTACGTGCAATAGATGTTTGATGTCGAATTCCACTTTCTCATAAAAGTCACGAAGAGTTTTGTTAACAAATTTCAGCCTTTGTCTGCTCGATGATTACGACGGTGTTGCGGAGTCGAACTCGTATCTTTGTGAGAAAGGTGATGATCATTTGTGGAGCTTGGTCTTTGCTACGAAGAAAGTAGACCCAAGTCCATCGTGAGTAGTCATCAACAATTACTAAGATGTAGCGTTTGCCATTGATCGCTTGCACGCGCGATCGGGCCACACAAATCCATGTGAAGAAGATGAAGCACATGTCGAGAGTCGTGTTCCACCTTTGAAGGAAAGTGAGCACGAGTGCTTTTCCCTTGTTCACAGTCGAGCAAAGGTGATCTTTTGAATACCGGAATCGTGGGAGTCCTTCAACGAGTTTGTGTCGAGCAAGGTTGGTGATGGTTTGAAAGTTTAGATGTGAGAGACGACGGTGCCATAGCTGGATTTTGTAGATGTTGCCTTTGAAAGTAAGCAAATGGGAGAGGAAGCAACCATGTCTTGCATAGAGATAGTGTAGAGACTAGAATTACGCGAGCCGGACATAAGGTCATTTCCATGTAGATCACGAATGAAACAAGTTTTCTCCCCGAAGCAACCTCCAAATCTCCATCACAAAATTGACCCATCGAAAGCAGTTGTGACCGAGGCCTTCAACATAGTAAACCTCACGATTTCGATGTTCCCATTAACATAATCTCCGTAGCCCATGATAGTCTGCAAGTGATCGTTCCGAATCTAACGGTGCCAATGAACTTTGCAATAAAGTTTGATAACAGTTTAAGGTTGCTGTCATGTGTCGGGAACATCCGCTATCAACAATCCAGAGAATGATCTCAGACACCGCATTACACATGCATTTACGGATGGAATAGAAGTAGATGTGGAACCCGAAATGTTAGAGGGTTCCAAGCGTATGTGTTGACATACACACATTGATAATTTTAGGCATCCATTTAAATCCTAGTGTGTTATATATCCATTTCTGCCATCTATAACTACTCTTTGCTTTAGTCTTAGTGAAAGCACTAGGTGGTACTACATTCTTAGGAGGTGAAGCGGGAGCTACTGTGATAGCAGTGGTTGCCTTAGAATCTAAAGAAGGTGGTTTACCAAGCACAGACTTAGAATGATTAGTGGGCCTAGAGGTATTCCGATTCTTAGGTGTCACACCCTCGCCGGAGGCGAAAACACGAGGTGTAACGGAAGGGAACATAAGCACAAGATAATAGAACATACCAACATTTATATTTAAAAGAAAGAGTACACCATTACAATACTAGTTTAGCCATCATCGGCAAATATATTACAAAGTTTAGATTCCAAAATATTTCGTTCTATTACATAACGATTTGTAGTGACAAGTGAAAACTTCATTATGCAAGACCTGGTAGAAAAAGCTTACTAACGATCACCTGAAATGCATGAGAGAAAAACGGGTCAACTATGAAAATAGTTGGTGAGTAAACATGTTTAGCAAAATAAGAAAACTCGAAGAAATATTCAAAGCTTTCGGCCGACGAAAAAAAATGGTCCATAAAGCAAAGGCATTGTAAATCCACTCGGCCCAAGTTCCACCATACAAAACTTGCAACCCGTGTGTTTACAACCCACTGCCAAAAGTAGTATGTCTAATAGTCAAGTATAAGCGGTCATAATAGTTCATAATATAGTACAACGAATATAATAATTCAGGGATACTCCTGATGAAACCAAATTATGCTGGGTGCCACTACCCAAAGTTATGTTGGGTGCCTCTTCCCAAAGATACACTGGGTGCCACTTCCCAAAGATATGCTCCGAACAAGGGAGACTTAGATTGAAAATGCTCCGTTCCCATAGGGAGACATTCTGCTCCGGACCGGGGAGGCTTTATAAGGATGCTCCGAACATGGGAGACTTTATAAGGATGCTCCGAACATGGGAGACTTTAGGTCAAGGTCCTAACATGTGTGGTTCAATAAATTCCAACAAGTCATAAATTCGTAATTAAGTTCAAGGATTTGATTCGAGTTCACAAAGGTAAGATTCAATTTAATTCAAGTATGATTCATGCATTCAGCCCCAAAATATAGTAAAACGGTAAAAAGGGGATGTGATTACTCACTTGGTAAACTGGTGTGATGACAAAAGTGAGTACACTGAGGTATAATGTGATGCTTTAACCGGGACCTATTACGAATGATATGATATGTAATGAGTTGCAATGTAATGTTATGCATGCACTTCGTATGTTATTTATACCATTTGCGAGTTTTGAAAATAATACTTATCGTCGAAAAATACTCTTTTGACGCCTTGACCCTTCAAAATCACTTTACAAGTTTTACGCCAAAATGTCATCCTACAATGGTTTCGTAATGATTTATAGTGAAATTTTCACTTTTCGTCGCAAAACAATGTCGTCGGAAATTTCATGAAAGTAACAAAAATGGCTCCGAAAAACTAGTCGTAAAATGGTGTACGTCGAACGTTAGAGAACGAACTTGACGGTTTTGGAAAGTTTGTATCGAAATCTAGAAGTTTCAGTTCAGGAGTTTACGTCATAAAGGTCTCAAACATAAAGATAATAAGGGTTAAAGATGGTGATTTTGGCTAATTATGGTTCAAAAAGTGAGTTTCGGCCAAGTTTAAACATCCATAAATAATTTATTACAACTCCGCTATACAAACGGTTGATCGTTTTAGAAAATATGCTCGGTGATCTTGATTTGTATAGAAGACATTTCGTTCCAAAAAGTTCCAGATCCTGGTTAAAAACAGCCTCCAACATGGTCGTTTTAGTTACCGTAACACTTGTCTCGTAAAATAATATAGTTTTTCAGAAAAATAATAGTTACGGCAATTTTATGAAAACGCATATCTTTGTCGTTTCAAACCGCTTTCACGATAATACGTCCTTAGCTTCGTATCAAAGTATACTATTATATTTTGATAAGTCGAAATAATTTGTGAAGCTTAAGGCTGCTTTTGACCCGCACAAGATAAAAATAGTATGCTGAAATTTCAAAAATATATTTTCGTCGTCAAACTTGTAAAATCCATAACTTCTTCGTTATAACTCCGTTTTATTCCGCTCAAGCCGCCACGGAATCGCTTTTAAAGTATATTTTCTAAATATCAAGGCCAAAAGTCGTGTTTACCGTCGGATTTTCCAGAAAATCAAAACAAGGACAGAACACAATATATACTTATCGAAAATAGTTTTCTCGGACAAAACCTATTCTAATCCCTTCAAATCAACTCCAAAACTAATCTAATCCTACCATACACCTTCTTAGGGTGTCATGGGTTCCTAATCATCATCAAGACCAACATATATCAAGGGATAATTATAGGATGACCTTATATATATATAACTCTAAAATCAATGGAAAATGGTATAAACAACACAAATCATGCATGCTTGCTCCAAAAATGAAGAGATGGATATGAGATGATAAGGAAACATGAAAAATGAAAGAAACATGCTTACAAGTACTATGATGAGGTGCAAAGAACCAAGGTTAATCCTAAACACTCTTGGTTTTTATTTCAAAACCTTATAAAGAATGTTATCTAGATTGTTAAAACACTTGAGCTAGCAAAATTTTTGATCCCTTGGAGAACTCTTATGATGGCCGGTCTATGGAGAGAAAACAAAGAGAGAAGAAAAAATTTTGCTACTTGAATAATTGAGAGTTGAATGAAGTGAAATGGATGAAGTGTAGATTTAAGCAATCAAAGAAGAAAAAAATCACCAAACCATTAATAAAATCCCCTATGGCCGGATTTTTAGGGGCAATTGTCTCTAAAATATATATATATATTTTTTTTTTTTTTATATATATTGTATTATGTATAAGATGTGTTGAAAAATGTAAGTGAAATATAGTTTAAATGTAACTTGTAAGGTAAATGGTAGTTTTTAGGTAAAAGTAAATTTTTAATAGATCAAAATAGAATGTAATGAGATAATAAAATTGTAAAAATACATTCCTTGTGAAATTTGAGTGATATAAAATTTTCGTAGTTTTTAAGAAAAACGTCGAATAATATAACTTTAACGATTTATATACAAAATAAATTTAAAACACTAGGAAAACTCAAAATATAGTTTTATAAACTAATGTGAGTATAAAATATATCGGGATCATTTTTGAAAGTAATGGATTAAATATTTAAAATAATAACTCACGCGATAACGTTTATTAAATATAAAATTACGTTAAATGTGAAATGAAATGCCATGAATGAACTAATATGATGCATATTTAATTTAAGAAATGACCGAATTTGAGAATTGTGACATTCTTCCCATGTCGTGGAATCACGCCCTCGTGATTCGATTAACGATACTATGGTCCGAACCTCGACAAGAGTTCTAAAGTTCATGCTCGTACGAGCAGCCTAAATGATCATATCAATGCCCATGCGCATGTGTTCCCCATTCAACTAAGTACGTGCCCGTGATTAGATTGGATAGGTAAACTTGCCCAATATCGAACGTAGCTCTCAAAAGACCTTTAGGTAGTCGATTCTAATTTAATCTCACAAATCATCAAACAAGAACTGTCATGAGATTAAACTAAACCGACTTGTATAAACTTGTCTCTTAGCTTGATTTTCGCAACTCATCAAACAAGAACTGTCACTAGATCAAGCTAGGAAACAAGTTGTTAGAAAGATAGGATTCAACATCCTTGAATGAAGTCTTTTGAAAGATTCGCTCGATATTCGATTTGCTTACACAAATCAAATCAAATCAACAAAATATATAACAACTAAGGTCGATATCAATAGGTCTCAAATTAATCAATGTCGTGAACGTGGTAAAGATTAGAAGGAAGTTACGCACCCAAAATCATGTTGCACAGAAATAAAGTGGTTGATCAAAGGAATGTACCGTTGAGCAACTGCGGGCTTCCTGCACCGGATAGAATGCTCGACCACGCTGGAGGAATTTCAATGTTCGATCTTGTGGGCCTTCTATTGCCAACGCCAGTTTGGACGACACCTCCTTGATTGGGAGTTCTTTCACTTTGGATGTATTGCGAAGGTGATCTAGACTTCCACACTCGTAACATGCTTTTCTCCGTCCTTGATTTCCAGCCTGCTTGAGCAATTTCGCAAGTGGCCCGTCTGTCTACATTTGTCGACTTCGCGCCTCCTAAGTGATGATAATTACATCGAGTGCACAAAGGATGTGGACTCGCATATCCTTTGCGCTCCGGTGGTCGCCCATAGTTCGGGTTATTCACGCCTCTTGTTTTGCCGATTCTCGTCTCGGCTTCCGGTGATCCTCCGCCGCTTTCGTCCATTGTCGCTTGCTTTTGTTAGTTCTCCGGACCGATCACATCATTTGTCAAACGACACGCCATACTCACAGCGGCTTGCAGAGTGGTTGGTTTCGACAGTGACATCCCTCCTAATTTCGTATCAATCCCCATATATATCGGTCAATCAACTTCTCCACGGTGGAAACCATGCGAGGAACCATCCTAGTTAACTCGTGGAACCGGATCGTACTTGTCGATCTCTACTCCTACCATCAAGTGGTTCCAAAATTCTTCTTCCGCTTCGCACTTCATCTTTTCTCGCAGACTCATCGCTTAGTAGTTTCTTGAACGCTTCCCAAGATAATGCATTTGCGCCCTCTTCCTCTCGATCCAGAGTTGGTTGTTCCACTGTGTCAAAGCTCGTCCCTATAGTAGACCAACAGAGAACTCAACCTTATTTTCTTCAAGACATTTCGTGATACTAAGCTTCGACTCAACATTCTCGAACCAAAGTTAGCAATTCAATGGCACCCTCGCACCATGAAATTCCATTGGCTTACATGTCATGAAAGTTTTGTAGCTGCATCCTTGACCAGCGTTTGAAGTACCTTCTCCGGCGTTGGTTCTTCTAGCATCGAGATGTGTTATAATTTGAGTGAGTAGATCCGCTATTCCAGCAGCGTTGTTGTTTGGATTGTCATTGTTGTTTGGGTTGCCGTTGTTGTTACCTCCTGAACGTGTGTTTCTTGCAGCCATGATCCTACAGAGGACCAAAACATCGGGTTGAGTAAACGACATTCGAACGAAGTCAAATGAGGTGCAGAACGGTGGTAATGTGTTATAGTGATCGAAACATGTCAGGAACAGAGACATGCTATGTCTAACAAGTCGAAAGATGGAAAAGAGAAGATATGAACAAGGTACGGTAATGTAGACGTGAACGTAAAAACATGCCATGCATACCCACCCGACCAATGCAACTTCAGTGACCGACTCTAAAGACTCGACTAAACATGATTTAAAACTACCACTCTTATCATTGCATGGTTCTTCATAAATTAGACATAGTTGATCAGGCTATGTATAATTTATGATTAACGATGCAACGATAGGACTGGATGACTCGGATGATGTTCAATGTTTTAAAAAAAAATTCGGTTATAGCTGTGATTTTTATTTTTGAAAAATCGGCATTCTCTATAACCTTTGGCTCTGGTACCAATCTGTCACACCCTCGCCGGAGGCGAAAACACGAGGTGTAACGGAAGGGAACATAAGCACAAGATAATAGAACATACCAACATTTATATTTAAAAGAAAGAGTACACCATTACAATACTAGTTTAGCCATCATCGGCAAATATATTACAAAGTTTAGATTCCAAAATATTTCGTTCTATTACATAACGATTTGTAGTGACAAGTGAAAACTTCATTATGCAAGACCGGTAGAAAAGCTTACTAACGATCACCAAATGCATGAGAGAAAACGGGTCAACTATGAAAATAGTTGGTGAGTAAACATGTTTAGCAAAATAAGAAAACTCGAAAGAAATATTCAAAGCTTTTGCCGATTTAAAAAAAAATGGTCCATAAAGCAAAGGCATTGTAAATCCACTCAGTTCCAAGTTCCGCCCATACAAAACTTGCAACCTGTGTGTTTACAACCCACTGCCAAAAGTAGTATGTCTAATAGTCAAGTATAAGCGGTCATAATAGTTCATAATATAGTACAACGAATATAATAATTCAGGGATACTCCTGATGAAACCAAATTATGCTGGGTGCCACTACCCAAAGTTATGTTGGGTGCCTCTTCCCAAAGATACACTGGGTGCCACTTCCCAAAGATATGCTCCGAACAAGGGAGACTTAGATTGAAAATGCTCCGTTCCCATAGGGAGACATTCTGCTCCGGACCGGGGAGGCTTTATAAGGATGCTCCGAACATGGGAGACTTTATAAGGATGCTCCGAACATGGGAGACTTTAGGTCAAGGTCCTAACATGTGTGGTTCAATAAATTCCAACAAGTCATAAATTCGTAATTAAGTTCAAGGATTTGATTCGAGTTCACAAAAGTAAGATTCAATTTAATTCAAGTATGATTCATGCATTCAGCCCCAAAATATAGTAAAACGGTAAAAAGGGGATGTGATTACTCACTTGGTAAACTGGTGTGATGACAAAAGTGAGTACACCGAGGTATAATGTGATGCTTTAACCAGGACCTATTACGAATGATATGATATGTAATGAGTTGCAATGTAATGTTATGCATGCACTTCGTATGTTATTTATACCATTTGCGAGTTTTGAAAATAATAATTATCGTCGAAAAATACTCTTTTGACGTCTTGACCCTTCAAAATCACTTTACAAGTTTTACGTCAAAATGTCATCCTACAATGGTTTCAGAATGATTTATAGTGAAATTTTCACTTTTCGTCGCAAAACAATGTCGTCGGAAATTTCATGAAAGTAACAAAATGGCTCAAAAACTAGTCGAATGGTGTACGTCGAACGTTAGAGAACGAACTCGACGGTTTTGGAAAGTTTGTATCGAAATCTAGAAGTTTCAGTTCAGGAGTTTACGTCATAAAGGTCTCGAACATAAAGATAATAAGGGTTAAAGATGGTGATTTTGGCTAATTATGGTTCAAAAAGTGAGTTTCGGCCAAGTTTAAACATCCATAAATAATTTATTACAACTCCGCTATACAAACGGTTGATCGTTTTAGAAAATATGCTCGGTGATCTTGATTTGTATAGAAGACATTTCGTTCCAAAAAGTTCCAGATCCTGGTTAAAAACAGCCTCCAACATGGTCGTTTTAGTTACCGTAACACTTGTCTCGTAAAATAATATAGTTTTTCAGAAAAATAATAGTTACGGCAATTTTATGAAAACGTGCATATCTTTGTCGTTTCAAATCCGTTTTCTACGTATAATACGTCCTTAGCTTCGTATCAAAGTATACTATTATATTTTGATAAGTCGAAATAATTTGTGAAGCTTAAGGCTCTGTTTTGACCCGTACAAGATAAAAATAGTATGTGAAATTTCGAAAAATATATTTTTCGTCGTCAAACTTGTAAAATCCATAACTTCTTCGTTATAACTCCGCTTTATTCCGTTCAAGCGCCACGGAATCGTTTTAAAGTATATTTTCTAAATATCAAGGCCAAAAGTCGTGTTTACTGTCGGATTTTCCAGAAAATCAAAACAAGGACAGAACACAATATATACTTATCGAAAATAGTTTTTCTCGGACAAAACCTATTCTAATCCCTTCAAATCAACTCCAAAACTAATCTAATCCTACCATACACCTTCTTAGGGTGTCATGGGTTCCTAATCATCATCAAGACCAACATATATCAAGGGGATAATTATAGGATGACCTTATATATATATAACTCTAAAATCAATGGAAAATGGTATAAACAACACAAATCATGCATGCTTGCTCCAAAAATGAAGAGATGGATATGAGATGATAAGGAAACATGAAAAATGAAAGAAACATGCTTACAAGTACTATGATGAGGTGCAAAGAACCAAGGTTAATCCTAAACACTCTTGGTTTTTATTTCAAAACCTTATAAAGAATGTTATCTAGATTGTTAAAACACTTGAGCTAGCAAAATTTTGATCCCTTGAGAACTCTTATGATGGCGGTCTATGGAGAGAAAACAAAGAGAGAAGAAAAATTTTGCTACTTGAATAATTGAGAGTTGAATGAAGTGAAATGGATGAAGTGTAGATTTAAGCAATCAAAGAAGAAAAAAATCACCAAACCATTAATAAAATCCCCTATGGCCGGATTTTTAGAAGCAATTGTCTCTAAAATATCTTTTTTTTTTTTTTTTATATATATATTGTATTATGTATAAGATGTGTTGAAAAATGTAAGTGAAATATAGTTTAAATGTAACTTGTAAGGTAAATGGTAGTTTTTAGGTAAAAGTAAATTTTAATAGATCAAAATAGAATGTAATGAGATAATAAAATTGTAAAATACATTCCTTGTGAAATTTGAGTGATATAAAATTTTCGTGTAGTTTTAAGAAAAATGTCGTAATAATATAACTTTAACGATTTATATACAAAATAAATTTAAAACACTAGGAAAACTCAAAATATAGTTTTTATAAACTAATGTGAGTATAAAAATATATCGGGATCATTTTTGAAAGTAATGGATTAAATATTTAAAATAATAACTCACGCGATAACGTTTATTAAATATAAAAATTACGCGTTAAATGTGAAATGAAATGCCATGAATGAACTAATATGATGCATATTTAATTTAAGAAATGACCGGAATTTGAGAATTGTGACATTAGGATTCCGTAATCGAGAGATTATAGCTTTAGCAACACATTTGTCATGACAATCGAATTCATACTCTTTCGACAAATAACACAAGGTGCATCGATCAATATCAAAAGTACTTAACGGTTTAGCATTCGTTACATCACTATTTGTATTACATTTGCCGACGCAACATCTATAGTGGAAGCAACATGATTTTTATTCGTAGTCCTAGGGTGTTCTTCACTTTAGCATTCTTTATTGATCTTTTCTTAGGTCGCAACTTCCTATTCTTCGATTGAGTGCTCCTAGGTCGTGAAGTGCGGACGCTTGGAAAAGATGCAACTATTCTGCTTCAAGAGAGGGAAACACATTAGCAACTTGTGATTTGGCGGTTGGAATTCTAGGTTCACGATTACTAAGTGTGACTGTGCTAATCTCTTAATCACGATGGGTGGAAGTTGTTCATACTTTCCTAACATTTCCGTAACTTAGAGATGGTGTGAATCGATCTTGATTTTCGTAACTAATATTTCAATAAATTCATGACATCTCTAGTGTGAGCAAGATAGTGATCAAGTTCGTTTGATGCTTCAAGTCGAGTCTTTTGAGTAAATCAAATATGACACCATATTCTGCTTAACTTTTAAAAGTTCTTGTTCATATTTTGAGATTTGACTTTTCAAAGACACGCTTTGATCATCCGCTTGCTCAATTTTAGGATCGAAGATTTTCACTCACCGAGCGATTTTCTTTTGAAAACTAAGTTGATGGTTGTGAATATCTTTTCACACCAATGAAGACGACGCTTTGCATTGTAAATTTCGTGTAATCGCTTATTTTCGCTTTTAAAGACTCGATCCGAAGCACATTATCGGTGTTCTCAACAGCTACAACAGTTTCAACAATATCGCAGAGATATGATCGATGCATATGGCAAAGAATAGAATAACACAACATTATGGATATCAAAGACGGATAACATCTTCCAAGAGTCGATCAACATCTTTTCTCAATAGTTTTTTTGCTTTGTGTTAGAAATAGATGTTTCGCTTTCTCGAAAACGTTTTCATTACCCCAAGTTCCTTATGAAAATCCTTTTCCTGTGCAATTGCACAACTTTTCAAGTTTTTAACATTAGGTAAAAGATTTTTCCGAAAATGTCTCTTTGTTCTCGCGCAGAGGCGATTGAAAATGTTCAACTTTGATTTCGGATCGATATTCTATCTCATGTTGTAAAATTTTGAGGTCACCATGAAATGTCAAAATATCAAGAATTTTTCGATTTTCGGGTTGTGAGTTTACTTCACTAATGGAAGGTAAAGGACCATAAGTTTGTGCAAAGTCATTTTGGGATTAAATAGAAGACTCGTGTGTTTTGATGATAACCCTTGGTGTGTTAGTAGAATCCACAGTGACGAAAGTGACCGCGCTTTTATAATTAAAAGGTTTGTTGTAAACAACATTTTTAATTTTGATCGACTCGCCTTCGCATCTAATTCCTCTTGACGATGATATTCAACAACACTCATGACGGTATTATCAATTTTGTATTCTCGTGACCGAAACTTCGTGGAGTTGGTTTGAATGTTTTTAGTGAAAGCTTTGGTTTGTAATCGCCTAGATTTTTCCATATCCATTTGGATTGGGTTTTAAGGTAAACTTTTCAATAGTCATACGGATTCACCATGTTTGTAAACAATGCTTTAAACTCTTTAAGTTTGTTTTGCAAGTCGATGATTTCTTCAAGAAGGTCATCTACCCGATTCGTTGAATGCTTTTGTATGCGGAGAACTGCTTTTGACAATTTAACAACTCACCTTAGCTTTTGATTTTCCAAGGTAAGAGCGTTAAGTTGTTTTTATGTTCGTGTTTCAGCTTGTTCTAATTTAGACAACAAAGCATTCTTCGAGGCGGCTAGATCATGCATCCGTCTCTAAATATTTTTCATTTTGATGAGATTTTGCAAAATCGGCTTCAAAACCTTTTCACGGTTTCTTGAGTTTTGAAAAAGTTGAGTTGCATTTGTAAACATTCAAAATCCTTGGTTAACAAGTGCATTTTACTTTTTAAGGATCGATTTAATGCATAAAATTCTCCATTTTGATTTTATGGTCTTGAATTAACCGAGCAAAATCCGGATGAGGCAACAGATCATCTTGTTCAACGTGAGTCTCAACATGATCATTCTTTAGATCCTCAAGTATTACCACGAAGTCAATTTGATTATCAAAGGAAACCATAAGGTCATCTTGATCGTCAAATGTAACGGCTGTGGTTAACTTGAAAATCATCGAAAGAGATGTAGAAGACTCATTTTGAATAGCCCGATCCGTGCGGATTCGAGATATTGGCGGAGAGATTAGTTCGAGATATGATGATGGTTTGTTCGGCACTGAGACAAGCCATCGATGTCATACACTGGGCTCAGATTACTCATGTGCAACTCATGCATATTAGCCATCAACATAACATGTTGTGATTAGCCACGCAAGTCCTCCACATCATCATCCGAGTCGCAGATCCGCCATAAAACTCGTTTTGTCTGCGTAAGAGATCCACGACTTCATCCTTAAGAGCCAAAAGTAAAGCCTCTTTGAAATAAGCACCGCCCTAGTCCTTGGCTTTGGGCATGCATTAGCCAGTGTCCCTTCTCATTGCGCTTGTAGCATCTAAGACCATTTAACCGATTTTGAGCATTTTCTGCTCCATCACTTGAGCTCGTTGTTATTCCTACCCACAAGATTAAACCCTTGACCACCGCCCATCCGACGACCAAAATCACGATTCGAACTTCAACACGTCCATTGTTCACAACACTTGAGTCCGTGTGTTAGATGAGGAACGAATACGATTGTTGGATTTGTTGGTGTAACGGCCAAAAGCATTCGCAATCATCACAAATCCTTGTTGCAATGCTTGAATGGATCGATTTCCTCGAGCTTCAACGACATATGCTTGAGCATTGTTGCCGTATGGAACCAATTGATTTTGTTGAGGTTGAGGTTCTTTGTGAAGGTGTGTTTGAAGCAGTTGGTTGAGTTCTTTGGTTGAGAGGATAATTAGGTTGAGCATATAAGGCAAGTTGTTGATTGTCCGGTTGCGATTGTTTAGCAATTTGAGCACGGAGAATCCTTTCCCGATCAACTTCCTTTTCATGAGGCTTCAAGTAATCGTACAACAATCTATAAGTAGAATGATGCATATTCTTCGCTTGACCGAGAAAATGACATACTTCTCCTATTCGGGACCAAGACTACTCAGAACTTAGTATTCACCGCAATTCTTGGCATGATGATGTTGTGTTTATCCAAATCATTGATGATGTCTCGAATATCGATGATGATAGGACTCTAGTGTCTCTCGTGTTCAATCATGAAGTGTTCATAAGCCAAGTAAATTTTGGATTCCAAATCCTCCCGATTGAGTATGATCCTTCCATAAGAAGACGAATATGATCCCACATTTTTGTGTGCTTTTGAGCATCAACACTACGAAGAATTGGGTTTGGTAATCCTAAGAGGATGTATTCCATTGCAAGTTCATCACTTCATAGTGTAGAAGTTACGTGGATTTAAATCGCAACATTAGCAATGTTGGTTTGTTCATCTCTTGGTGGAGCAAAGAGTTGGATCTCCGGGCACAATGACGATGAGGCATCTCAAATGGACCTTCCAAGATAACCTTCTTTAAGAACTTTCCATGTGGTTTTTAGATCACAAAACCTAAAGAACCTTATCACCCATTGATCGTAGTTTCGGAGTGAGCATTGGAGGTCTATCAGTGATCCACTTCATGAATTGATTGTTGGCTGCTTAAAGCTTCACACATCTTTGCAAACCAAGTGGGTTCCTTCATAGTGTTCCTTGATGGATGTTGATTGAAATCATTTGTGTAGGGTTGAAGTTGAAGACTTGGTGGTGTTTGAACCATTTGTGGTGGTGGAATTGCACCAAGTTGTGGAGTATGTTGCTGGTTAAATTGTTGTTGATAAATTGCTTGTTGTTGATTCCATTGTTGATGTTGTGGAGTTAATTGTTGTTGTTGTTGATGATTATAAGTGTGAGGGAAGTAGTTAGAGTATGGTGGTTGAGACATGTTGATGAACTTGTGTAGTAAGAATGGATCTTTGTAGTCGAATGAACCTTTGTTGATGAAGTGTCCTTAGGCGTAGAAAAGACAAGAAACCAAGTAGCACTTATGCGTAAAAACACCAAAAGTTACGCGTAACAATAGGGAGTTACGTGTAGGTTTTAGCTTACGCGTAAGTAGGATAAAAGCACTAAAGTTATGCGTAGACAAAAGTTAGGCGTAGAAAGTTAGGCGTAGGATTACCTTATGTGTAGACCTAAGTTTACGCGTAAAGTGAATCTTATGCGTAGAATTTCTACGCGTAAGCTTATGCTTATGCGTAATTTTAGGGTTTTGCTCAAATGATCTTTTACACTTCACGGTGCAAAAGATATCCAAAGTCGACGATTTTCGGACTTATCCAAGTAAGAAACACGGAATAAACCGTAAAATTGAAGATCAAACCAAGGAAAATCTTACGCGTAATTTTAGGGTTTTGATACGCGTAGATTACTCGTAATTTTGATTTTGCTCAAATGTGTTTCTAAACCGATTTTTGTTATGGAATAGCTTCAATAGTACCAAAAGAACACAAAAGTGTGAATTTTGATGTACCAAATCGCTAAACGGGTTACACGTAGAACGACACCCACGAACAAAAACAAGCTTAAAACGTAAAACCACGCAGAAGTTTGAAACTTTTGCCAAAAACAAGTATTTTAACACCTCAAAACATTGAAAGTACAAGAATCTTGGATTAAAAGTGTAAAAACGAGTTTTAAGATAACCAAAGATGCGTTATCTTTACGCCGTAAGACCCAAAAATCAAAACTTCAAAACAAACGAGTACACCCAACTATTTGGCGATTGATACCATTGTTAGGTCACTAGTTTTACAAACACAAGTTATAGAGAAAGAGATAAGGCGATTGAACAGTAAACAAGCACACATACACGATAAGAGTAGCACGGTTAGGCGTAGGTGAATGTGTGAAGAGAATAACTTGAACAACCAACCTCAAATGAGGGTTTACAAGAGATTTATAGGAGGAAGCTAGGCAACACTCCTAGTTCCCATCCTTTCTTATGTGGGCTTGGGCCTAAGCTTATGGGCCTTCTACATAAGCTTGACCTTAAACAAACATAAAGGCCATAATTAAGCTACCTATTACATATGAAATATAAATACTTGAAATACTGTTTAGGAGTGATTCCAACAGTAATTAAGTAAGGATAATTAATAACTTGCGTATTTATTTAAGCATTTAGGGTAGCGTTAGCTAACAATAAATTTTAATGGATCAAAATAAAATATATTGAAGTCATAAAGATTATAAAAATACATTTCTTGCAAAATTTGAGTGAAATAATAACTATCGTGTAGTATTTACGAGAACCGTCGTAATTATATAAATATAACAATTTATATACAAAATAAATTTAAAACACTGGGTAAACTCATAATATTATTTTTAGGGCAAATGGCACAAAAAGGCATTAAAGTTAGGGTCCATTTCCAATTAAGGTATTCTACTTTTTTTCTTGCATAAAAAGGTACCCAACAATAATTTTTGGCGGATTTGGGTTTTTTACTAACGTTCGTTAACTCACTTCGTTAGTATATTACATGTTTAGTCCTCGAATTTGTATCATCATTTCATGCAACGTCCAAAAAAAATTTCCAATTGTTTTACAGTATGTGTTTAGATCGTATATCCACCACAAACACAAATTTATATATCCACCACAAACATAAATCTGCCAAATCCATCTAAAACATAAATCTGCCAAATTTATATATCCACCACCAAATTTATATATCCACCACCAACACCACAAACAAATCTGCCAAATTTATATATCCACCACCAACCCAGAAACAAATCCATCACAAACACACACACCGATCAAAAATCTCCCAAATCACTCTCGAAAAATCATCACTAAACCAACCTATATATTCCACCACCATGGGCTGTTACAACTCCGGCCATAGCTCCGGTGAGAGAACTAAAAAAAAACCAGCTCGACCACCAAAATCTCCACAAGGAACAAAAAATCAAGAATCACAGATGCAAAACTCATTTTCCAAATTCTTTTTCATATATTAGTATAACTCTACTCATTTTCTATTCCGTTTCAGAAACAAAACAAACACAGAGAGTTCATCCACTTTCAACCCAATTCGAAAATTAGGGTTCTTCCAAATCAAAGGGGTTTTTGAAATTGAGTTGGGGGTTTCGTTAGTTGATGTATAAAGAAGCTATCTCAAGAGTTTAATTGTTCCATTTCGAAAATTTGGTTTCGGGTTTTGTTGGGTGATTTTTGTTTGGGTTTGTGTTTTGGCTGTACGGGTTCTCATCGTGGATTTGACCTTGGTTCTTTTTTCGTAAATTGTATACATAAAGGAAAAGGATGGCTAGAAGCCCAATTCGCTAAATCGCCACTACTATTGTCGCTATTTTAACCGGCTTGATTTTCGAGGCGTGAGTAGTGTTGGTGCATTTTCCTTGGTTGAGGACGAAGAAGAAGTAGGTGGATCCATGTTTTTTGGAATAGCTGCGATTGCGGCTGTGGCTTAACCATTTGAAGTAGCATTTGGTGGGGTTGATAAAGATGAAGGTATTGTGCATTTGGTGGGGTTGATTAAGTGGCTTACCACATAAATCCAAGTTTCCGGCGGAAAACTCTGTTTTTTGATGAGACAATGTTAACACTTGAGGGATTTCGCCCGTGAGATTATTAAACGAGAGATCAATAATTGCGTTTGCTTGTATTTTTGCTTTGACATTAAAGGTGTTTACATTTTTTAGCATCGATGCATAACAAGAATGTTTATATTGGTTCAATTTTTTTACTATTGGTGTTTTTATAACTTTGAATAGAGGTGTTTACTATGTTAATCAAGAACTGATGATGGTTAACCTTTGTACAAGACTAATTTTAAAAATCATAAGCGGATATGAAGATGAAAACTATGGCGATAATAAAGATCAGATTTCTCAAGTAATGTCTTTGCATACAACAGGAAAAGCTAGAAATTCAACTTATAAAAGGTTTCACAGCATCTATTTCCCTTTGTGAAGGCTTTCCCCAGAAGGCATATGAAGGTTTTTGCAATTGGATGTTGCATGAAATCATTATACAAATTCGAGGACTAAAAATGTAATATACTAACGAAGTGAGTTAACGAACGTTAGTAAAAAACCCAAATCCGCCAAAATTTTTTGTTGTGTACCTTTTTATGCAAGAAAAAAAGTAGAATACCTTAATTGGAAATGGACCCTAACTTTAATGCCTTTTTGTGCCATTTGCCCTTATTTTTATAATCTTAATATGAGTATAAAAATATGTCGGGATAATTTTTGGAATTATCGGATCAATTGTTCAGAATAATCAATTACGCGATAGCGTTTATTTAATAGGAAATTATGCGTTTAACGTGAAATGCAAAACTATGCATGAACTAATATGAAGAATATTGAGTTTGAGAAATGACCGGAAATTGAGAATTGTGACATTACTTGGGCACAAAGAAATCATACAAATAAGCAATGTTTTGAAAACCGGGCTTATAATCGACCCGGTCGAGTCACCGGTCGCCGGGTCAACCTGTTCGACCGGTTCGACCACCGGGTCAACCCGGTTTTTCATTTAAAAAATAAAATATAAAAATAACCGAGTCAACTGGTTCAACCACCGGGTCAACCCGGGTCAACCGGTTCAACCGCCGGGTCAATCCGGGTCAACTCGGTTTTTATAAAAATATTTTGAAAAAAACCAAACCCGGCCGGGTTTCGAGAACCGGGTTGACCCGGGTCACTCAAAACCCATGGTCTAACCGGTTAACCCGGTTTAGAAACCCGGTTTTTACCGTTTTTGCGGAACCGGTCCAACGGTTAACCGTACGGGTCGATTCGGTTTCAAAACATTGCAAATAAGTAGTCTTGTGTTCACCTCGTTAATACAATGATTGAGCTCTTGAAGTTGCATATCAATAACCGAGTAAAGTACATCAACTTAGTAATGGTGCAAGTTGTTAACCTAAAAAAATAGTTAAAATCATATTGTTAGTGGTTTATCTGTTAAAGTGTGAACTAATCAAACAAATACATCAACTATTTTATAGTGGAAATTGTTAACCTTTGAACCAATGGGACAATTTATCCATCAATATATGCACCATTCATATTAATAAGTTCACAATATTTTTCAGAAAACAAAGTAACCTTTTGTATAAGAGGTTCCCATCCTTCATTCCCCATGTCTTGTAATCTCATCTCGTTGGAAAGGTCCATCATTCAAATATGCTCGTCTAATCTCATCTAGTTGATTTACATGGTACTCGTCTATACTTTATTGATCTTTCGAATCAACATGTAGATCTTTTAAATCATTTTACATATACTTTCTTTGTTCCTTATCTCCATCTTTAGAGGTTGAACTAGATGCTCCTTTTTTAATTAAGAACTTCAAAATTTTAACTAAAACAAATACCAAAATCCAATCTTTTAATCGGTAATCACATGATACATAACATCTTAACCTAAAGACTAATTGAAGTCCTAAACAACGAACCATAAAGAACAAATAATAGTAATACAGTAGGTTAACAGTACAATTACATAACATACTACATTACTACCTAGTCATAGAAACTAAAATTAATAAATAAACTAGAACAAATAACTTACAATTGGATTTTTGAATGAAATTTGTGAGTTATCCGTCATTCACGTCCCTTCGCTGCTCCACACGACCACAACAGTCAATAATGGACTATTGGACTTTGCATGCGTTTTTATTGGACTATTGGACTTTGCTAATAATGGGCTAGTTATTTTGGGTTATTTGATATTTTGGCTAAAAATATTTTATACTAAAAGTAAAGTAGAGTTGAGATCCAGATAGAACTCATATTTGTCATAGAACCAATGGATCAATCATAGCCATCCATTTTTTTTTATCTAAATTAATAAAAAATCATTTTCCACCTTTTTTTTAAAACAACATATCTTCGCAAACCAGTAAATCTTGTTTCACAAAAATACTGCATGACGCGAGAATTAAATTATCTTTCATCATACGCATTGTTACATACTTTCGACGAAGTTTTTTTCTTTAAATTTCGACCGGAAAAATCACGTGTGATTTGTAAAATCACATGTGATTTTTAAAAATCACATGTGATTCGTAAAATCAAATCACGTGCGATTCGTGAAAATCAAATCACATGTAATTTTCCGACGAAATTTAAAAAAAAATTGCCGAAAGTATATAACAACGCATATCTATGAAAGATAATTTAATTCTCGTCGAGATAGTATGGTTTTTTTGGCGTAACGATTAACGGTTTGTGAGATATTTAATTTTTAAAAAAAATGGTGAATATATTTTAATAAAATAAATGAGTGGCTAAGATTGGTTCATTGGTTCTATGACAAATATGAGTTATATACTAAACTTTTCTCAAGTAAAGTATTTTTCAAAAAAATTCATAAGATAGTGCCCAAATAATTTTTAAAATGGTTCTTAATTTTTTTTTTTTTTCATTGCTTTTAAAAGATTTCATCGTGTAAGGTGGTTTCCGAACACCGTCTCACCATACATAGATCCGCCTCATACAATAGGTGACAAGGAACTAGATCCAATCTAAAAGGACAACGTACATGAAATGTATCGCTATTTACCGACTTTTGTGCTGTGTATAAATTTTGTTGTTATGTAATATGGGTTGTTTGGATAATCCAAACTGTTCTCTTATATGTTTGTACTAATAAGCAGTTCTCATTTAAGACTTGCTTATTTTGGATAAAATTGACTTTTACTATGATATTCAACTCACTACAAAAAAACTAGTTAAATTTTTCACATTTTAAAAGCCAATTGGCCACGGTTAAAAATGTGTAAAATTATAAATTCTACACTTGCTCATATATGGTAATAATGGGTGTGACAAATTTTGCTACACATATAAGTGTGGACATATTATCCAAATGGCTAAGGTTAAAATTGTGGAAACACTCTTTGAATGTCCACACTTAAAAGTGTGGCAAAATTGCAAAAAGATGTTTACAATTAAAAGTGTGGCAAAATTGTCAAAATATCTACACTCATAAGTGTGGATATATTTTTTGGAAAAGAAAAATAAAAAGAAATTACATACAAATATCTAACTTTTCAAAAACATAATGTAGGAACAAAATATAACAAAACTGAAGCAAGAACCAATTTTCCAGGAACAAAACTACATACAAGATATTTCAAATGTAGGATGCAATATATAACAAAACTGAAGCAGGATGCAATATTATGATCTAATTTAACTAATAGAGCCTAAGTAACATTGATTACACCATTTTAACCACTATACTAGCCTATAGATCAGATTATCCTACTAATCCAAACACTACTTTAGCAAACTGATGTGGACTTATTCTAACCAAATCACTTATCCACTTTCAAACAACATCTTACTCAAATTCATGTGATCATAATAACTAACTAAAAAGCACTTTGACTTTAAGAGTCAAAGTGGGTGAGAATGTTTTTTATACCCAAAATGAGCTTAAACCAAACACCCCTTCAAGGGCGTTAATTACTTGAAACAGATTCTTGTGCAGTTTACCAACCTTGTAGAATCAACCCCATGATCACAACCATCCAATTAGGTCTTCAAATGAGCTCCAATGGGGAAGCAAGGGATTGCCAAGGTGTAATGCATCATGTGGAGGGGTTTTGACCATTCTTGTGCAGTTTACCAAGCTGGGAGTGACAGGGAGTTAGTGGGAAATTTGTTTTGGCGGGCAATTAGGTTTCTGGGATTTTATATTTTGTTCTGCATTTAACAAGCATTTCATAACTGACTATAGAATCATCAAAAATTCCATGGTTCTCGTTCAAGTATTTCATCAAACACCTTAAGTGCATTATCAACCATACAAGGGTTTGGATTGGGTGATTGTACGGATTTGGAAATGGGTTTGGGTTATTACGGGATTTGTGAGTTTTCTGAGTCTCGAAATGTGGGATGAGAGTGACATTTTTGTAATGGTGTGAGATTGAAGAAGGTGAAGAAGGTTTTGAGATGTTGAAGAACCCTAGATGTGTTTATTTAGGGGATTTTGAGATGTTGAAGAACCCTAGATGTGGTGGTGGCGGGTGGTGTTGGCAGGTGATGGTGGCAGACTCTTTTGGTGGAGGAGGAGGGTGGTGGTGGACGGTGGAGGAGGAGGGATGATACATAAAATTACTATCAAATCAAGGACCAAATATGTAATATAAGTGGTTTAACTGAAGTTAGTAAAAAACCTAAATCCGTAAAAAAAATTTGTTGGCAACCTTTTTGTGCAAGAAAAAAAGAAGAATGCCTTGATTGAATATGGACCCTAACTTTAGTACCTTTTCGTGCCATTTGCCCAAAAAAAAATCCACGATTGACTATACCGTAGAGAAATAAGTGTCAAGAATTCAATTTTTTTTTTTCAGTAACTAGAATACATCTAAAAAGATGTATGTAGCCATCTAACACTCTCTACTTCCTAAAATAATATAATATAAAAACAATCAAATCAAAACACTATTTGTTATACTACTTGTTAGTTGTTACTTGGAAGAAAATAAAGCAATCCCAAACACTGATAGGTCAATTAGAACCAGACTTACAGAGTCACAAACTCAAAGTCAAAACATAAGAGTTCAAGACTTGAAAGTCAAAAGTCAACATGTCAACTCTAAAAGAATTTACATTTTACACCCCTCTACTAAAAGATGTGACAATTTACACCCCTACAAAACCAATACAGTACTTTTCTAGCTCCAAACACAACAAAATCACCAGTTGTCTCATCACAAAGTGAAAGGCAAAACATATTTAAAAGTCAAAGTCAACACATCATTTCCAATAAATTTACATTTCACCCCCTCCACTTAAAAACATTACCCTTCACACCCTTACATAAACCAACACTTTTCTAGCTTTTTTCAATCAAACAAAATCCCCAATTTCCCCCAAATCCACACATCCAAACCCTAAACTCTCTCTCTCCACAAACCTCTAGTTTTTATAATATTTATTTACTTTCTATAAGCAAAAATATCTCAGTAAAAAATCTTGACAAAAAAAAAAGCTTTGATTTTTATTTGGTTTTTATTTAATACTAATGGAAGTAACCAAATCTTTTGTGTCTGAATTTAGTTTTTTGCAGATAAAGATGGTGGCTTTTCTTGCTGAAGCTGTTGCTTATCAAACCCTTTTGGCTGCTTATCACTCTTTCATGGTAAATCTTGCTGCTTTTTGTTTTATTTGTTATAAACTTGTGGTTTTGCTATAAGGGGTTTGATTTTTATATGTAATTGCCTTGTTTTATGGGTTATATGTGGTTTAATTTTATAGAATTGGGATTGTTGTATTAGGTTTTAGTGTTTCTGTGTTAAAGTTTTGATTTTTATATGTAATTGGATTGTTTTTTTTGTTTTATATGGTTTAATTGTTGGGAAATTGTTGTTTTGTTATGTAATTTAGACCTTTCTTGTTAAAGTTTTGATTTTTATATATAATTGCGTTGTTTTGTGTGGTTTGATTCATGGGAAATGATTGTTTTGCTATGTAGTTTTGTCTTTTTTTGTTAAAGTTTTTATTTGTATATATAATTGCATTGTTTTGTCACTTTTGTGTGGTTTAACTCATGTGAAATTGTAGTATTGTTATGTAATTTAGAGGTTTGATGTATATGGATGCCTACCAGTGTTTGATGTTTGGTCTTTTTGAGTTGTGAAGTAATTTATTAACATTTTGTTGCTTTGGTTTGGGGAAAATGCAAAAATTGGGGAGCCTAGTGTTAGTCAGCGTTTATATCTTAGGTAAAGACGTAAAGTATGAAAGTAACTTGCTTTGAAAATGCTAACATATGTAATTTTGAAAGCTAGGCCAGAGTGAAGTAGATTACTCAAAAGCCTTCAAGTAGCAGTTTTACCTGTATTATACTATTACCATCCTTCTTTACATTTTGGCTTTTAGTTTCATATGAATCTGCAAAAAGCTTGTTTAGTCTTTGGGTTTGTGATTAACATGTTATGAGTATATACTACAAAGTTGAGAGATTTTACATTGCTATTGGCTTTCATATGACTCAAAATCGCACTAGTAAATACTTATCATAAGCCTCATAGAGTTTGCAAGAATGTGTTGAGCTCTTTATTTAAGTTTGGTATATACTTGGTTCTCTTTGGCTTCTAGTGTTCTTTTGTTGGTATAGGTTTGAAAAGTACATATTTTGGCTTTTCTACTTGGTTATTTCACTAAAGTTGCAGCCTTGTAATATAATATCTGAAATAGCTATTGTGTTAGATATCATGACAAAAAACAATAATTTAAATTTTAGAATAAATGAGTACGAGGTTGGATGCATAAAGATTACATAACTTGTTAGACCCGTTTTGCCATGTAACCAGTGGCGGAACTTGACCATTTATTTTGGGGGGCCGAAATTATTTTTTAAATAATCGAGATTTGTTTGTAACCTCAACTAAATTACCCTTAAAACCTATAACATTTACACTAGGTGCCGTAAATTTAGGTGCCGTAAATTTTGGGGGGGCCGGGACCCTCCCCTGCCCTCATAAAGGTCCGCCATTGCATGTAACCTGTTCAGCTGTAGCGTGAACTTTTTATTTGACCCATTTGAGAAAAATTAAGCCGTCAACCCACTTACAAGTAAATGGGATAGATTTGCTCTATCCGGCTATAATAGAGAGTAAAAAAAGACTGAAATATTATATTCAAGCATATTCTTATTTGTTTTATGCAGACGGGCTCTCTGCTTAAGGATGTAGTTGCATCTCAAACATTGGATGGAACTAATCAGAGGTATTGATAGTTGATACTATTGTATTCTTTGTCCTTACCTTTCGGTTTACAGCTGAATATATGCAGTAGAAACATTTATATATTACTGGATGATTGCAGGTTTATTTTATCTGAAGTTCTCAGAAAGAACAAAACGGAACCTGAAGCCAAAGACGGGAGTGACACGGAGGACGACAACGAAGACGAAGACGAACCAGAAGCAGTCGAGCCAGAAGATGATGGTGGAGAAGAAGATTTCTCAGGAGAAGAAGAGGCTGATGACGAGGAGGGAGACCCTGATGAGAATCCCACAGCCAATGGTAACCCAGAAGATGATGATGATGATGACGACGATGATGATGACGGAAATGATGACGACGACGACGATGATGATGACGGAAATGATGATGAGGAAGAAGAGGAAGAAGAAGATGAGGATGAGGACGAACCACCTGCTAAAAAAAGAAAGTAAATGACTTGTGAAAGTATTCAGTCGAGAGAGTAGGTTTGTTGTGTCTTTCTCGCTAATTTGTAGGATTTTAACTGTCCGGATCTTTTGTTTAGAATGATTATGTTTTCTTCTTGTAATGGATATACTCGGGTCTGCGTATACTTCATTCCTGGGGATGAATAATAATGTAATATTGTATGTGTTTTAACTTTTGACTTATCTTACAAATGTTTCGCTATGTGTTGTTTTTACTTCACGTGTTTTTGGGGTAACCTTGATGGTTGGTTTTGGTTGTATGTCTTTCAACAACTCAACTGGCTTTTCTGAGCTATTGCGAGGAGATAGTTGTGTCGTGACTTGAACGCATATGGTTTTGTTTATTCGTACTTCTGCTGAGAAAAGGCAACGTGGGAGGGGTTGTGTAACATGATAACGTAGGTCGAGATGAATCAAAATTACTGTGTTATGCTCACTTGTCAATGACTGACAACATCACTCAGAGAAGCATGGCTACCGGGAAGAACTGCATCCTAGTTGATAATCTGCCTTGTTAGGGGGGACCGTGTGTGAGTTGAAGCCAACGGAACCATGGCAGCTCTCCTAAGATATATGGGTCATTTTTAGCATGAGCCAAAATGCGTCGCGTATTGACTTCTACAGTAGTACAAACTAAAAAACGTGATGTGGTTTATGTTTCAGCTTATGTAATAGGGTCAAACCAAATCACTAACAAACACTCTATATCAGATAGCAAGGATTGTCCATAAACTAAAAAACCACAAAGCATAATTAACATGAGGTCAAACAGAATCAGAGCCTTCGTATTCTTTGAACTAAACATAACAAAGGAAGGTCAAGCTTATAAAACGTGAGTGCAGTTTATGTTTCAGCTTATGTAATAGTGTTTAATCGGTTTAAATTCAAGCTAAAACTTTACTTGAGCTCTTTCAAGCCGTATCGTGAGCCCTCATATTGAGCTTTGCTCAACTTAAGATGATTTATTGTTACTGATATTTTCAAGTTATCCGAGCTTGCATCATTAAGGCACGTCAAACTGCCAAATTGAGATTAAGCTTAGGCTAAGGTGGTGGAGACGAACTCTGTTCGTTTGCATCTAACTTAAAGAACATATGGCACTTCCAATAAACCTGATGAAGCACTTTTCACAGTTTTTAATAACAGCAGTAATCACAGAGAGACGGTCAAAAAACAAAAGAGAAAGACCAATAAACACTAAAAACACATGATTCCGAACAGTATGGAGAATCGTATACGGTCTTTCATGTAATTAAAAATCAAGAATTGAGCAACTTTATCATACTTCCAGATGCACTAACATGGTCTGGAGCAAGTCATACAAGTATACAGAAGACTGCCTTATTGGTTGTTGCTACAAATCTCTTTAATGCCAAGTCCCATTCACCATAACCTAAGAAAAAGATGGAAAGTCGGTTAAGACACTGTATAACGGAAATGGGATAAGGTATGCAACATATACTTCAGATCTTGCAAGTAAAAGTAGAAAATACAGATAAGTTTAGGCTTCTATCTATTGGTACAGATGGTTAATGTATAGAGAAATAGTTCAAAAATCGCCAAATTTCAGTATTCATGTGTCATGTACTCGTGGAACCTACAAGTTACATTTAGTGTTCGCTATAATCCCTTTGTTATAAACTTCCGATACCCAAGTTAATCTCAAAACAAAAACCTTGATTGTTGAGGTATTTCATACCACAGCCCCTCTTTTCCATAAACAAACTTGCTAAAAGATTTTTAACCTATAATAACCTATAGGCATTTGTGGCGGTTAAAAGGTGGCCCTTATCATCCCACCAGTGAGATGATGCGTGCTAAGCTATCTCAATATTCACAAGAATCTACATATTGAGGTTGCAACATCTATCAAATTGCTTAGCAGAACTCTTAGACTAATCGTAGTGGCGACCACAAACTTGATCAAACAGCCCCGCCAACTCACCTAGACCAAATGCTAGTAGTAAGGTGACCGCAGTCACAACCAAAAACACAACACAAAAATAATTTTAAAAAAAAAATCACACACACAAACACAAACACACTCAATTCATTCGGTCGGCCAGGAGACCAAATCTTTCAAATTTTGGAGGAGAGATGAGTTTGGTATGGTCCATGTAGGGGGGAGGGGGGGACGCGTCCTTAATGGGAAGACCAAGCAAACCATTTGGTCACCATTACGAGTGGTCTTATGATTTACCAAACAAATAAATGATATATGAATCATACAGCCATTTTCAGACATAAAAGATAAAAAAGCTCGAAGTAGTAAACAAGAAATCTATAATCAATAAGCATGAACTCATACAACAACAAGAATAAACTATAACTGAAAATCGACGAGTTCACTCACTAAGGCAACTTCCCAGACCGAAAAATCGCAAACTTAGACATAACCGAATACTCATACTCAACCCCATTCTCCTTGAAAAACCCCTCAATCAATCCTTTCGCTTTCTCGGGCTCCACACTCTCACACTCAACCTCATACAACTTCCCAAACTCATAACTAGTCTCATCAACTTCAAGCACCAACCCATTCCACTCATACACATTCCTCAAGTTCTTAAACCCACCCAAACACACAAACCCATCATCATTTCCACCCAAGTACTCATTTTTGACACGTGTCATGATTCTTGACGACCCAACAAGGCTTCTTAACCGGGTCGGGTCGGCAAAACCCGTTGAGCCTCATCTGGGTCGATTTCCTCCTCATCTTCTTCTACCCTGCTGACACCGTTTAGAAGGACAGGTTTAGCTTTGAGGGATAAGATGCATTTGGGTTTTGAAGGTGGTGGGTTGGTGTAGACACGGAGACGGAGGACGGCACGGTGGGTGGAGAGGTGGCCGGAGATGGTGTCGAAGAAGTGGTTGTGTTGGTTGTGGGTTTTGGTGTGGTGAGGGTTTAGAGAGAGTTGTTAGGGTTTTGTGTGTTTCTTGGTTTGGGAGTCTTAGCTTGACTTCAATCTCCATTGTTTGTGTTTGTGTTTGTGTTTTGAGTTCTTGTTCTTTTTGACTTTTGGTTGTGTTGTTTGGAGCATTATGCAGGTTGAGTGTGCTTTTGAAAGTTTTGAAATTTTTAGGGTGTGTTTGGTTAGAGGTTTTCGGAATAAAGGAATGGAATGATTGGAAAGAAAGTTTGTTTGGTTTGTGTAAAGGGATATCTATTGTAGATATGATTCCATAATATTGAGTTGTTATGATAGCGTCAAAGTAGTAGACTTTACTTTTATCTCTACCGCTTATAATGCATGTATGTATAAATATTTTTTATAAATTTAGAATATTTGATTTTTTTTAGTAATGTTAGTGGATTATTATACTTTAAATAAAAAATTGTAACATCATTTACAATTAAATAAATATTTTAAATATTGTTTAATTATTGAACTTTTATCATTTTATGTTACTAAATCATGATCTTTTTTCTCGTAATGACGAAAAATTGAACCAATAATATTTGCATCAAGGGTCAAATCAGAATCACGATTTCACAAGTATAATTATTTGCTGCTATACACCGTTGTTTTACGTAATTATTCGTCCAACATAATAAAAAAAGGTTCTTCATCTTCGATCTTTATCCACAGGTTCATAGAAAAATTCCTATTGCATTTAAGCATCTCTATTTTGGTCATTAAAATTTAAGAGTAACACTATTTTTTTCCTTTTTTCATCTCTTACAAATCAATGGAGACTATATCTAAATGATATATGTTTGTGATTTTTTATACCCATTTTAGGTATTGCTATTCATTCTCATCAACATTAATAAACGGTTTTTATCTGATTCATAAATTTTATACCTTTTTTTAAAAAGGGGGTGTTTGTGAAACGAGGATTTTTGTTTAATCACATTTGAATGTGATGACAAAGAATATTTCCAGACATATTTTTTCATAGTTATTTTATGTTTTTTCATTTTTAAATGGATAGAATATCCATATCTAACTTTTTTTTATACCAAACAACATTTTTAAAACAATAATATCCATTTTTATTCTATCTCTTTAACAAGTATATACCTTTTTTTTTTTAACAGCAGACATTATTAAAAGAAACTAACAAGGTGCTAGAAAATTACAAGGAAAAGTTTAACCAATCATTCCAACTAATACAATCTTTTCCTCTAAACTTAATCCATGAAAAAGAAAAACATGTACTTATTGTGATTCCATCAAGCAAAACAAACGACACCTTAATCTTTCTTCCATAGCTCACAAGCACTTCAAATGTGAGATGATTGTAAAGGAAAGAATATCATTCATTAACATCACAAAAATTTTATGAATTTTATTTTTAAAAACTATGTGATTTTTTTTAGTACTACTAAAAGAGAATCATTAAAATTTGGTTATTTTTACCTCGTTTAGATGTTTGTCATTACTAAAATTATGTCCAATTACGTGATAAAACATGTGTCAACATTATATTAGTTGTAGCAAATATAGTCATTTATTCACAAACCAATAAATTACTTTCATATACTTTAAAATGATTTTAGTGATCTTAATCATTTCCTGTTTCATTTTACTAAATTACATTACTAAACACTCTATATAAAAACACTATCATTATTAACGGTTGATAGTATCTATGTACTATCCACAATCCTGCAAATTTTGCCTAGCGTAGTCGTAAACTCTATTGGTTTTAATAAGTAAATTATTTAAGGGTGTTTATACCTTATTAATGAGATAAATGTTGGCCCAAAACTTTACAATATCTTAATTTAGACACTCATTAAAACTACACTCTCCTCAATAAGTGGTTAATTAAGACTTTTAATCTTTTATATGTAACCACTTAATTTAGTGAACACCCCGAAATAACATTACTCATTTTATAATTTTTTTAGATTTTTAAGCAAAATCAAAGTTTGACTATTGTCTGCCTATGTAATAAGGATCTTAAGAGTAGACAGCGGCGTTGCATGCAGATCCCGAAATAAAATTTTTCGATCAATAATATATTTTAGTTTATTATATTCTATTTAACAATAAATTTACTGACATCAAGCAATTTCAGATACTTCGTCTCCGTCTGCGTGTCTTTCGAGCTTGAGCCGTTTGGTCCGCTGTCGGCTCAGCCCATTTTGGATTCTCTGCTCGAGCTCGAATATTTGTATAGTGTGCTTTATTATTTGTAGTAGTGAAATTTAATGCAGGAATTGTATTTAGTTTTGTTGCACAATATGCTTAATAATTTGTATTTCTTATGTAAGAGGTGTTTTAATAACTGTATTAATTGTATTTATTGACCAGTTAAATAATTTACTACATTTTGCTAAAAAAAATAATTGACTACATTAAATTGCTTCTTGTCTTGTACGTCTAAAAATTATGTGCATTAAAGTTTTGTACACTATGTTTCTTTTCTTGTAAGTAGTAGTCATTATAGTCATTAATAACATTGACCACTTTAATAAGATTAATGTTGTAAGTTCGAAAATTACATCACGCTTATTTTGTTGTACACTATGCTTATTTTGTTGTAAATATGAAAATTTATTGCAAATTATCAGACATTGTCTTAAATGGTTGTAATTTTTGGTGAAAGGTGTTTAATAAAGATTAATGTTGTTTGATAGAATTTTGGTCTTAAAATGACACCACGCTTTATTTTGTTGTACAATATGCTTACTTTGTTGTAATTCTGAAAATTGGGTGCATTAAAGTGTTGTAAACCATGCTTAATTTCTTATACGTCTTAAAATTAAGAGTGAAATGCCTTCATGCATTAAGTAGTATAGATATACATGTTAATGTTTGAAAGCAATCGTAATTAATAAACTAACACAAAAGTAGATGATTGAAAGTGGTAAGAATTTGTGTCATATGCATGTGGCTTGAGTTCATTTACGATTAAGTCTCAACACCACAAGAGGTGAAGGTTGTGTACAAGAAACGAACCTAATTAGTTCACACACAAATCCTACTAATTAAGCTAAAGTCTATATGTTACAAATTAATTTAAACAAAGTAGGGAGGTGACTAACGTTACAAGCCATTCAAAGCTAAGTAGGTAATTGACTATTGTTACAACAACATCATTGGATTAAGAGGTCAAAATCATAAGTTACAAGTTAATATAAACAGTTATTGTGTGCTAAATTATATGTACATCACGGGACCAAAAATGCAATTAACTCAAAGAAAACAAATTAAGAACTAAGGCCAAAGCCGTGTATAAGGGTATGCAAGGTGTGCTATCGCACAAAGTCTTCAAATTTTAGGGGCCTTAACATTTATATATGATATGTATATATATATATATATCCTATAAAAGCGACTACTAGTATTTGATTTAATAAGTTGCCTTGAAAAATATTTGCCGATGTACTTTGAAAACGATTATTTCTCATTTTATCTCTTTAAAAATTTATTTACTCTATATTTTAGGCCTCATTTTTGTTATTAAACTGAATTATGCATAAGGCCTTCGTAAATTCAGAGACGACACTGACTAAGTCTATTTATAGTTTAACACTAAAATTAGCAAATATTAATTTAGCACATAAATTAGACCAAACTAAACTAGTACTTAAATTGGCATAAACTAAATCAAATCAAACTAACCTTGCACACAACCAGAACTAGCAATATATTAATCATCAAATCAACACAAACCAAACTAAAAGACCCCAAAATTAGCATACATTCCACATCAACTTGAAAATTACGTATATAACTAACAAAATCAAACTTGCAAGAATCGACCCAATTAATTCTTAAACCAAAATAGCATCAATTAATCACTCAACCAATCCAAACCAAATTAAAGTGCCTAATTTAGCATAAATAAATGCATATTAAAGAAACTAGAACAAAACAAATACGTAACTGTTAAATTACGAGTCAGACCATCAACCTTGTCTCGTATCGACTTTGTTTTTAAGATTGATTTTATCAACCAACTTTCATTATATAAATTATCATATCTTTTAACTTGTTTAATTGAGAACTAAACACTTGCGAAAGTTTAATGTAAAAGTAAAACCAATAATCAAATAAGTATTAATGCTTTCATGTTTGGCATGCAACAACCATTTGGGCGTTTAGGAACGATAATGATGTTGTGAAGATTATAGATGAAAGTTTGTTTGGCAACACCTCAACAAGCGTTAGAATATTGTCTTTACCGCCTAATCTAAACGCTTGATTAAGATTCCACAATCGCTTCCAAGCGTTTAGTTTATATAAATTACATATATACCCTCATTTGTTTAATCATTTATTTTATTTTAATATGTATATGACCTTTTTCGTAATTTTACAATTTATAATTATCGCTACATCTACGTTACTAAACACATTTTTAAACAAACAACTACAACTTTATCGCTACTACTACTATACATCGCCATCGCTATCTGCTATCTGCTATCTGCATCGCTACGTGTCGCCAAACATAGCCATAACTAGATTATTTGAACTACACATGCACCTATTTCAGCTGTGGTAACATTTTTTTTGAAATGGGATGACTTTACCTATTTTAGTGTGTGTTGAGTTCAAACTTCGTGAATTAGTCGGTAAAAAGTTAAAAACCATGAATATAGAAACACATTTCTAGCACATGTAAACAACTTTTTTTCTTAAGAGCATAAGGTGTCGTTGGAGTCATAAGCTAGTGTTATAGTAAAAAGTGCTATCACTTTAGTTTTTTTCCCATAACTTAACCCAAAAACACACTTCTCTCTATCACACTCAAGTTATAAGACACCTCATGACTCACAATATAACTTTTTTTTTTTGAAGGTAAATTTTTTATAAAGTCTTCGTCGCTGGTTCGACAACGGGAGGTCTAGACTACGCTGTCTAAACCGGTCACATTGAGAGCTCCTTCAAGCGGAAATGCCTATTTCAAATACCCGATGGAAAACCCCTACTAATCCGCCAGAAGGCACGACAATTAATAGTGAAAACCTCGCTTTTTCCAAGATTCAACCAGGGTTGCGCTCAAACCCTTCATTAAGCGACTACTCAGAAAATCCTCATTCAAACCCTCAGGATTGAACTCAAGACCTCCTCCCAAGAGCCCCATGACTAGTTACTAACCGAAATGGCAGGTTGGTTGACTCACAATATAACTTAATAAAACACAAATACAACAAAAAATAAAAATAAAAAAGAAATAAAAAAAAATGCCTATGACGTGGCTGGTAATCTTGGCGTCAAGGCTCATAACTCAAGGAGAGGTGTGAGGTTGGGTTATAGGTTAGGTGTGAGGTTGGGTTATAGGTTTGCGGCTATAAGACGTCCTATAACTCACGGTACCAAGTGCGCTCAAGTAAATTTGGCATGTAACATTTTTTTACTCAATTAACCCAAAAGAATCCTATTTGCCTACACATTCTGTCCAAAACTCTCAAGACATAAACCTGAGCAACACATCATCGTTTTCCCATATATTCAGCAACTCATTTACAGTTCACAAAAGCAAAGAATAAACAACACATTCCCATGGGGCCCACTAACCGCCAACCCATCATCTTTAAATTTGCTTCAAAACCCACATTCTCAAACACAAAATCTTGATATTTCCTTAAATATCAAGAAAAAAAATACCATCTTTTTTGGGTTTTGACAATAAAGATTGCCATTTGGCAAGTTTTTTTACATTGTTTTTCTGTTTGCTCAAATGGGTAGTGTGTGTTTTTGGGTGGTTTTGTTTAGTTTAAGTTTTGGACTCATTTTTGTGGATGCAACATGCGAAAATGGGCGAGTTTGGATTGATGGTAAAAGTAAGATTGCTGAAACTGACAGTGATTTTATATGTGCAACAATGGATTGGTGGCCACCTGAAAAATGTGATTATGGTACTTGTAGTTGGGGTCATTCTTCTCTTCTCAATGTGGTAACTTTTTCTTTCTTTTTTTCAGACGTATTTTATTTACGGTATTTGATAAACAGTTTTTTGAGTGTTTGACGAATGTTAAATGCCGAATGCTGAATAATTTGTAACATGAACCTTAATATATTAATCAAAATCGTTTTTCTTGATAGAACTAAATATTTTAATTTTAAAATAAGCGGATTAAATGTGACTTAAAACGTAATAACGAGATAAGAAGCTCAAAAAACAACCCCAAGTTCCTTGTGATGAGTAACATTGTTTATGATATTCAAAACATTTATAACATTTTTATTTATGGATCATGATACAAGTATACCATTGATTATAGTGGTTGCTAAATTTAGAAACCAGCAAATGGATATGAATACATGATGTACAAATGTCAAAGTCTAGAGCGACTATTATGGGCTAGGACAAATTAGATGTCTTCATATATCTTATCTCGTTCTTAGATTTTTGTTTTTTTGTTTTTGTTTGAGGATATTCTAGATTGACAATGTGTTATTTCCATGCATTTAGTTGATCACAATAAGTAAAATGGGCCTACAAAAGGTAGTTTCATTTTCACGACAAAATTGGAAATCTTACACCACGTCTAACAAATTCAAATGACTATATTCGTATGTCGGTATATGAATGACCCATCAACGAATATATTACGGGTTCAAGTCTCACTTGGGACATTTGTAAGTGTGTAAGTATTATGTGAGATAAGTGATTTAGGTGCGAATAATTTCCGTTCTAGAAATATATAAAATTATGTCTAATAACTATAATGATTATAACGAAATACACCTTCTATTTCGAAAAAAATTAAAATATCTTGACGCAAATACATATATGCAAATTTGAGTTTCAAGCCGAAACAATTTTTTGTTCTATGCAGGATTTAAAAAACAAAATTTTCAGGAATGCCATCAAAGGTGAATAAGCATGATTTTCCCTATAGCTTATTATTTTATCAATCTGATCTAAACTAAATTGTATTTCTTGAAATATTATGTAGCTTTTTCACCATTAAAGATAAGATTAGGAGGCACTTTGCAAGATAAAGTTATCTACCAAACCAAAAATAGCAATGAACCTTGCAATCCCTTTATCAAGAACACATCTGTATTATTTGGTTTTAGCGATGGCTGCTTACCTCTATCCAGATGGGATGAACTAAACAAATTCTTTAAAGATACACGGTAACCACATGAAATAATCGTTTTTTTTTTAGTGTTTTCATGCTATTGGGCTTATTAACGTGGATTTTCTTCAGGGCCGTGTACACTTTTGGACTAAATGTTCTCATGGGAAAGACGGTGTTAGCCAATGGTTCTGCAGTTGGAACTTGGGACTCGACCAATGCTGAGACTTTTCTGCGTTACACGGTCAAAAAGAACTATAGTGTCTACGGTTGGGAGCTTGGTAGGTGAACCAACACACTTCATTCGAGCCACTAAATCGATGTCATACTAGAATCAAGCTCTATACCACATTATCGAGTGCGAGTGTAGACTGTTATTGAGATAACACAGTTTTTTCTAGTCATATCTAACACAATAAAGATTGATGACGCTTTAGAAAAACCGGACAAACGGTCTGACCCAACAACTTTGACTAGTTACCCAACCCACCCATTATACAACACTAGCTATTAGAGTCTTAATGTATTAGCCAGCTGTTAGTCTTGCATATACCATCATAATTAATAAGTTAATTTCTTACAGGAAATGAGTTGAGTGCAACTGGAATTGGAGCAAGTATATCAGCATCACAGTATGCCTGCGACACAAAGACCCTCAGTGACATGCTGCGCCGTGTTTACAACTCTACCAAATCTAAGCCACTGATCATCGCACCAGGTGGTTTCTTTGATAATTCAACTTGGTTCATGGAATATCTTAACAAAACATCCAAGACCCTCAACGTGATATCTCACCACATCTACAGTCTCGGCTCAGGTATCATTCTTAGCAAAAAATCAAAACGAACTTATCTAATCGTTTGGATTTGCGTTTTAGAAAAACATATTCTGCTTCTGAGTATGTGATTATTATGCACTTAGTTTTGGATAATGAGTTACAGATGAACGAAACTGATTTTTAATTGGTAAAATAAAATTGCAAATTCTCCCATACTTGTGTTTATTTTCACAAGGGTCCATTATTTCTATCAGGCGTCGATAAAAACTTAACCGCAAGAATACTTGATCCGTCTTATCTTGATGGGGCTGGCGATCCTTTCAAGCAACTTGAATGCACGCTCAACAAATCTACAACTTCAGCGTCTGCTTGGGTTAGTGAGGCTGGTGGAGCTTACAATAGTGGCCAGAATAATGTTACTAATGCATTTGTGTTCAGCTTCTGGTAAGGGACACAAACGACAAACCCTAGAAAGTAGAGCTATTAATGCATACGCTACAACTTTTTAATGCATTATGCATACCGCACTAATGCAGGTACTTGGATCAGCTGGGAATATCGTCTGTTTATGACACAAAAACATATTGTAGACAAACTTTGATAGGAGGAAACTATGGATTACTTAATACTACTTCGTTTGAGCCTAATCCAGACTACTACAGGTTCATAACTAAAGTTTGACTTTGATTTTTGAGGTCAAATGCTTCTAAAGATCATAACACAAATGGGATTATCTTTGTTTCTTACCAGTGCGCTTCTTTGGCACCGGTTAATGGGGACTAAGGTTCTATCTACTCGGTTTATGGGCACCAAGAAGATACGTGCTTATTCACATTGTGCCAAAAAATCAGTAAGTTTGCTACATATTATTGGCAATTTTGACCCGTTTATTTAACAAATTAGTCCTATATAGACTAAAAGAAGGACAAAAAAGTGTTGGCGGGTCAACCAACCCTTTTCGACATGTACTAACTTGACCCGTGTTAACCTTCCCCACCTAATTTTGACCAGACTTATGATGCTTTTATCTGTATTGCAGAAGGGAATAACAATATTACTCATGAACCTAGACAATACAACTACCATTGACGTAAAACTATCAGTCAATAAAACTTGGAGGCTACACAAACACAGGTCTCGTTCACACCATCAGCTTAAAACAACGCAAACTCATTCAGAATCAAGACCTACAAAGATGAGAAAGACAAGAATACTAACACGACGAGAATATCATTTGACACCAAAATATGGAAACTTGCATAGTAAGGTGATGATGTTGAACAGAAAAGAATTGACAGTAAATTCAGCCGGTCGCATACCTTCATTGAAACCTTTATATGTAAATTCTTCTAAGCCGATAAGTGTAGCTCCCTATTCAATTGTATTTGCACACATCCCGCGTTTTAGATTACATGCTTGCAATAGATAGGTGGGAATATACTGGAGTTGAGTCGAGATTTAACTCCATTGGGATATAGAAATTTATACCACATTGGTCATAAAAATGTAATAACACGAGTGAAAGTTCATAAATGAATTATTCAGCTCAAGATTCATGGATATAAGATGTTTATAGCAAAGTTGTAGTGAATTCAATGTTTTAACATATGAATAGAGCTGAGCATTATAAACCACGGACCGGACCGAACCGAGAAATCGGACCGAATGTATTTCGGTCCGGTCCTCGGTCCACCCTTTTAATCATTTTCAGTCCTCAGTACAGTTCTGCCTTACGAACAACCGGACATTATGTTTTGTTGGACCGAACCGACCGATCCGATCCGACCCGGACATGGACTAAACATTTCGGTCCGGTCCCAACCTTTTTACACTTCACAAAAGCAAAGAACAAACAATACATTCCCATGGGCCCCACTAACCGCCAACCCATCATCTTTAAATTTGCTTCAAACCCACAAAACCAAACACAAAATCTTGATATTTCTTAAATATCAAGAAAAAATACCATCTTTTTGGTTTTGACAATAAAGATTGCCATTTGGCAAGTTTTTACATTGTTTTTCTGTTTGCTCAAATGGGTAGTGTGTGTTTTGGGTGGTTTTGTTTAGTTTAAGTTTTGGACTCATTTTGTGGATGCAACATGCGAAAATGGGCGAGTTTGGATTGATGGTAAAAGTAAGATTGCTGAAACTGACAGTGATTTTATATGTGCAACAATGGATTGGTGGCCACCTGAAAAATGTGATTATGGTACTTGTAGTTGGGGTCATTCTTCTCTTCTCAATGTGGTAACGTTTTCTTTCTTTTTTTCGACGTATTTATGGTATTTAAAGTTAAGGTAATCAGTTTTTGAGTGTTTGACGAACGCTGAATAATAACTTGTAACATGAACCTTACTATATTAATCAAAATCATTTTTCTTGCATCTAATCCAGAACTAATTATTTTAATTTTCAAATAAGCGGATTAATGTGACTTAAAGCTCAAAAAACAACCCCAAGTTCCTTGTGAGAAGTAACATTGTTTATGATATTCAAAACATTTATAGCATTTTTATTTATGGATCATGATACAAGTATATCATTCATTATAGTGGTTGCTAAATTTAGAAACCAGCAAATGGATATGAATATATGATGTACAAATGTCCAAAGTCTAGAGCGACTATTATGGGCTAGGACAAATTAGATGTCTTCATATATCTTATTCTCGTTCTTAGATTTTTGTTTTTTTGTTTTTGTTTGAGGATATTCTAGATTGACAATGTGTTATTTCCATGCATTTAGTTGATCACAATAAGTAAAATGGGCCTACAAAAGGTAGTTTCATTTTCACGACAAAATTGGAAATCTTACACCACGTCTAACAATTTCAAATGACTATATTCGTATGTCGGTATATGAATGACCCATCAACGAATATATTACGGGTTCAAGTCTCACTTGGGACATTTGTAGTGTGTAAGTATTATGAGATAAGTGATTTAGGTCGAATAATTTCCGCTCTAGAAATATATAAAATTATGTCTAATAACTATAATGATTATAACGAAATACACCTTCTATTTCGAAAAAATTAAAATATCTTGACGCAAATACATATATGCAAATTTGAGTTTCAAGCCGAAACAATTTTTTGTTCTATGCAGGATTTAAAAACAAAATTTTCAGGAATGCCATCAAAGGTGAATAAGCATGATTTTCCTATAGCTTATTATTTTATCAATCTGATCTAAACTAAATTGTATTTCTTGAAATATTATGTAGCTTTTCACCATTAAAGATAAGATTAGGAGGCACTTTGCAAGATAAAGTTATCTACCAAACCAAAATAGCAATGAACCTTGCAATCCCTTTATCAAGAACACATCTGTATTATTTGGTTTTAGCAATGGCTGCTTACCTCTATCCAGATGGGATGAACTAAACAAATTCTTTAAAGATACACGGTAACCACATGAAATAATCGTTTTTTTTTTAGTGTTTTCATGCTATTGGGCTTATTAACGTGGATTTTCTTCAGGGCCGTGTACACTTTTGGACTAAATGTTCTCATGGGAAAGACGGTGTTAGCCAATGGTTCTGCAGTTGGAACTTGGGACTCGACCAATGCTGAGACTTTTCTACGTTATACGGTCAAAAAGAACTATAGTGTTTATGGTTGGGAGCTTGGTAGGTGAACCGATACACTTTATTCGTCCAAAATGTATTGAAATGCATTAAACCTCCTAAACCACTTTATCGAGTGTGAGTTTAGAAAAATAAGATTTAACACAATTAAGATTTTCTAATCATATTTAACACAATTAAGATTTATAAAACTTTAGAAAAATAGGACAAACCGTCTGACCCAAATAACTTTGACTAGTTACCTGACTCACCCATTATGCAACACTAAATATTTGAGTATTAATGTATTAGCCACTGTCAGGCTTGCATTTACCATCATAATTATTAAGTTAATTCTTACAGGAAATGAGTTGAGTGCAACTGGAATTGGAGCAAGTATATCAGCATCACAGTATGCCTGCGACACAAAGACCCTCAGCGACATGCTGCGCCGTGTTTACAGCTCTACCAAATCTAAGCCACTGATCATCGCACCAGGTGGTTTCTTTGATAATTCAGCTTGGTTCATGGAATATCTTAACAAAACATCCAAGACCCTCAAAGTGATATCTCACCACATATACAGTCTCGGCTCAGGTATCATTCTTAGCAAAAAATCAAAATGAACTTATCTAATCGATTGGATTTGCGTTTTAGAAAAAACATATTTTACTTCTGAGTATGTGATTTGGATAATGAGTCACAGATGAACGAAACTGATTTTTAATTGGTAAAATAAAATTGCAAATTCTCCCATACTTTGTGTTTATTTTCACAAGGGTCCATTATTTCTATCAGGTGTGGATAAAAACTTAACAGCAAGAATACTTGATCCGTCTTATCTTGATGGGGCTGGCGATCCTTTCAAGCAACTTGAATGCACACTCAACAAATCTACAACTTCAGCGTCTGCTTGGGTTAGTGAGGCTGGTGGAGCTTACAACAGTGGACAAAATAATGTTACTAATGCATTTGTGTTCAGCTTCTGGTAAGGGACACAAACGGCAAACCCTAAGTAGAACTATTAATGCATACGCTACAACTTTTAATGCATACCGCACTAATGCAGGTACTTGGATCAGTTGGGGATATCGTCTGTTTATGACACGAAAACATATTGTAGACAAACTTTGATAGGAGGAAACTATGGATTACTTAATACTACTACCTTTGAGCCTAATCCAGACTACTATAGGTTCATAACTAAAGTTTGACTTTGTCTTTTGAGGTCAAACGCTTCTAAAGATCATAACACAAATGGGGTTATCTTTGTTTCTTACCAGTGCGCTTCTTTGGCACCGGTTAATGGGGACAAAGGTTCTATCTACTCGGTTTATGGGCACCAAGAAGATACGCGCTTATTCACATTGCGCCAAAAAATCAGTAAGTTTGCTACATATTATAGGCAATTTCGTCTCATTTACTTAACAGATTAGTCGTATATAGACTAAAAGAAGGACAAAAAAGTGTTTGCGGGTCAACCCAACCCTTTTTGACATGTACTAACTTGTCCGGTGTTAACCTTCCCCACCTAAATTGGACCAGACTTATGATGCTTTTGTCTGTATTGCAGAAGGGAATAACGATATTACTCATGAACCTAGACAATAAAACTACCATTGACGTAAAACTATCAGTCAATAAAACTTGGAGGCTACACAAACACAGGTCTCGTTCACATCATCAGCTTAAAACAACGCAAACTCATTCAGAATCAAGACCTGCAAAGATGAGAAAAACAAGAATACGAACACGACAAGAATATCATTTGACACCAAAAGACGGAAACTTGCATAGTAAGCTGATGATGTTGAACGGAAAAGTATTGACAGTAAATTCAGCTGGTCGCATTCCTTCATTGAAACCTTTGTATGTAAATTCTTCTAAGCCGATAAGTGTAGCTCCCTATTCAATTGTATTTGCACATATCCCGCGTTTTAGATTACATGCTTGCCGTAGATAGGTGGGAATTTACTGGAGTGGAGTGAAGAATTAACTCCAATCGGGATATAGAAATTTAAACCACATTGGTCATAAAAATGTAATAACACGTATACGTGTTCATAGCGAAAGTTCATAAATGAAATATTCAGCTCAAGATTCATGGATATAAGATGTTTATAGCAAAGTTCTCATGGATTCAGTGTTTTAACATATGAATAGGGCTTAGCATTATAAACAGCGGACTGGATTGAACCGAGAAACCGGACCGGACCGGACCTATTTCGGTCCGGTCCTCGATCCACCCTTTTAATCATTTTCGGTCCTCGGTCCGGTCCGGTCCAGTCTTACGAACAACTGGACATTATGCTTTGTTGGACCGGACCGACCCCATGGACCGAAAATTTCGGTATGGTCCTCGATCCGGTGTTTTGGACCAAATCGGTTTTCGGTCAGGTAGGTTTGGTCTGTCCGGTCCTGTTTTTGGACCGTGCTCAGCCCTACATATGAATAATGACGTAACAAAATGTAGCTTGGAGAGGCTATACTGTATTAATAACTCAACGAGCCCTAATGATTTGAAACTCGAAGAAGAAAGCTCGGCTCATTTTTATCCTAGTTTCTATCACACACCAAAAAAATTAATATAAAAAATCCGACCTGCCGGATTCGAACCAGCGACCTAAAGATACCAGTTTAACAACTACAGTCTTCCGCTCTACCAACTGAGCTAAGGTCGGTTTAGTGCTTGGTTATAAACTCATTAAATCTATATACGCAGTCTCTATATTTTACAGCTTGCTAAACCATTATTAGAAAAACTTAAACTTGGTAAAAGTTGAGCTTATTCAAAGACCATGTTTATTTAGGTGAGGTATATCGTATAAGATTGATCTTAAATTTTTAGACTTTGACATTGCAACGTGAGAAACGTGTATAGTATGACATGCAAGAAATCTAGCTAGTATATATGTCGTTGGATGAAGTTAATGATGAAAGGAATTCCAAGTTAAGTAGGTATTGACTTATATAACAAGCTAGCTATACTCCAAGTTAACGTGAGAAAGTACTTGGTAGTTGGCTTATGCCATAAAAAGACGAAATTGAAGTCGTATATTTATACACAAAGTTAGATACGTAAGGTGAGCATACATGCATATATATGAAATTCTTCATTGGGTTCTAATTAGAATAAAACCAACTTTTTGGTTCTTGAAACATTCCTATATCGCCATTTAGCAAGATTTCGATCATGGGATGTTTGTCCATTCGTACGGTCAGTGTGTGTTTATGGTTGTTTTTGTTTAGTTTTAGCTTCATTCTTGTAAGTTCAAAAAGCGAAAATGGGAGACTTTGGATTGATGGTAAAAGAAAGATTGCAGAGACAGATAGTGATTTTGTATGTGCAACGATAGATTGGTGGCCACCTCAGAAGTGTGATTTTGGTACTTGTAGTTGGGATCATTCTTCTCTCCTCAACGTGGTACGTACATTTCTTTCATCAACATCTACTCGTATTAACTTGCATAAAGAACAAAAAACGTATAAGAATGGCTTAGAAAACAAAACCATATATAGTCAAGGGTGTTCTAACTGTGATCAGGTACAATAATTTCATGCTTTGAACATACAAAGCAAGATCAACGTTTGCTCAATACACCGAGTGTAAACTGGATATTGATTAGTTGAGTTTGTCTTTCAAAAACTGTATTAGCTAGGCGTATAAAAAGTCATTCGGACTATTAGATATAAAAAATATAATTCATAGAAAACTGATACGTAAAGTTAATGCAAGACAATTTGATATGTGACTATCTTTAAAGTTGAGAAGAAATTACAATAGTCGTACCCACCACCTAAATCCAGATGGCGACATGACTACGTGAGTTCATAGGTGAACCACCGTAAGTTTATAAGTCAAGTTAGGAAAACAAATTTAATGGCAGTTTTGAATGCCAAAGTGGTCATTTTGATCTTTGTTTTTGGAAATTTATCCCACTGATAGATTGGGGTGACAAAGAAAGCGTAACAGTGACAATTTTTTTTCTTCTTTTTTTTGAAAAGTAACACTGAGAGCGTCCCCCCACTCCCACCACCACAAATTTTAAAGTGGACAATGCGCACAAGGAATCTTCTAAATGAGAAAACATGCCATAGTCACACTCTTAAAATGTACTAGTTTTGATAAATAGAGGAGGAGGGAAAAATGATATTTTGTTATTATTACAATGAGAGTGAATACAATGAGTATTTATACAAAATGAAAATATCTAAAAAAAACTGCTACTAACTAACTTTGACTACAATTGACTTTTCTTACAACACTAGCTACATACTGCTACACTTGTATAAACACTTTGAGTGATGAAGATAGTTTGTAGATAACATTGTATTGATGACTTTGGTCTTGCTTGTATCTCCATTACCCCTCCCCCCTGCAAGTTGGCAGTCTGTATGGGTCACAAATGCCATACTTGGAAATACAATTATGGAATGGAGATCTGCTTAGTCCTTTGGTGAGTGCATCAGCAACTTGGTCTTTGGAAGGAATGAAAGTTGGTAAAATGGTTCCATTCTTGATCTTCTCTCTGACAAAATGACAATCAATCTCTATATGTTTGGTCCTTACATGCTGAATGGGATTTGATGCCAGAGCAATGGAAGACTGATTATCACAGTAGATAGGAACTGGTGTAGTGCATGGTATTTGTAAGTCCTCTCAGAGACCGAGAATCCAAGTTATTTCACATGTACAACCGCCGAGCTCAGATTCGCTTGGTGGAAGATCTAGAGACAACAGACCGCTTCTTTGATTGCTGGGATATGAGACTTTTGCCAAGAAAGATGCGAAACCAGGTTGTTGATCTCCTTGTTGTAGAGCGGTGTAATCCACTATCACAAAGAACCTTTGAGTTGAAATGAGTTGTTTGAAGGATGAGAAGACCTTGACCGACACATCTTTATATATCTTAAGACCTTGATTAGAGCTTTCCGATGAGGGTTCTTGGATTATGACCGAATTGGCAAGAGCATGGAACATGCAAATGCCAAACTGGTCCAGTGATGGTAAGATAAAAGGAGCTTACCTCAATAGCTCAGTAAAGACTTGGATCCGAAAGTGGTTCCCCATCGGTGTCATTAAGCTTCACAATTGGATCATTGGGATATGTGAAGGTTTAAGATCCAAGACATTGGCACTGTGTAGAAGTTCAAGAGCATACTTCTTTTGGGACATGGTGATTCCTTGGTTATTTCTTAGAAATTCAATCCCTAAATAGTAGTTGAGATGCCCCAAATCCTTAATACTGAATTTGATATCCAATTGGTGTTTGAAGTGTTGAATGAGAGAAGGGTTATTTCCAGTTAGAAGGATATCATCAACATAGATAACTAAAGCTAGAAAGTCTGTGCCTTTCTTGTAGGTGCGTAAAGAGGTGTCAGTGTAACTCTGAGTAAAGCCATGATCAATGAGAAAGGTGGTGAGTTTGGTAAACCACTGCCTATTTGCTTGTTTCAGACCATAAAGGGATTTTTGTAACTTGCATATTGGGTTGGGGATGGAGGAGTTGTGTTTGTAGCCTTGGGGAAGTTGCATATAAACCTCTTCATGAAGATCCCCATGTAAAAATGCATTGTTGATGTCCAACCGTTCATTGCATCTATCCATCTAGGGCCTTAGAAGCCTGGGAAAATGTGTGAGGTTCTATTGATTTTTTGAGGGTGTTGATAAACTGTCTATGTTTGGCTAAGTGAATGTTAGGATAATTGATGTATTTTGAATGATGAAATTTGATGAAGGAGTTGGTGGTATGTCTGGTTTTAGGTAGTTGAACATGAAAGTCTTGGAGTTTGGTGGGAAGATGTGATTGTCTGTTTGATTTTCTAAGTGGAGGTGGTAGTGGTGGTGGTGGTATTGGTGTAGAAGTGGAGTTAGAAGGTAGAGTTGGTGATGGAATGGATGGTGTTGGTGTAGAATCATTGAGTTGAGAGGTGTCAATGGAAGTGTTTGGGATAGGATCAGTACTTGGTGTGATTGGTATGGATGGGTTGGTGATTGGTTTTGATGTAGGAGGAAGATTTGGAATGAATGGTTCTGATGTAGGAGTGGAATGTGAAGGGGATGTGTGAGTGGCTGTGAAATCAGAAGGTGTAGAATTGGAAATTGGTTGTGGTGATGGTGAGATTGTGGAAGGTTTTTCAGCGAAAGGGAAAATTGATTCATGAAACCTAACATGTCTGCTGACAAAAACTTTGTGAGTGATTGTGTCATAAAGGATGTAGCCTTTTTGTGTTGTTGGATAGCCTAAAAAAACACAGGGTATAACTCTTGGTTCAAATTTGTCTGAAGGGTGCTGGTGTGCAAGTTCTTGGCATCCAATAACTCTCAGATGGGTGAGGTTGGGGGTGTTTGATGTAGCAACTCATAGGGACTCTTATGGTTTAAAGGTTTGCATGGTAATCTGTTGATTAGATAAGTGGCTGCAAGGAGACAATATCCCCATAAATGAATGGGAAGATTTACTTGGAACCTCAATGCCCTAACTACTTCTAACAAATGCTTGTGTTTTCTTTCTACTCTAGAATTTTGTTGTGGGGTGTAGGGGCATGAGGTTTGATGTAAAATACCATGTGATTGAAAGAAATCTGATAAGGACTGATTAAGAAACTCTGAACCATTATCACTTCTTATAGTTTTGAGAGTTGTTTTGAAATGATTTAGAACAAAAGCATAAAACATTTTGATATGTGAAACAGTTTGGTGTTTGGATGGAAAGAGACAGGTCCATGTTGCCTTGGAATAATCATCCACTATTGTAAGAAAGTATTTGCATTTATTCACAGTTGGATGTCTATAAGGACCCCAAAGGTCTACATGAATCAAATCAAACAAAGCTATTGCATGAGAATTGCTACTAGGAAAAGGTAAAGCTTGCTGTTTAGCTAAAGGACAAATATTACAAGCATGAGAAGTATAGAGTTTTGAAGTTGAGATGGATTTGATTTGTTGCAGAACTGAGAGAGATGGATGTCCAAGCCTTGAGTGCAAAAGAGCCACATTCTTGTTGTTGACTGATAAGATGGTTGATGGGATGACTTTGGGTTCTTGTTTGATGATGTATAGACCATTATAGAGGCTGTCATGAGCAATCCTCTTGTGATGGTCCTGGAAATAGCAGGAGAAAGGTGTAAAGAGTATGGAAAGTGGTATGTGAGTGCCTAACTTCCTTACTGAAAGTAGGTTGTATGAAAATGAGGGTATATAAAGAACATCATGTAAGGTTATGGCTGAATTTATATGTACTGATCCTACCTTAGTCACTTGTGTGTTTTGTCGATTGGGCATGGTGACATAAATGGGTTGTGAGCATATTTGTATATTGTGCATTGAAGTTAATGATATGCAAACATGATCAGTTGCTCCACTATCAACTACCCAGAGAAATTTTTGGTTAATTAGGACAGATGCAATGATTTTGTACCTCCTAGCAGTAATATGTGATGCAACAAGTCTGTAAGTTCTAGTTGTGATAGTGGCTATGAGTTTAGGTATAGCTTCTGAGCTCATGTGTGTCATACCAGAGAAATCCTTATTGTTCTGCATCATAAGCATCATCTGGTTGAGTTGATTTTGTAACTGGTCCATCCTTGCATTCATGGGAGTATCAGCTTGATGATTAGTTGACTGTCCTGTACTTGAGCCTGCATTTGTTCCTTGAGCCAGTGAATTGACTGTTTTCTGGGTTGAATTGTCCTGTCTTTGAGCATTAACTGATGGTTTTAATTTGCCATGTAAAGGATGACCAATTGGGTACCCAACCAGTTGGTAACATTCTTCTTTATGATGTCCTTCCTTTCCACAATTCCCACATATAATCCCTTTCCTGAAAGGACTTCTTCTCATAGGATTCTCATGATTGTTATAATTCCTCACTGATGGTTCTCTTTGTGTAAAGTTTCTTCCATATCTTGTGTTATTGTTGTATGAGTTCCTATAGTTGTTGGAGTGAGCTGATAGTGCAACAGTAGTTGGAATCACAGGGGTGTATCCTTCTCTTTGTTTCTCCTCTTGCCTTATCATACTATAGGCTTTTGAACACTTGGTACTGAATTCATTAACAAAATCTAACCCCTAATGTTGGCATAACATTCATCTAACCCCATTAAAAACTGAATCAACATTTTTCTTTGATCTCTTTCACCATTCACTCTCCCATTCTCACAAGAGCAAACACAGACACACATATAAGGGGCTTCTAGAGAATAATACTCATCCCAAAGACCTTTTAGTTTCTGATAATAAAATTCAATAGCAGAGTTGTTTTGTTTCAATTGAACAAGTTCATTTGTGAGTTGATATATCCTATGCCCATCTAATTGAGTGTAATGTTCTTGTAATTCATTCCACAAATCAGATGATGTGTTAACAAAACTTAGAGAGTTACTTATCTGATCTAAAATGGTGTTGAGAATCCAGGATATGACCATGTCGTTTGTCCTCTCCCATAGTGCTCTGGTTCTTGAGTTAACACCTGGTTCTTCAAATTCCCCCGTTATGATCTTCATCTTGTTTTTAGCATTGAGTGCTATCATCATGGATCTCTTCCAAGATCCATAGTTATCAGAACCTGTGAGTTTCTTGGATATTAAAATCAGTCCAGGATGATCTTGTGGATTCAGGTCAAGTGGATGATATGGTGAGGTAACACCATCATCAGGTAAGATGTTTGATGATGATGGTGGTGTGTTTTGATTGCCAGTACTCATGATGATGATCATAAAGATTGATTAGAAAGATGATTGAAGAGAATTGTGGTGGTTTTGTATCAGTAAGTTGATCGGAAAAATGATTTGGGGAAAAATTGTGATGGTTTTGTATCAGAAGATTGATCGAAAAATATAATTGAGGGGAATTGTGGTGGTTGATCGGATAAGGTTGTTATGTCAGTTACGATTGTTGCTCCACCAGAAGTTGTGGAGATCCGGTGGCTCTGATACCATTTTGATAAACAAAGAAGGAGGGAAAAATGATATTTTGTTATTATTACAATGAGAGTGAATACAATGAGTATTTATACAAAATGAAAATATCTAAAAAAAACCTGCTACTAACTAACTTTGACTATAGATTGGGGTGACCAAGGTTGATCGGATTGTTGATCGGATAAGGTTGTTATGTCAGTTACGATTGTTGCTCCACCAGAAGTTGTGGAGATCCGGTGGCTCTGATACCATTTTGATAAACAAAGAAGGAGGGAAAAATGATATTTTGTTATTATTACAATGAGAGTGAATACAATGAGTATTTATACAAAATGAAAATATCTAAAAAACCTGCTACTAACTAACTTTGACTATAGATTGGGGTGACCAAGAAAGTGTAACAAAGAAAGTGTAACAGTGACATATTGGGGTGACAAAGAAAGTGTAACAGTGACAAAGAAAGTGCCAAAGTGGTCATTTTGATCTTTGTTTTTGGAAATTTATCCCACTGATAGATTGGGGTGACAAAGAAAGTGTAATAAGTGACAATTTTTTCTTTTTTGAAAAGTAACACCGAGAAGCGTCCCCCACTCCCACCACCACAAATTTTAAGGTGGACAATGCGCAAGGAATCTTCTAAATGAGAAAACATGCCATAGTCACACTCTTAAAATGTACTAGTTTTGATAAATAGAGGAGGAGGGAAAAATGATATTTTGTTATTATTACAATGAGAGTGAATACAATGAGTATTTATACAAAATGAAAATATCTAAAAAAAACTGCTACTAACTAACTTTGACTACAATTGACTTTTCTTACAACACTAGCTACATACTACTACACTTGTATAAACACTTTGAGTGATGAAGATAGTTTGTAGATAACAACACTGTATTGATGACTTTGGTCTTGCTTGTATCTCCATTAACTAGTAATGCTCAAGTGATTTTGATGTAGGATCTTAACAACAAAATATTCAGGAATGCCATTAAAGGTGAGCAAATTTTCTTCAGTTTTTTTATGCTTGTCAACTTGATCTAAAATAAGTTTTTTTACTTGAAAACTATGTAGCTTTTTCTCCACTAAAGATTAGAGCAGGGGGCACTTTACAAGATGAAGTTACATACCAAACAAAATATAGCAATGGACCTTGCAATCCATTTACGCAAAACACATCTGCTTTATTTGGATTTAACAAGGGTTGTTTGCCTCTATCAAGATGGGATGAACTCAATAGATTCTTTCAAGACACCAGGTAACCAAAATCAAATACTGTTTTCGCTGATTGTTATGCATTTTTTCAGGGGTATAATTATCTTTTTTGTTTAGGGCTGTGGTTACTTTTGGACTAAATGAACTCTACGGGAAGACAGTGCTAGCTAACGGCTCTGCTGTTGGAGCTTGGGACTCAACAAATGCTGAAACCCTAATGCGATACACAGTACAAAAGAATTACACCATCTATGGTTGGGAACTCGGTAGGTAAAATCCATCAGCTCAACCAGTGAGCTAGGTTATTATTCTCCTTATATCCATCATGACTTACAAGTGAAACTTATAATAGGAAACGAGTTAAGTGGAAGTGGAATTGAAGTAAATGTATCAGCATCACAATATGCAGCCGACTTAACGACCCTTAGCCACATGATGAACCGGATTTACAAAGATATTGAACCTAAGCCACTGATCATCGCACCTGGAGGTTTTGTCGATAGAACATTTGCTGATCAAATCTGGCTCACACAATTTCTAAACAGAACACGCAAGACCCTTAATGTGATCTCTCACCATATCTACAATCTTGGCTCAGGTATTTTTCCCAACTTAAGACAACAGATGCACAAAACACTCTTTACCAACTCCTATAATGATCTAAATCAAAAATTTAAATTTCTGTGACATTATTATAGGGGCTGATAAAAACCTAATTGCGAGAATTCTTGACCCGTCTTATCTTGATGGGGCGATTGGCACTTACAAGAAGCTACAATACATCCTCAAAACTTCTGAATCTCTGGCGTCTGCTTGGGTTAGTGAGGCGGGTGGTGCTTACCAAAGTGGCCAGAATAATGTTTCTAATGCATTTGTGTTTAATTTCTGGTATGAAACAACAATCCCAGAAAGTAGAACTATCAAAGACCACGGTACAAGTATTACTGCTTAAGCTAGAACTATATTTTTCACTAATGCAGGTACTTGGATCAGCTGGGAATGTCATCTGTTTATGACACGAAAACATATTGTAGACAAACTTTGATAGGAGGAAACTATGGTTTACTTAACACTACTACTTTTGAACCGAATCCAAATTACTACAGGTTTATAACTCAACTTTGACATTGACTTTTGAAGTCAAAGGATATGAAAGATCACCACTAAAATGGGATTGTGTTTTTTTACTAGTGCGCTACTTTGGCACCGATTAATGGGGAGTAAGGTTCTATCCACAAGCTTTTTGGGCACCAAGAAGATACGCAGTTATGCACATTGTGCTAAAGAATCAGTAAGTTTCCTACAAGACTTAACTTGACCCCCACATGTCACCCTGATAGAACCTGATTTATGACACTTTGGTTTGTGTATTGCAGAAGGGAATAACGATATTACTGATAAATCTAGACAACAGCACTAGCATTGATGTCAAATTTACGGTTAATAGTACAAGACCTACAAAGACAACGAGTGGAGCAAGAATCCAGATACGAGAAGAATATCATTTGACAGCAAAAGACGGAAACTTGAACAGTAAACTGACGGTATTGAATGGAAAAGAATTGAGGGTAAATTCATCCGGTGAGATACCTCCATTGGAGCCTTTGTATGTGAATTCTTCAGAGAAAATAACTGTAGCTCCTTATTCTATTGTATTTGCTCATATCCCACAGTTTACATTGCATGCTTGCAAAAGTTAGACAGCAAAATATGTACGCAGAGCCAGAATTTTACTCCAACTTGTCATAGAAAAAATATACGCATTGATCATAAAAATGGAATAACACAAATTAATAATTGTATTAACAAGATATTATTCTTCAACTCAAGAATCACCAGATGTTCTTAGCAAAGTTCTCATAAACGAAATATTTTACCTCGAGTTACTAAGAGTGAACAATACAAAATGTAGCACTACAAGATAGATATACAGATGACGTAAAGCTTGTCATCAAACACAGTGATATTGATCAGTTTACTAGCTATCAAATAGCCACAAGTTATTAAAGCTATTTCACTAAACTCCTTGTATATATCTTTCTAAAATATACGATAGTTGATGCTAAATACAGGCCTAAGAAACTTAATTAGTTGAAGCGTTTGCAAGACTACAATTGTATATAACGTTTCTTTAGGTAGCTCGTAAATTGATAAAATTCGGTCATTAGTAATACTAAATGCATGTTTTCTAAGATGAACGATACACGCATTTGAATACTGTTTCCTCATCCCGTTTTTAGGACATATGTCCCATGATCACATTGCTATGCCACAAATTTATCTTGAACATTTTGCATTAAAATGTATGCTTAAACGCCTTTGACACCTGAATACTCAGGTAATCGTATAAGCATAAAATGAAAATATATACGGAGTACTAGAAACAATCAGTGATCTTTTTGCGAGAGATGATTAATAGCTTTGCGAGGCTATATTTATAGTTTACCGAGCCCTCATGATTTGAAACTCGAAGAAGCAAGCTCGGCTAGTTTGTATCCTAGTTTCAAACCAAAAAAGTATTAAAAAAATTTCCGAACTGCCGAATTTGAACCAGCGACCTAAGGATAACAGTTGAACAACTACAGTCTTCCGCTCTACCAACTGAGCTAAGGTCGGTTTTGTCTTAGTTAATTAAATTTAGATTAAATAACGTTAAACAATGAACAAAATATTAAATAACAAAGCTAAGGTCGATTTTTCTGAGCACACATTTTTGTGATTATGAGACCTACTTTGATATTAACGATATTATAAAAATGTGATATTATAAAACGGTGATATTATAAAACCAACTTTAATGTTAAGCTTTTTTACATGTAAAAATAAACCGTGATATTAAAAACTCATGATTGTTACGGTGATATTATAAAACCAACCTTGATATTAAGCTTTTTATATGTAAAAATGAACCGTGATATTAAAAACCCATGATTGTTACGGTGAAATTATAAAACCAACCTTGATATTAAGCTTTTTTACATGTAAAAATGAACCGTTATATTAAAAATACATGATTGTTACGGTGATATTAACAATTTTATTAAAAAAAAACGTTTATGTGATATCAAGATCTGATCTTGACTTTTGTAAAAAAGTCAAAATCAGACATTAATATCATATTACATTTAACCATGAAAATGATTTTTTTAAAGAAGATATACAATTTGTATAGATCATGTATATATTAGTATCACGTTCAGAATTGTGAATTGACTTCAGCTTCAAGATTTCATTATAATAAAGTTCCTTATTCTATATTTGTGGTTTTAATATAAATCTATTTCTTTATCACATTCATTACTTCGGAATGTTGTTATCAGTGGATGATGTAACATGTGGTATCTCAGTAGAGTCTATTTTTGAAGGCTCGTCAACTTGAATCTTTGCTTGGTCGTTAACCGTGTTTGACTTATCCTTGTTTGGAGCCTCCACTTAGTCAATTTCATGAACCTAAAAGTATTAAACTTGTTTTGCTTTTATGATATAACGTATGCACTAAGTACATCAAACGGATGCACTTAGTCAATCTTTGCTTGGTCGTTAAACGTGTTTGACTTATCCTTGTTTGGAGCCTCCACTTAGTCAATTTCATGAACCTAAAAGTATTAAACTTGTTTTGCTTTTATGATATAAACGTATGCACTAAGTACATCAAACGGACGCACTAAAGTTGATCAAACAGATGCACTAAAGTTATATATGAGAATGAGCACATTCATTAATGCAAATGATAAACAAACGCATTTACTGAATGTAATGGAGGTGAAGGGCTAAAGCTGTATATTAAAAAAAAAACATATCTTTTGCGGTTGGGAGTAAAAAATATAAACTTACAGATATAGTTGAACAAAAAGATAGCAATAAACATACAAAGAACTAGCCACATTATGAACGAATTAATCATATTATAAACTTAACTTGCATGTACAATAGATGCATTTTTCATTGATGAGTGATGCTATAATCAGAATACAACTTCTCCGAAGATATAAGCTAAACAAAAACTGGCAAATAAGATTTTTACAAGCTAAGCAATGTCTATCTCCAAATTCTTGATGAGTCAGAACACAACGCGAGTATTTATAGTGGTTCGGCTACAAGGATACCTTCCTTGCCCTACTCCACTCCCTGAGTCACCTACTCGAGAGTTCGTAATCACTACACAATACAAACTCCTTATGGCGGAGAAGCCTTCACAACGTCGCCTACTCTTTATCCGGTATAAGGCTAGACACCGGGTTCTTCCACGAGGTAGAACCAAACCTATCACAACGTCGCCTACACTTTATCCGGTACAAGGCTACATACCGAGTTCCATTACTAAGGAGGAACTACTACCCAACACTACACAACATCTATCCCAAAGGAAACACACTCCTTATTACAACATTATCAAGGATATCAATATCCTTGGACCCAAACTATCTATCTTGTACATCGATACACCATATCGAATGTACACCCTAGGCACCTTTCACTAATGCCTTTAACACGACTCCTTGGCACCATTCACTAATTCCTTTTGTCTTAGACTCTTCGGCACCTTTACTAATGCCTTCGACTTGAACCTTCGGCACCTTTCACTAATGCCTTAGACACGATCCTTCGACACCTTTCACTAATGCCTTTGACTTGAACCTTTGGCACCTTTCACCAATGCCATCAACAAAACACTTCTAGGGAGGAAGAAAGAACTATCAACAAGATCACTTCAATAGTCTTGATGATGACGAAGCATGGCAACTCATGGACTTGAGCTTGCTAGACTTCAAGAGGTGGTGATCTCGCTATTAAGAGGAACCTAGAGAATCACACAAACACAAAACTACATAGAAAGATCCTTTGGATCTGAGGTTAGAGAGTTTACAAAAACTTGAGAAAATGTGTGTAAAAGGGGTGAGTTACAATGAAGAAATGGCTCACTATTTATAGAGGAAAATCACTCTTGCTCCACGGATCCCATAGATCCCTTGCTGAGGATCCGTCCATGTATTCTCGGGATCCGTGGGGACGCCCCCAAATGGATTATGAGTCATGGATCATGGGTCATGGGTATGAGCCTTGAGTGCCCTCCAAGGTGCAATGTATCTAGACATTGGGTCATGGGTCTTGGGTATGATCCATGGATAATATCCAACCATGACTTCATGCATGATGTCATGTAATGGGTCATGGGTTATGGATCAAGCTCCATGGGTATTGGTCATGGACTTTGGGTTTTACCCAACTACATTCAATGTATTTAGTCAATGGGTCAAATACTTAGACTTCTACCCATTATATTACCCATTACAATACATACTATGTATATATATATATATATATATATATATATATATATATATATATATATATATATATATATATATATATATATATATATATACCCATTATGAAAACACTAGTTGTTATACATATGCATCACTATAACATGAAAACACTATTACTTGTTTAGTGTTTTATATGGAAGTGTAAGTGTGTTAGTAAACTATTGGCTCAAACCATTTACGTATTTTTTTTGTTTCGTTAAAATGATTTTACGTTTGTTATCGACAAAACACTAGAAGATCGTAAAATATAAATAAACGTTTTTACGGCTTATTTGTATTAACAAGATGCATTATTTTTTCTAATACAGATGCACTAAAATGTACATAAATTATTAAATTACCAAACACCCCCGATGTTTACTACAAGTAAGTTAAGTTTGAACTCTCTCCCATTATAATGTTCTTACAAGAGTTTTTGCACCACACTTTTTTATGTATAACATATCATCTGGATATTCATATTTACTCATAATTATTATGATAAATATTATAATATAGATGCACTAAAATATTCCATACAAATGCATTAATATTACACACAGATTCCTTAAGACATGACCCGTTAACCACTAACATATAACCTTCCACAAATACCTGATGCACCAACCACTAACATGTAACCTGATGCACCTACTGCATCATTTAATGCATCAAACATACATATGCACATACAAATGTTTTTGAAAAGTGTAACTAACTTACGCATAACCTATTCCTAATGCACTAATTCAAACAAACAGATGTCTTAAGGTGTGTTGTGATTCACTAATCATACAAACAGATGTCTTACACACATATTCTCTAATCGAACTTTATATGCATCACTATGTAACATGTAACATACATGTAACATACCAACCACTAACATACATGTAACATGATGCACCTAATGCATCACTATGTAAAATTTATTGAAATAAACATACATACGCACATGCAAAAACTTTTTGAAATACAAAAATAGGCTACACATAACCTAATCGAACTTTATATGGCATAAATAAACACCGACGCATAGATGCATTAATCTTACACACATATTCTCAAAGATCTGATGCACCAACCCTGAACATGCAACCTTACACAATATTTGATGCACCAACCACTAACATTTAACCTGATACACCTATTGCATCACAATTTAAAATCTACTGCATCAAACATACATATAGACATACATTTATCCTGATGCACCAACAACAAACACAGATGCACTTAGATGTGTTATAATTCAATAATAATACATTATTGTGCCCTAACATTTAACCTGATGCACTAAACATAATAACAAATGCCCTAAGATGCAATTTGATGCACTGGTCTAACACACATTTAACCTGATGCAACAATCATAAACACAGATGCACTAATACAAGTTGGTGCCCTAAGATTGTGTGTCGATGTTGCAAATAGTCATCAAAATGGGTTGACGAGACAGACCCGAACCCGATAAGGCCTTATAGGGTCGGGTTGATTCGGGTCCAACGTGGCTTATCGGGTTAGGGTCATAATTAGTTTCTTATCGGATTATCGGGTCAACCCAATAAGATATAATTACATATTAACAAATCTTTAATTTTTGAACCAAGCCTATTAACAAGCGTTTTTTTTCATAAGTTTAGTGCTAAGCATGTTGTTGCGCTAACATGCAAGGCTTCTTTTGTCTAGCATACTACACTTTCCATTGTGTATGAATCGTAAGTTTTGTACATTATACAGTTTGCAATGCAATCATTCATGGGTATGTCTTCCCTTTGTACATAAATATACAACTGCAAATGTATTACGATTAAGACATTCTTAGCTCTAACATGCAACACTTCTTTTTTTTAGCATACTACACTTTCCATTTCAGTTTTGTACGTTATACATTTTGCAATGCAATCATTCATGGGTCTGTCTTCCTTTTGTTGAAATAACACATAAGTTTTGATGAGATAGAAATCATAGAATTATAAACAGTTGCTCAAAGTCCAATATTACGGTCGACATCATTAGGATTTATTGGTTATTGGTATTTTTTTTCCTTAACAAGTAACCCGATAACCCGATAGACCCAACCCGATAACCCGCATCCCGATAGACCCGAACCCGATAGACCCGATTCCTTATAGGGTCGGGTTGCGGGTTAGTTTTTATTTTTTTCAAAACCCGATAGACCCGACCCGATAAGCCCCAAACCCGACCCGATAACCCGATTGACACCCCTAGTTTCAAATATACACATTGATGCCCTAAGATGTAATATAATTCAATATTAAATACATATGAGGCAAATTAGTGCATCGCAGTTTTAAATTCTTATTCAAACATTTTATCAAACACTTGGTGAACAATTTTAATAAACACATTCTTGATGCATTTTTGTCAAATTTGTTTCATATGTGGTAGAAAAACATGATAATATTATGATAAACTTTCAATAAAACTTCAAAAATCATTACATAATTGATTTTAACCTGATCAGTTGACAAAATTACTGCACTTATAAGTGATGGTATGCTAATCAATGAACCAGAAATATTAAGTTAAACACATGAATGAGAAGATCAATTCGTGAAGAAAACTAACCAGGAATATGTTGTGGTGGAGGTACAATATTGATGTCGTTGTGGTGCGGTGTTGATTGCGTGGCGGTGCAGTGGTTGCACGACGGAAGACGGTGGAGATGGTGTTGGTGGTGACGGTGAGTATGTGTTTGAATCTGGAGTGTGTGTGTATGTGTGTGTGTGTGTGTGTGAATCTGGAGTGTGTGTTTGTTTGGATTTGATACAATGTCGATTCCTTCTTTTTGTTTTTTTTCTTTTTTACCTAGAACTTTCAAGTGTTTTCATAATCTACCCTGTAACTTTTCTTCTCATTTTCTATCTAATTACACTTTTTCTTTTCTAATATATATATATATATATATATATATATATATATATATATATATATATATATATATATATATATATATATATATATATATATATATATATATATATATATATATATATATATATATATATATAGAATCTAGATCAAATAAGATCAAACTTAAAGTTGTTAAATGAGACCCAATTAAATTTGACAAGCGACACTCTCCTTAAAACAAAAATAAATTTTTATTAACTACAACTAAAATTGTTAAAGTTTCGATAGATTTCTTTTAAAATTCTGAAATCTAGGTGATACACTTTGATTAGAAGTGTAATGTGTATCGTGTTTTGTATGTGTATCGATTTTGGAATATTTATTAGTGTAATGTGTATCGTGTGTATCACTAATCTAAATCCATGTATCATTTGGTTATTAGTTGCTAAAATGTTAATTTGTATTAAAATATTATTTTATGTGTATTATTGCTAAAATTATTATCTATAAATGTTTTAGTGGTTTTTTAGACTTTATCTTATTTTTACAACTTTAAGTTTGATCTCACGTTAACTCTCCCATATATATATATAAGATATAAACCACGAACAAACCAAATTTTAGCAACATAAATACGTAAACCATCTGCTAAATTAAACAAGAAAACACCCGGTAAATTAAACAAAACATGCATCACGTCGAATTAAATCTTGGTTGAGAGTTACTCTACATCTTTTTGGTTTGACAGGATGACGAATGTCCATCTCATCACAAATTCGACTTGATTTCTTCCTTCCTTGATTAACACTGATCTTTGAGTAATCTGCCTTAATCTTCCAACCTGAATTCAACCAACAATCAACATGGGAAGTGGAGTAAAATCTAAAAGATATTGTTGTTTGAACGTTGCAGTGGTATAAACAGTGTGAATAATGGTAAGAGGGTTGTCCCTCTATGGTGACAAACAACAAGAGCATGCGAAAATAATGGACCATGTTTGTTGAAAATAATGATGAAACAGGTGGAAATACACACACCGTTCATTATTTTCAACCGACATGCACATGTGGTAAGTGGCAAATGGAAAGGTTTCTGTGTTCGCATGCTCTTGTTTGCCGCCATAGAGGGGACAAACCTCTTACCATTATTCAGAATGTTTATACCACTGCAACGTTCAAACAAAAATATCTTTCAGATTTTACTCCACTTCCCATGTTGATTACTGGTTGGATTCAAGTTGGAATATTAAGGCAGATTATTCAAAGATCAGTGTTAGTTGAGGAAGGAAGAAATCAAGTTAAATTCGTAATGAGATGGACATTCGTCATCCGGACGAACCGAAAAGATGTGAATTATGCCGTCAAGTTGGTCACAATAGGTCCCGTTATACGAACTGTCAACCAAGATTTAATCCAATGTGATGCATGTTATGTTTAATTTCTTGTTTAATTTAGTGGTTGTTTTTTTGTTTAATTTTGCAGATGGTTTACGTATTTGTGTTGCTAAACTTTGGTTTGCTCGTGGTTTAATTATTGTGACATTTATAATTATTTATTTATTTATTTAACAATAAGGGTGCAAAATGAAGATTTCAAAAGAAAGAAAAGTATATAGATAAACTATACTGTAAGTTAAAGGTGATATATGCAAATTTTAGATATTTGATTGGTTTACAAATACTAAAAGAACCCATATTTACATGAAGAAAAAAAGGAGACATGTTTTTACAAGCAAAATTAAAAATGACACCATTTATCAAAAAAAAAATACTCAAGAAACTTAGAGGTATTTGGGATTGGTTATTGAAAATGGATTATGCATTTTGAAAACGGATAATCAGATAATCAGCTGTTACAAAACGTGGTTATGAAATACTGGGTGCGGTTAGTTGGAGAAAAATTATCTTGTTTTCTACCTCTAGCTTTGTAAAATTTGGAAGAAAATTTATCTTCACAAAATATTTGAAAATATAAACGCTTAATTGATGTTTGTATTTTCTATTTTAAAGAAAGGGGAGGGTTGTGTTTACAAAGAAAAATAAGAAAAACAACTAATTTTTTTTTTTGTAATTTTCATTGTTAAGTTAGAAAATAGAGGATTTGTGTTTTGCAAAACATTTTGTTGGAAAATGCTTATTTGAACGTGATCTCTGTATTCCTTGTTTTTTATAAAACATTTTATGGAAAACAACGGTGTTTTCCCCAACTAAATGCCTCGTAGCGTTTGGATTTGATTTTTTTGTTTGATATTGCAATAATCAAAATAAGTCTTTGGCAAATCAAAATAAATAATAGCTTAGCAAGTGAAATAACTAAAATGGACGTGTATATTTTTGAAACAAGAGTATGTATCCGATATTCAAGGGGATGTTTAAGGCGGTTTATAATTGAGAAAATTCTCATCTAGTACAAAATTTTATGGTGAGGTCATCATCTAAAAAAACTCTTCTAAATGGTCATGTGTGAATGCTGGCGAACTCATGACTCACTACTTTTTGGACACGTGTCCCCGATAACAAGTCAATCCAATCATTTGTTGGCCATGGTATATGTCTCGACAACAGTACAAGCGAGATGTCTGATGGCGGATGTGCAACGTCGCGACCGACGCTAACTTTATGGAAAAGAGCAAAATATTTTAATGCTCGTGGAATACATTTTTTCCAAGAAGGTAGCCGGCAATGCACATCCACACATCCGCCGGCCGCATTATCCGCTTGTACTGTTGTCGGGGACATATACCATGGGCCAACAAATGATTGGGAATGTATTTGTTGTCGGGGACACGTGTTCAAAAAACAGTCGGATCGCACGTTCGCACATGATCATTTAAGGAAAATGTGTTTTTTTTGTTAAAATGGTGATCTCATCATAGAATTTTGTACTTTATGAATAATTTTCTTTTTATAATTTGATGCTGGACCCATATCTGCTTTTTGGAACTGCAGCTCTTGGGGTACTTTTTCATAACCACGTGTTGAGAGTCAAAAAAGCAAATAAAGTTGTAAACAGGAATTGAGGAATGAAAAGTATTCTTCAACTAATTATAATGTATGAGATACAAACGGTATATATATTAAAACCCTAATATCTAATTGGGCCATGTGCTTCTTATGGGTTATATGAACATCAACATAATATTATTCATAACACTCTCTCTTGGATGTCCATATTATTAATACGCTTTAGGAATGCTGCCTCATTAAAAACCTTGTCAGGAAAACCCAGTGGGACAAAATCATGACTAAGGACAAAAAGAGTGCACCGCGTATTGTCTCCCTCTGATGACTATATCACTTGAGCATTTTGAGTCGACGCATTCCAATGTTGTGACTTAGTTTCCTAAATGTTGAGGTAGGAAGTGCCTTGGTAAATAAATCCGCCAAATTGTTGCTTGAACGAACTTATTGAACAATAATATCACCATTCTTCTGTAAGTCATGAGTGAAGAAGAATTTTAGTAAAATATGTTTCGTCCGATCGCCCTTGATATAACCTTCTTTAAGTTGAGCAATACATGATGCATTATCTTCATGCAAAACTGATGGTTCCTCTATGATCTACATAAGTGTTGTATCACACTTCTTAGCCATACACATTCTCGACTTGCTTCATGTATCGCTAGAATTTCTGCATGATTGGATGAAGTCGCTGAGATTGTCCATTGTGAAAAACAAATCCATTCAAAGATCGACCATTGTGAGGGTTAGACATATATCCCGCATCTGCAAAACCAACTAAACTTGTTTTTGATGGGTTAGTGAAAAACAAATCCATATCTTTTGTACCTTGAAGATACTGAAATATCTATTTTATCCCATTCCAGTGTCTCTTCTTCATTATGTGACCTCATAAACATGAGCGTCATTTATCCATATAAATATATGTAGCATATTTCTTTAGCTTTCATGATGCACAATAACTTCATCTTTAAGATGTTCAAATCATAAGCTAATTTCAAATTCAACTTCTATGCATTCATTTGCCTTTATAATCATAAATAAAATGTATGAAACTTAAACAATATTCAAATCTATATCTCTTTATAAAGTTTCATGGGCAAACATAATTCTTTATTTGACACAAATACTATACACTAAAACCATTATTAAACCTATGCCAATAACATGATTAATTTAATACAATCAAGTAGTGTTCTTGAGAACTTCTCTTATATGCTTTAAACATTAAAATTACTAGCATGCTTCATGCATTTTATATCCTATAATAAAATCTCATATGAGCTCTATTCATTAATCATTTAGACGATATCCATTACTTATTATATTTCCGGACTTACTAAATACATTATTGGATCCACCACATGTGAACATGTATGTGCTCGATCATTTACAAGTCTTTGAGAAAATACGTGTGCCATCACTTATATCTTATGCATAATTTAATTTCGCTTTCTCATAAAGATGATGCATATCCAATAAGTTTACATATTCATTTGAATGGACTTTAAGTCCGAGTAACCATGTCTCATCACAAGAGACTTTACTCTTTTCATTACTTTTTTTGCGTCATTACATCTTTTGGCCATTCATTTATACATCTGCATTTCCTACAAGTATGCTTCCATGATCCTCACCATGATTATGGTGCTATCTTATTTATTTACATAATCATTACGGTGCACGTTATCGAATTAACATTATTATCGACGTCGAGTCATTACTTTTCGATTTCACACTTTACTAGACATTATATATCATTTGTTGAGATCTCATATTTTTTCTACCAACCTAGGGTTTTTTCAATAACCTTCATGTCTAGTGTTTCTTTAGAGGACTATTATGGGGTCTTATTACCTTGATTTGACCATCTTCATTTTCTTGCTCCATTTTACTTATTCATTCGAGGACTTTTACTTGGAATCGATTAGTCTATCATATTGCAGCCATGCTATAGACTCACTACCAATCTGTAGCATCCGGTAAATTTTTTAAGAGCCCATTTCAATACTAAATTATATTTATCATTATTTGTTTTTCATTTCGAACTTTCCTGAGCCAATTTGAACTTGAAAACGAGAACTTTAACGTAAAGCGTGGGGAGCTATACATAGCGCACCTGGCACAACCGTCAATTTGATTTAATTTGGTATCAATTACGAGAAATTAGTCATGTAAACACTTGTTATGTGATAATTGAATTAACATGACATTTTAACCTAAGTTTTTTGTTTAAGCAGGCGAGTTAGTGAGACAACTATACGTTATAAGTATATAACGCATCCAAGATACAATATGTATAAAAATCCTAAACTTAGCTATGTTAAATCTATATGCATGGTTTTCCTAAGCTCCTACATCTTATATTATGTGACACTAAAAATTGACTCATGCACTTAAAAATAAAATGTCACACGCCTCCTATGTCTAGTTGCTAGACCGATCACTTTTATTTGTGTGCACATTCAAATGGGAGATAAGTTTTACCAAGTTTGGAAAGAAAGTAATGAGGAACTAATCACCCCAATAATTGGCATAATCACAGCTCTCATTCCCTCTTATATATGCAAACCATATTTATCACAAATTACTCACACTAAAACACTAAATAAAACACACAAAGAAATCGGCACTCCTCTTCCCCTATGATATTACACAACCGAATAAAACCCTAAAACACCATCAACCGGCTGTCATTTTTCTCCAAGATCATCAAGGTGCGAAGAGTAGTTAATCGGGTGGTGCATGAGATTTGGGTGATCGTATGGGTTAATTCGAATTCGGGATGGTCATGGTTTCTTTTCTTTAGCCTCGTTAAAGCAGCCTCAAAGGTATCATCCCCCTTGGCTTGAACTTTCATACGACACATCTTTTATATAATAAGGGAATTACATCATTTCGGAGTGATTTTGTCAATTCATTCTTATTGAAAAACAATTGGGCTAATAGGAGAGCTCGACGCTTTCACGTAAGCAAAATCGCGTGATGTGACGGCTAATAAAAATCAAAATTAAATTGATTTTGTCAAACTTTAATAAATTTGGTGAAAAATTTGATTGATGAAAAACACATAAAAATATATGTGTCAAATTTATGAACACAAAAACTTAAAAAAAGAGGAGGTAATTAATAAAACTTTAGTGGTTAAATTTTTAAAAACTATATAGAGCTAATTGTAATATTATAAGTCTCCGTGTTTTTTAGTAATTTTTTATTATAAACAAATACCCCCTTATACTTTATACCCTTTATACTTTATATTTTAAAAAATACAATGTATATGTTGTTTTAAAATAACAACATATAAATTTGAATAAGATTATAAGTATCAATTTTTTTACTATATACGTTCAATAAGGACTCATTTATTTCATTTTTAAAAGTTTAACCTATGTGGTCACGAGTTTACATTTTAAATACGACTAAATTACTGAAAACGGGAATATAATTATCAATTTTTTGTAAGTACGGGTTACTTTAATATAAAAATAAATATACGCGATTGTACTTATAACAATGACTCATGTAATTCTTATTTATTTATAGAAAGATATCTAGAAAAATATTTTTAAAAAACTTTAAGAAGTATACTTTAACTTTATCAACGCTCATTATGTGCTATTAAACTTGCATCATGTGTACAACATAATATCAGTAGTGAAATTTGTTGGGAATTACAAGTTTGAGTTGATAAAGACAAAAAGAATGAAACAAGAGGGACTTAATATGACAAGAAGGAAACCTACAAAAGATGGAAGGACTTGCTTGCAAAAGAAGTTTTATTATTTAGTCCTTATCCTCTAGTATATAAAGAGGACATAGGTGAGGTTTTAATTAAGTCTTCCAAGATGTAGTCGACTAGTAAAGGTGTGTGTGTGTGTCTAGGCGTATGTTCATGTAAACGCCTAGGTTATTAGTTTAGTTAGTAGACGTGTTTCTATAAACGTCTAATATATATTAAGTTAGTGAATAAAAACCGTGTTCAATAACAAAGTATCGTTTGATTATTCATTGCAGATTATGTTTATTATCTTTGTTATTGATCCCTAGTCGAGCTTATAAACGATCTTATCAATTGGTATCAGAGCGGGGAGCTCTTGATATAGGGAATCACAAGGTTTGGGTGTGGAAGAAGCATGCAGATTCGAAAAAGTCGACAGAAGCAGATTTAAATTTTTTAGGTGTCGAATATTTTTTAGTGGTCCCTACTCAAGGTTTATGATATTCGATGTACATCTGTTGGTTCATGTACTGATTGTGATTGGTCAAATCACAAAGTCAAAAATTGTTCATTGGACCATGATCACGTGCAGTTACAAAAGATTATTATATTCGATCAATGGTGAAAAAGGGTTGCGTGATATTCATGGTTGGTGTACTGTTGGGATAACATGGTATACATGTAATAATTATCTTATTGTGTCATGTTGGTCACGTGAAATCTGCTGGGATCCACGATCAGTACTTTGTCGGTTGCTACTACTATTTATTGTTACATTAGTCTAAGGGACCCACGAGATTTTTGCTGATACTTCACGTTAGTGATTGGTGGTTTTATGGTGCGTTCTTATTATTGAAAGTACTGCATTCAAGGTACTGCTCCATGATTTAACAAAGTACTGCTCGAAAATTTTTCAAAAGTACTCGTAATTTTTTTTAAAGCATCTTCTTGCATGATTTTAAAGCATCGCTGGTGTTTAAGTATCGCTTGCGCTTCAATGAAGGTAATGATAATTCAGCATCTTGCTGCGTTTCTTCAAGGTCACTGCAGTTTATATGAAATCTTATGATTTATGAAAGTCCGCTCCTTCCCAACGTCGCTCATGGTTTATTACGAGAAGATTTTTGATTTAAGGGGAAGTTGAGCATGATTTTTGGATGACACACACAGAATGGTTGTTTGGTTCACACACACAGGAAGAAATTTATGTTCTTAAAAGGATTTAAAAAGGCTCGTTATGGAGATTTATTGAAGAATTGATTACGAAGAGGATTATTTATCACTTATTTGAAGGGTGAAGTGAAATTGCTTGGTTTGTGTTCTTATCATCTACTTGATGAATCTAGCAATGTGTGATTTTTATAATGCTCTATGCACACATTGTCTATCACCAAGGAGTTACATTGTAGTGCTCATTGTCTCATATAGTTGAGGATTCTTGTCAAGGGATCATGGTCTACTTATATTCGCTTCAGTATAAGTATGGAGTTAGTGGATAGTAAACGATTTAAGACGCAAGTTTGGGAAATTCTACTTCTTCATCAAGTTCGTTATATTTGGTTTTCTTCACAAAGTGATCATTACAAGGAGCTTACAGATTTTTGAAGAATCAAGAAGATGGTTAACATATGGTTTTTAGGGGAAGCTTATTGTTAAAAGTTTAACCATCTACATGCATCACTCAAGGGGAAATGTTTGATTTTTACTATTGTTGATCATTGTTACTACTGCTAATTGAAGTTTTCTATTGTTTTGGATCCATTTTTCTTATAATGCGTAATGGTGGGCGATTTGAAACATTGGACGGCTTAGATTGGAAGTATGATATTGGTTCGTGGTGGTCAAGATCATTATTTGTATACGCTCCCTATTTGGATAATAACGAAAGGGAAGAGATGTTTGAGTGACATGGTAATGGCTTAAGGGAAGACAAAGGAAGACATACTTGTTTCATTTATATAGATTTATTTATCTCAATTTCTACTTGCCTAGGGAAGTTCGTTTCAAGAATGGTTTTGTCATTATCAACTAGGGAAGATTGTTGGGAATTACAAGTTTGAGTTGATAAAGACAAAAAGAATGAAACAAGAGGGACTTAATATGACAAGAAGGAAACCTACAAAAAGATGGAAGGACTTGCTTGCAAAAGAAGTTTTATTATTTAGTCCTTATCCTCTAGTATATAAAGAGGACATAGGTGTAGGTTTTTAATTAAGTCTTCCAAGATGTAGTCGACTAGTAAAGGTGTGTGTGTGTGTCCTAGGCGTATGTTCATGTAAACGCCTAGGTTATTAGTTTAGTTAGTAGACGTGTTTCTATAAACGTCTAATATATATTAGAGTTAGTGAATAAAAAACCGTGTTCAATAACAAAGTATCGTTTTGATTATTCCGCTGCGTATTATGTTTATTATCTTTGTTATTGATCCCTAGCTGAGCTTATAAACGATCTTATCAAAATTTAAATAACATCAACATCTTTGTCAGCTAAATAAAATTAAATCTTGAATTAACTAACATAATTTTTTACAAATATTTTATCAAATTATAATGGATATTAATGCGTAATGAAAAACTCGTGTATAAGTATTAGTTGTACTTATATCACAATTTTCATGGGCAAATTCTTATATGTGAATATACTGAACTAAAATGTTAAAATAAATTTGATTTATGTGTAAACTTCGTGCGTGCACGAAACTTATAACTATATAATGTATATGCAATTACCTTTAAAGATACAATATTCAGTATTAATACAGAATAATTGTTTTTGTCAAAACCCCGTGCGTGCACGGGTATTATAACTAGTATATATACGTGTGAACAAGAAACTTAACCATAATGCATGTTATAATCGGAAATGGACATGGATAAATATATATGAATCGGGTTAAAACAAGTTACATAAAATCATAATCATGAACCCTATGTTTGTCGACTTTTGTTCTTATGTGTTACCTTTTCGAATGTGTTCAAATATACGTATATGTCTGGTCATTAGGACCCATTATAATCTCTCTTCTTCGACCCTAAAATGAAATACAATCCGGGGGAAAATAAAAGTCAAGAAACATGCATGGTTATTATATTGTGGTCGAGTGTGAGTTCATGTGAAGTGGTGTCTCATTATTTTGGAGGGTATGGGAATCGGGTCAGAATTATGGGGTCTCATATGTATGGATGTCGAGAGTTGTGTATATTAAGTTGGGTGTTTTTTCGAATGGGTTAAAGGATCATCTACTATTATCATAAGAAGAATGGGTGAATGTATTTATGTTGAGTCAAGTGTGAATGTTTATCATGTACTACTACTGTTGTTGTATATGGTTTAAGTTGAGTAGTATGTGTATGTCATGGTCTTGTGGGGGTAACTTCGAGTGTAATTGCGGAATTTATGGTTGAGTCGTTTGGTATTTTGAAAGTGTATCGGTGAAGATGGTCGTCACATGTTAGTCATGAGGCATGATTTCTAAATCGTAAATTTTAGTCGTTTAAGCATGACGATCATGAAAAGGGCAATTATAATCGATTTTGGAAAATGTTTGTAAAAGTGAATCGTACCACAATGTGTATGTGAAATATAGTTAAGATATAAAATATATTTAAGTTTATCTTCATTTTAAACCTTAAACTTTGGGAAACTGTCACATGCAAACCCTAGATTTTTATGAATTGGCATATTACACCTTAAACTATAAGATTGATAGTAGTAAACCTTGAAGTTTATTTATTTGTCACTTTGAACCTTAAACTTTGATAATTGTCGTATTTGACCCTATACTTTATTAATATGATTTTAGAGACCCTAAACTATGATGTTTGTTATGTTAAACCCTTAAGTTTATTTAATTATCATTTATAACCCTAAAGTATTAAAGTTACTAAATATGAAAAGTTACTTAATTCAGAAAGTTACTAAAGGTGGAAAGTATCTAAAAATGGAAAGAAACCCTAAATATGAAATATGAATATCGATGAGCCTTAAAACTATGAAATAGCTTTCTAAATATTAAACGACCATTATTTGTGTAGATCCGCGAAGGAAGGAGTAACCTTTGTTCCTTGTGTATTTCTGGTGATTTGCTTTACAATATAAAGTTGTGCTGACCCTGTACCGTTGAGCCTGTTTTCTCGATGCTACTGTGTTATATTTCGCGATGCCACTCGTGTAGTTGTGATTCTTGCATTTCTTCATCCGAAAGTAGTTCATGGCCTCTTCTTTACTTGTTTTGAAACACTTTTGGGGAGAATACATGCTTGTTCTACTAATTTCCAATATATGCGATTACTTAAAAATGATTTGATTCTTGAGAACTTTATGTGTTTTGCTAAATAACCTGCTCGCTTATTCCAAGTTTTAATGTTGTGGTTAAATGTTTATTTTATTATTTTGGACAAGTATGTGTGCGGATATAATTGCGCTAGAGCACTAGTGGTTTCTAGTTATTACGTGTGGTTCTCGTGTCATGGAATTAATCCACTTGACGTGATAGTACTCATGTTTTAGCTCCAGCTGGTAGGCATACGTGTAGTACATATGTGTTATGGGTGGTTACCTGACTAGCCAATATGTGTGGCAACCTGACTAGCCAATGAATATGGGTGGCAACCTGACTAGCCAATTATTATGGGTGGTTGCCTAACTAGCCAAGTGTTTGATTGTGATATAACTGCTTGCCCTACACTTATTGTTTGCACACTTGTCCTACTTGTATACCAATGCACAGCAAAACTGATTTACTACTTTATTTCAAACCTATGAACTCACCAACCTCGTGTTGACACTTTTAGCATGTATTTTCAGGTTTAGGGCGACAAGTTACTTTAGAGGCTTTTGGCATGGCATGGCATGGTCATAGGATACTTTGGCATATTTGGAGCCGCTTTATTATTATAATGGGCATGTATTTCCACACTATTTTTTTGAATAATGTAAAGTTTACACCTTTGTTTTTGAAGTTTCTTAATGTAAAACCGTTGCTCTATACTTTGTGTTGTGATACCAATTAGTAGCACCCCATGACCCGAATGTTTCCACTGTACCAAATTTGGGGGTGTTACACAATCATTGGTTGTCATGTTGGGACATACATTATAATTGGAGCACTAGTAGCGTGTATATGATCTAGTTACTTCTTTAGGTCACTAAAAAAGTATGGCAATTACTAGATATGGAATATAAATTGTCCCTTAAACGTCAAGTTCATATTCATTGCTATGAGGATCAACATTTATATTATCATAATTCATTCCAAATTTCTCGCTGCTCATTCTCCCCCTGAATGAATTATCAAGTTCAACATCCCATTTTGTGCATTGTGGTGGATCTACAAGAACATTTACCATTGAAGATATTCTTATATGGAATCATATGGTTCGTGACCGAAACCATTATAATATGGAGGATTCATTATCGCTTGTTGGCATGATGCGAATTTATGTTCTATCTTTTTAAATTTAATACCCCATAAAACTTATAGTTTGGTTATCATAATTATTGGCTTTGCAATCAACTGAAAACGTCTTATAAACGTTTCAACAAAAGCAATTCGCGTATGAACTTTGGCTACTTTTAAGTTCACCACTTATTCCAATAATCGTCCATTATTTGGAAGTATTCGCCACCATTCTCAATAATTTAATTTGGAAAACCGTGCTCACATTTTATAAGTAGAGCCACTAATCATGTTAACTTTAAGTAGCGTATTTGATGATCATTTTGATGATGCATCGATTTTAAAATTCAAAATGATCAACATGGCGGATGTATAAGCTTACATAGATCCCCGTCATATTCTTTATAAAACTTTATAGGACAAAGTCCCCACTTTAATATGGTGGTATATGAACAATTAATTTTCATTGAGAACAATCACATATATCTTTGAAGAAACTCATGGTTCTTATACATTTTGTAACGATCATCATTCGACACGAGGCAGTATAACCGGTCATGCCAATGACTACAACAATCTTGGTTCATAAACTTATACGTTATGACCACATGTGCTTCAACCGCACATTTTTTATATATGTAAAACTCAAATAATATGAATAACTTAATAAATCATCACATTTCTCCAAACAAACTAATATAAGCTCTATCATAAATATCACATGTAATATTTACCTTAGCCCATAGCATAAGAAACACATTATATAATAGTACAATTATTTTACACAACTATAGTGTCATGCATTTGGCTCGGTTTATCCTAAATAAACAACTTCTTCTATCGAACATCTTATTTTCTTGTTTTTGGATTGGAATGCTACTTATATACAAATAAAAATATGAATGACATAACTCGCCTCTTTCAAGTAGTTTTTACATCAATAATTCATACCATGCAAGATATAATATCATGAATGCAATATATTGAACCACAATTTAAAATTATCCATCTATAACAATCATGCTCGTAAGTTAAGGCATTTCATCAACTGTAGAATTTTGACCAAGCATACAATACATTTTTTTTTCATCAATTTTCATTTTTTATACTTCTACAATATCTTGGCACGTTTAGTGGCTCATCAAAACCAAATCATGAATTTCATTATACGTGCTTCAATCATGTCCATAATTAGCTATGATACATTGATCAAACGATTTTCATTTCGTGTCACACAATGGGGACATGTTTAATGACATTTTCTATATAAGTTTGCTTTTTAGTTATTATCGGCAAAACATAAATATCAAAAACAATACTTTCATTACCTTATGGTGACAAGTAAAATTCATAAATGCAATATCTCCGCATAAAACATGTAAAATCAAGTAGGTGCCTCACATGCATCAACTTAAAAATCTTACAACCATATAAGTCCTTCGTGGGTCATATGCTTGTAAGTTTAGTTTCTTCTTGTTTTTTTTGGGCCCATGATTTTTATTTCCTTATTACAGAGTTGGGTGCCTTTTCTTTGTAATCTTGTATTCTTGTTTTTTTAATATATTGTTGCCCTTCTAAAAAAAATCTTACAACCATAGGTGAATCAATTATATCAAGATTAAGGGCCCGTTTGGTTTGTTAGTGGGTTTAGAATTGGATTTGGATTTGAGAGAAAAAAAATGATAGTATAAATTAGGGTTAAGTATATTTATTAGAAACCTACTTTCTCCAATATCTGCGTCTTAAGAACCAACTTTTTATTACAGATATAGTCATTAAAACTTTCTAATTGTGAACAATATCGAACTTTCATTGCATCGTTAGTCCTTTATACTAATGGTCGTTAGTAAATAACTTAAATTTCGTTTATTACGCTTTTATTGGCATACATGTTTTCATCTGTTTTATCGTTTTCATGTTTTAGTCCGTTTTGCGTTTCGCTCTATTTTACATGTTTTCGCTCATTTTACACTTTTTACGTTTTCATCCGGTTTTGCACATATAGAAAGTTTTAATGACTAATTTTGTTTTTAAAATTAAACGTTCATTTCAATTTTTACACATTTTTGGTTCAAAAATAGACGAAATGTGCAAAACGGATGAAAACATGTAGAAAGAGACTAAACGTTAAATGGACTAAAACATGCAAAACGAACGAAACGTGAAAAACAGATGAAAATGTAAAAACGCAAAAGTCGAAATGAAAATGTGAAAAAAAAAAAAAAGCGTAAAACGAACGAAAACGTGTAAAAACAGACGAAAACTTGTGAAAACGGACCAAAATGGATGAAAACGTACAAAAACGGACTTGTAAAAACGGACCAAAATGGATGAAAACGTACAAAAACGAACGAAACCGTGTATAAACGAATGAAAACGTAAGAAAACGAAAATTTAAGTTATTTACTAACGACCGTTAGTATAAAGGACTAACGATGCAATGAAAGTTTCTGATATTGTTCACAATTAGAAAGTTTTAATGACTATATCGGTAATAAAACAAGTTGGTTTACTAGATGTGTATATTGGAGAAAGTAGGTTTCTAATAAATATACTTAACCCTATAAATTATTGTTTGTTTTATAATATGGAATTAATAAAAAATTTAAGATGTAGGATTATTTTAATATTAATTAAAGTTATTAAAAGTTGATTGGTCTCATATTTACAAAAAGAAACAAAAAAATAATAATAAAAGATGTTGAATTGACGTGAGGCCCACACTTTTCTGTCAAACCCCCTAAGAATATGTGGTATGGTTGAATCCTTTAGCTTTTTTTTTTTTTGAAAGTTAACTTTTATTCACAAGAGCCAAAAACACAACAAACTAGTAGTGAGGCAGCCGAACACACAAGAAAATTTACATGAGCTCAAAATTACACCAATCCTCCCAAGTTATCGAAAGATTACCCTCTCTATTTTTATAACAATGAAATCCAAAAGACATAATGTCGTGAATAACCTTCCGGACCTCAATCTTGCTATTGTCGAACTTCATATTATTCCTAGCCTTCCAAATGCTCCAACATGTAATAATTATAATTCCTTTTAGCGCCTTCCTTTTCCTCCTTCCTAAGCCTCCCCACCTATGGATATCAAACAGATCTTTCACCGAGAATAAGAAAATCGTGGGGCAATTGCACCACCTACCACCAAATACCGATTTTCACCACCACCTGTACGAGCAGTAATAGATGTTCAACCGTTTCTTCCTCCTTTCCATATAGATCACACAGTGTTGATCCAAAAACGCAATTTAATCATACATAATAGAAATCGAAACTAGTAGTTGTATATCAAAGTTAAGATTAGATGCTAATTGCTATGATAATTAAAAAAATAAAATAAAAAATAAAGCAAGCTATAGACCATAAGTCAATAAGAAAAAACTTTGATGTAATAGTTCACTTTATATAAAAGCATCTCGCAATGTGGTGGTTTATATACGACTTTTACTATTTGAAAGTTTATTTTCATCATTTAAACCATTGTGATAAAGACTTGTTAAAGACTTTTGAAGAATGACTGTATAACACCAAGTCTTTGACAAAAAAAGCAACAAGCTATTAACATTAAATGACTTATGCATTAATTGTGGAACAAAGCATTAAATGCATCAAGTCTTTAAAGACTTTATGCATTATAGATGCTTTAATGACTTATATATCATATATTAGTAATAAATTGCCAAATAGTTTGGTGTCCAATATTTTATTTTAATCACTTCTGTAGTAAAAGAGTAATATTCATAACAATTACCAGTAAACTTTGTTATCACATGATCTTTTTCTAAAAGCACATTTATTCATTTACTTTAAATTTCATGGTTTCAACTAATAAATTATGCTTACATCAATAGTTTTATACAAGAATTTTGTACAACGAGATACAAAAGCCCTGTCTGCGCTATCGTGGACGTTCTTTAAATTTTTTTCAGCACTTTGGATACGTTGCGCTAGGTTTGGCGAGATTGTGTAATTTCTTGGGCTGTTTGAACATCAATAGTAGTGTTAAGAAAGTAAGAAATGTACTTCTTAAATAACAGTACAATACCAGCGTCGGTAGTAGTATACAACTCACGAGGACTTAACTTATATTTCCTCGCTAAGCAATCATTTAGGTGTTTAATATAATGTGATGGCAGTCTACCATTATTGTTGATTAAGTACAATACAAAACTATTCTTGGTAATAGTATACAACTCATGCACACTTAATTTCTATTTCATCCCTAGTTACTTTTTTGCTGGAATCTTGAAGCTTCTTTCACATCCGCACTATGAACCGGCTACTTTTCTCCCTGCTCTCACTTGCCAATCACAGTGTTGCTGCGTATGCTTTTATTTAACCTAAAGAGACAGCAATACCAATGCGTTACATGTAGCAATAACCATTTGTATGCAATGTTATACAAATCCAAATGAGAGGAATATAAAAGGAGACATGCCTACGTACGTCAAAAACACGACCAGTTCATGAAACCCAGCACCGCACAAAGTTGTAACGCCCAAAGGTTTCTTTGTTTTCATGCACGAATATTGTTGCGTCATCGGTGGACTCTTCCACTCGGAGTACATTTCGGCGTCGACCGCTAATGTTGAGACGCGATGTTCAGGATAGCGAGACCCGTCTAATCGGCCCATTGAATTCCTTTTGCTATTTCAACGGTCGTTGTGCAAAGGTCTGCACCAGACGTATTGCTAGACCGTTGTGAGAACGAAAGGGTTTCGAGGGGTGAATTCGAACATGGCAATATCTTAAACATCTCATATCAATATTAGCAAATGAAGCTTGCAATATTCTACCGGGTGGAAAGATTCCAATCGATGACACGACAATTCAGTTGGATAAGATTCTACTCCTACCGACTGCAAACGTATGGACAATTCCAATCACTCCCTATTTACGGCAATGCAGTAACCTATGATCCAGAAAGGTCATATAAGCGTATACACAATATGAGAATATTGGCATTCCAAGTAGTCTTGTTTCAGTATTAGAATTAGAACACTGGATATAGCGATCGTGAGCGGTGAGTTGTCAACTAACATTATTTGGTGTGAAACCTTTATGCTCATTATTCATGCTTCCCGATGTAGCATAAAGTAACAGCAATACGTACCTGTTAAATATACACACCAAATACTGGTCTTCCGCAAAGCAGGTCTTCCGCAAAGCAACATGACCAAAACCACTCAACATGTGCAGGCACTAAAACAAAGCAAAAAAAAAAGCTCCATGGTTGCGTTATAATAAACGCCCCGCCAAGATAAGACCTTCTTAAATGTTTCAATTATCAGCCAATAATCAGCGTTCAAAGCCTAGCGGAAAGGAATAAACGTTCATGGTTTGCGTTATTAAAGCGCCCGCCAGAAAAGACTTTTAAAGTAGCAAAACAAAGACGCAAAGGTTCCCATATCTGCGTTCATTGAGCGGCCCGCCAAGATAAGGCCTTTCTGAAAGGTTCAAATAAGGAAACAATTTAAAAACCTCGCCAACAGTAAGGATTAATATGTATATATAACAAAATATACACACCGAATACTGCGTGAACGTAAATTTATTTGTCACGTAATCCATACTTTGACTAACACGTCACAACTCTCAGAAACACATGAGTAATGATAACAAATGAGGCTCGATATATGTATACAATAGCGACACCGGGAAACCAACATGGTCTGATGCGATAATACATTCGATATGACCGCCTCGCCACGATGCGGTCAAGAAAATGCACACGAATGGTCGGCATATTCATCATCGCCATACGTAGAAGAGCAACCTAAACTTCATGTACACGATAGCGTCATCAGGCAACAAACAATGATGGCAAGACTATTTCAAGATTTATGACGGCAGTCATGCTGCTGTTTTGCGCTCGTAATCATATATATATTCATTTCAGAACACATAACATCGCTTTAACCAAAACCGACCTTGACCAAAGGCACAGATCAAAAACCACTCAACATGTGCAAGCACCAAAAGAAAGCCACAAAAGCCTCCATGGCTACGTTACAATAAATGCCCCGCCAAGAAAAGACCTTCTTAAAGGTTTGAATTATCAGTCAGTAATAAACCTTAGAAGCCTAGCAAAAGAAAGGCAATAAAACCACCATGGTTGCGTCAGTAAATGCCCTGCCAAGAAAAGATATTTTTAAAGCTTTGAAATATAAGCCAACGCTAAACCGTAAAGGTATAGCAAAACAAAGCCGCAAAAAAGTCCATGGCTGCGTTACTGGATGCCCTGCCATGGTAAGGCCTTTCTTAAGTTTTAAAACGTCAGTAGTATTAAACGAACAATATTTTCCTCCAACTGAACCGCGGCTGTTCAAAAGCGTTTCGGATATTCAAGAATAGGATTGCCGCCAATGGTGATCAATATTCAACCAATAAAAAGTAATCCCAATAAATCAGTAGTAGGATTAGTTTTTCTCGGCCGAATACTGGTCGCTACACTCATTGTCCCAATGATAGCCTCAAACCATAAAAAGGAAAAGTGCATGTTAAAGTTCTCAAGCGCCCGAGATTCTATCTTTACGATTATCCTTATGAATCACGAAGACCCCTCATGGGTCAAGAATAAAACCAACAGTTTGGCAAAATGGCACAATATCGCTTTTGTTTACTTTTTTTTTCTTCTCTTCTTTATTATTTTTGTTGGTAAGATTGATTTTGCTATTCTAGCCATTCATATATGATAAAAAATGAAATAAGCAGTTAAATCAAAATAATCGAACAAAAAATCATTCTTTATAAAAAGATGAACTTCTAATAATCAAAACAGCCTACAACCGACACTCATATCGTAAAAAATAATTGGATTAACGAACTTACAAAATTTAATTGGCATATCCGACCATCATCAAACAACCTGGTTTTAAAATTCGGGCCAATCTAACCCACCACTTTTGACACACGGGATCTGACAATTTGCGTGTAAGTATATGACAGCCTAGACAAGAAAAAAAATAGAAAACTAAAATTCATATGAATATATAAAACCTGTATTCATAATCAGATAGAACCGACATAACAATAACCACCTCATAAATTGTCCTTCGATACAACTCGAATACACCAGGAAGATCATCAGGCTCTAGCCCTCTACGATCACTGATTATATATACATATTAACCCTTACTGTCGGTAGAACATATATATTAATCCTTACACCAACAAGATCATCAGCCTCTAGCCCTCTACGAATACCCTATTACCTCGTATGAAACCTTATCTTGGAATCGGTTTTTCTTGTAGAAACTTTGGTCTTTCGTAACAATGAGAGAGAAAAGGCGGTGAGGTGCTAGTGTATTCTAGAGAGAAGCAGAAGTTGTTAGACATAGTTAGGCGGTGCAAGTGCTAGGATGGGCCAGTTTTGCTGGGTCGGGTTTGCCCAACCCTTCCGAAACATTTATTTTGAAACACACCGACCAACTGGTATTATAAGTGACACCGACCACCAACTTTAAAAACCATATATATGTTCCACCGACAGTAAGGATTAATATGTATATATAATAAGGCTTTAAGATTTACCTCTTAGATCAAAAGTTAATTTGAAATCCAAATCCATGAACTCCATTGAAAAACAATTAAAGTGCGAGCACACCACGTTTTCTTTTGGGTTTTCAAAACAAAAAACATACATAACAATAATAAGGATGCAAAATACTAATTTACTTTATATTATAGTACATACTAATATAAAATTCAAGTATTTTGGTGCTTATCAACAACTTCTTGGAAATTATTTTATCTTTTTTTTTACTTTTTAGTATTAGAAGAAGTGAAGAACTATAGCCAAAGACGATGAAACGAAAAACGTATATGAGATAACCCCATGATGAGTCAACATGCATGTCCTATTTTCCGCAAGTATAAAGTATTCATAATATCCTTTTATTAAGTTTATATTTCCTTGGTGAAAACTAAATTGATAACCTGTAATTACTCATCCTATTCATAAATAGTGTGTACGTTACAGAAAGTCATAAAGGGTTTGTCAAATACGAAAAAAGTACATTCGTTTAATGTCAGACTAGCAGGATACGCATTGCATGATGAATATATACAATTAAAATATTCGTGAAAATTTTTAGATATATATTTTACAATACAATAGATATCTGGATGACGATAATTTTAATTTTGAATCTTTGTTGTCTGATAACAAATTTTTCATATAAAAATTGTAGATTATCCACGTGATGTGGTAACGATAATGAGTTGTTAGTAGGTATATTGTAAAGGTATGAGATAAAAGTAGTTAATGATAGCCGTGAATATATAAGTTATCATTAAATAATAACACAATAGCGATTTTTAAAATCACTTACATTATACTAAGAAAATTTAGTTCTCAAAATAATGTTTGTTAAATTTGTCCCACATAGATGGATGATCAAATAAAGATTACTTATAAAGATAAAGTAAAAATAAATATTCAATAAATCATGTGGGTTACTTTAAAGAATATAATTATTAATATTCAAATATATAATATATATAATTAGCACTTAAGACTTCAGATCATTTCTTTGAAAAATCGTCCGATTTTATAAAACAAAGTTTTAGTTTTTACAGTGAAGTTTTATTAAAAATATTACAAAAGGCGATATGTTGATTAAAGTCTCTTGCGATTTAATAATATTTTCTAACATTCTATTTTAGTATGCGATTTTAAAAGCTATTTATTTAACAATATCGTTTCGTTTGAGTTAGAACCAAGGATGACCAAGAACATGGTTTAAGGTATTTTAAGTATTCTAGTAATATTTAATGCACAAATTGTGTTTAAGTTAGTTATACATTGTGGTTAAATAATTGTATATTTTGATGATGGGGTGAATTAAATTGCAGATTAATCGTATATGTTGAATAAAGTTTTTTTAGTTTTATTTGTGTTTTAAATACTTGTAAATAATGCTTCCTTACTTGTATTGCTTAAAAATCTATTTTAAGAAATCTTAAAAATTAATTAGGAAGTCATTTCCTCCATTATAAATAATATAAATATAAATATAGATAATGAAACAAAAATAGCACATCCAAATACTGTATTCTTAATATTAACGGTGTGTCATTTATTATTTTATTAACAAAGTATATCCTAGAAGTAAACAAGAAGCTAAGAAAGATAGGCCATAACAATGTTCTCATCATCACCATCAGACTTGGCTCACACACATCAAGATCTCACTTCTACAACTAACCACAACAAACCCCCTCACTCACAACAAACCCCAATTTTACTCATTCTATCCCACATACACATTTATCACACACAACCACAATAAAAAAGTACAAAAAGTAAACAATGTCATTCGTTGTGGTGACGATTAAGGGTTCGACGACGAGCGACTCATGCAAGCCAAATTCGGTGTGGTGACGAGCGAAGACGAGCTTGCCGCGGTGGCGACGAAGAGGACAAATAAGACCACACCTTATGCTCTAAGTAAACTTTTACAAAACTGTAGATGATAGATGATTTGTGACATCGCTAACCATTATTAAGTTGGGTAAAAGCGGTAAAATAACAACATCTTTCTAAAATTCTGGGGTTGAACACATACTTTTTATTAACATATATCCATCGTCTTTCGATTTTGTTGAAACACCCATACGACCGGTTATATTAATATAATATTATATTAAATAATATTATTTTATTACAATGATATGGGTAAAGTCGAACAGATAACAGATATGTTAATAAAAAGTATGTTCAACTCAGAATAATTAAAGACGATATTATTTTCTATTCTATTAAGTTTCATAAACATTGGTTATTACTTCATATCTGATCAATCGTGATAGTGAGTAATATTATTGTAAAACTTTATCCATGTCAACGAGTTCGAAATACTTGCAATCTATAAGTTAAAGAGTTCAAATCATGGCTAACAGTGTTAAATAAAATGCCTTATTATAGTACTAGTTATAATACATGTGCACGCACAGGGTTTTGACAAGAAAAAAAAAATTGTATCAATGCTAAATATTATGTCTTTAAAAGTAATTACATATAATTATATCTTGTCTTGCGAGTTTTCATTATTCATTATATCCATTAAATTTTTATAATCAAACTTTGTAAAAGAAATTGTTAGATAACTCAAGATTGATTATATTTAGGCGATATAAATGTTGATCTTCCTATTTAAATATCAATATTAATATAATGATGTATACAAGATCGCGAGTTTAGTTCATGACATAATAAGCGTTGATGAAGTTAAAATATCTCCTTAAAATTTTTTAAAATGTTTTCTATATAACCTTATATAAATAAATAAAAGTTACATGAGTAGTTATTATAAAGACAATCGCGTTTTTATTTCATATTACGATGGTACGTCTTTGATTTGATAATTATATCATCGCTTTCAATATTTTAGCCGTATTTAATATTCAAATTCGTGTCGCATTCATTATACTTTTAATATGAAATAAATAAATCTTAAGAAACATATATAGTAAAAAAATGACATTTATAATCTTATGTATATTTATATATTGGAGTTTAAAACAACAAATATATTGTATTTTTAAGTTATAAAGTATAAGTTATAAAATATAAAGATCTATTTGTTTAATTTCAAAAGTTATTAAAAACATGAAAAATTATAATATTACACTTAACTTTATACAATTTTTAAAATTTAACAACTAAAGTTTTATTAATTACTCCCTCTTTTTAAAGTTTTGTTTCACAAATTTGACACCTATATTTTTATGTGTTTTTCTTACCAACCAAAATTCTACACCAAATAATCTAAAGGTTGGTAAAATCAATTTAATTTTGACTTTTATTAACCAATCACGTCATCCTGATTTATTTACGTGGCAAAATCAACCTCTCTATTGGTCTAATTTTTTCAGTACGAGAACGATTTTAAAACATTCCAAAATGATGTAATTATTTTATTATATAAAAGATTCCAAAACTTTTGATATCACGTATTCAAAACAAAACTTTACTAAATTATTGGTCGAGTCGAAATTCCTATAAAACAAATAGTTACCAACATGCCAAAGATACATAAGCATATCGTATGAATTTTTTTCTTTTATAAAGTGGTGAAACAATAAGTTAGACAAGGCAATAAATAATGAAGAACAACTTCTTAAAGCACAAACACAATGTTATAATGTCAAACAAAGACAATCTTTTTTAATGGGATTGTGAATACTCAAATTGAAAACCAACCATTATATCTCGTAACGATTTGCAAAACCCATACATAGAGTGTAACAGAGTAAATATTCATCCGAATATAGTTTGTTATCGAAATCAACTTTTGTTCGCGTCTAAAAAGCCTTGGAAAGGAGTGTTATTTGATGACATAGTTATGCGTTCGTTCAATTGGTATAGTGCTAGGCGTAATAGTTCAATTTGTTGGGATAGTGGATGCAAGACCCTTTTCTTCTTTTCAGAATGTTTCAGCGATTTCACAGTGGTTTTAATAAAGTTGGCCTAAAATTTAAAAAAAAAAAGAAAAGAAAAAAAAGTATACCCATTCGCTTGCATTTAAAACAACCTAATTATAAAATTCTAACTTAGCACTTTTCTTCCATATCTAGTTTTATTTAACTAGATATCATTAATTACCAGTGATAATTAATCATTTTCGTCTAATGAAAAACAACAACAACCCCATAGTAAATCATCAAGTCATGCATAAATAACAAGACACGATTAATCATACTATTTATATAACTCAACAAATAAGACCTATTTATTTTAAGGGTTTTGCTAAACACAACTCAATAGGTTATGTATAAGCATTCTATAAATACATAATTAACATTTAATGAACACTCATTGAACTTTAAACATTTTATAATTAACATCACTTACCTCTTTTATAATGATTAATAATTATAGACTATATGAGTTCATTAATTGTCATTTTTATAACTTTGGAATGCTTACACACAACTCATAGAGTTGTTTTTAACAAAACCTTTATTTTAAGCAGTGTCGAGAAAAACAACAAATAACTAACACTTGAAATAGACAATAATTAAATGGTGAAGTATATATCATTAGTTTAAAATTATGGAACTCCAAAACAATACATATTATTCATATGTTACTGATCATACATACGTTTAGTTTATATAAATATGTTTTTAGAGTTTTGTATCTGGTCATTAGAACATCAAATAAAACTCAAAACAAAAACTATAAATAACAGAGGTCACGCATGAATTTGTATTAGAACATCAAATAATCACTTGAGAATTTGACACATCATAACTTATAATCTTTTTTTTATTAACTAGCGATCATCAAGTATGATGCGATGGTGGATCTGCAGAACTATATTTTCAAATGATCACTAATTACTACAACCATATAACACCAAACCCAAATGAAGTTATAGCCCAAGTCTGAAAATCAAAAAGGCCCAACAATGATCCAATACCAACCTTAAACTTTAATAAACCTAATCACTTTTGTCATACACAGTGACACACTTCACGCAGCCACCACATAAATTCTCTTAAACCAAATAAAAAAAATACATATCTTGTATTCTTCTTTTTGATAACGCGTGAATTTGTATTAGAACATCAAATAATCACTTAAGAATTTGACACATCATAACTTATAATCTTTTTTTTATTAACTAGCAGATTCCGCCTTGATGCTGTGTGGTAGAGTGCAACTAAAACCGGTTTTCAAAAACCGGACGACAAAACCGAACCGGTTTTCAACAAAACCGGTTTTAAAAGCGAAACCGGTTTAGACAACCGAAACCAGTTGTCTGGGTTTAAGTTTTTCAACCGGACGGTTTTCACGGTTCTAAAAGCGGGTAAAGCTGGTTTTGAAAAACCGGTTAAACCGATTTTTTTTTTTTTTTTTGTCGAAAACGCTAAAACCGGTTTAAACCGGTTAAACCGGTTTAAAACCGGTCAACGTAAAGTCAAACTAGCCGTTGGATTTGAATATCGGCTAAAAACGGTTTAAACCGGTTAAACCGGTTTTAAAACCGGTCAACGTAAAGTCAAAGTATCCGTTGGATTTGAATCGGCGAAACCGGTCAAACCGGTTTAAAAACCGGTTTAACCGATTTGACCGGTTTCACGGTTTACGCGGTTTTAAAACCGTCGGCTCAAAAATGGTCTGTAGCACGTAGCCTTGTGATATTTTTTTGACCGTTTTTCTTGTCTTTTTTTGATTTTTGAATACTTTGAAGCTAGAACTTGTAGTATAAATATGTGTTTTGGGTTGAGGTTTAAAACACATCAAATCTCTCTTTAATCTCTATTATCTCTAATTTCTTTATAATAGAAACACACAATCACAACAAGCTTCCACTAATCCTCCTCCGTTGAGTCTTCCGGTCACGAAAACATTACACAAGATGATGTTCATCATGTTAAACCAACCGCACGAAATCCAGGTTTTTAATCATATGGATTTGTGTGTTATGAAGATGGGACGGAAAAGCGCGTTACAAAAATGTTTGAGCTTTTATGCTTGGGGCTAACACTACACTAAAGGCTCATATAGCCGAATGTTCCGTGGTACCTCAAATGCCAAGCGGTACTATTGGTGAGGATGGTCAAATTTGTGTATATGATAATGATGCGCTTCAAAGAGATTTTGCGGTATTATGGTGAGGATGGTCAAATGTATTAAATGTTTTAAATTCGAAAAAACCGAACCGGTAAAATACCGATAAAAAGCGGATCCGAACATTTAAAACCGAAAAAACCGAACCGGTAAAAACCGATAAAAACCGATTCGAACATTTGAAACCGAAAAAACCGATTCGAACATTTAAAACCGAAAAAACCGATTCGGAAAAACCGAAAAAACCGAATCGATTTTGGCAAAACGGTTTTAAAACCGGTTTTGGAAACCGAAAGCCGGTAAAACCGGTTTTGAGACCTCTAGCAGCGGCACTTCAGAACTATATTTTCAAATGATCACTAATTACTACAACCATATAACACCAAACCCAAATGAAGTTATAGCCCAAGTCCGAAAATAAAAAGGCCCAAAGAATGATCCAATACCAACCTTAAACTTTAATAAACCTAATCACTTTTGTCACACACAGTGACACACTTCACGCACCACCACATAAATTCTCTTAAACCAAATAAAAAATACATATCTTGTATTCTTCTTTTGATAACGCATGAATTTGTATTAGAACATCAAATAATCACTTAAGAATTTGACACATCATAACTTATAATCTTTTTTTATTAATAGCACAAGAATGCATGATGCGTGGTCTGTCTGTAACTATATTTTCAAAAGATCACTAATTACTACAACCATATAACACCAAACCCAAATGAAGTTATAGCCCAAGTCCGAAAATCAAAGGCCCAAAGAATGATCCAATACCAACCTTAAACTCTAATAAACCTAATCACTTTTGTCACACACAGTGACACACTTCACCAACCACCACATAAATTCTCTTAAACCAAATAAAACAATACATATCTTGTATTCTTCTTTTGATAACGCATGAATTTGTATTAGAACATCAAATAATCACTTAAGAATCGACACATCATAACTTATAATCTTTTTTTTTATTAAGCTAGCGGTCTGCCTTGATGCGGCGTGGTCTTCGTAACTATATTTTCAAATGATCACTAATTACTACAACCATATAACACCAAACCCAAATGAAGTTATAGCCCAAGTCCGAAAATCAAAAACGCCCAGCAATGATCCAATACCAACCTTAAACTCTAATAAACCTAATCACTTTTGTCACACACAGTGACACACTTCACGCAGCCACCACATAAATTCTCTTAAACCAAATAAAAAAATACATATCTTGTATTCTTCTTTTCGATAACGCATGAATTTGTATTAGAACATCAAATAATCACTTAAGAATTTGACACATCATAACTTATAATCTTTTTTATTAATAGCGAGTGCATGATGCGGCGTCGAGTCTCATAATATATTTTCAAATGATCACTAATTACTACAACCATATAACACCAAACCCAAATGAAGTTATAGCCCAAGTCCGAAAATCAAAAAGGCCCAGCAATGATCCAATACCAACCTTAAACTTTAATAAACCTAATCACTTTTGTCACACACAGTGACACACTTCACGCAGCCACCACATAAATTCTCTTAAACCAAATAAAAAAAATACATATCTTGTATTCTTCTTTTGATAACAGTACCCAAACCAAAGATCCTGTAATTATACTATCACCACAAAACCGAACAACACTTTGGTTATATCAGCATTTATCACAACTGAACCCAAAGAAAAAACTTGAATGGTTTTCGTTTTGAAAAATCGAAAATAAAATTAAATCGTCCCTTGTGTTTCGAACGTGAACAAAAAATAAAGAAGGCTTCAAGATCTTTTAAATGGTAGGTACCTTTATGTTATTTTGTATTTGTTTTTGACCGAACAAAAAAAAAAAGAATGAACCTGTGTATGGTTTTGGTTCTTTCTTATAGATCTATAAGGCGTGAGGGGTGATCTGCTGTCACTGGGTCTTGCATCACCTCTATCCAATAAAAGCCTTCCAATTCAAAGCTAAATTTTACCCTAACACTACCCTAAGTCGAGGGGTGGTGCTAAATCCAATTTCATTTTTTAATATATAAAATCACATACAATATTTAAAATAAAAACATAATATTTCATTAAAAATAACTTTTAATAAATGAATGCTAGTAAATGCTAGTTACCTAAAAATTCAAGGACTAAATTGTAAAATACCAAACTGTAAGGTGAAAAATAATATAAGAGTATATTAAATGGATATGTTTGTAAAATACCAAACATGATCTTCTTCTTCATTGGCCTTTTTCACAAAACCAAACCAAAAAAAAGACAAAAGAAAAAAAAAATACAAACACAACACACAACACCATCGGGCTTGGAACTCGATTTTGCTACTCGATTGGACTACCCGATTTGCTTTCGTGCAGTGTCAGCGGGTTCGTGAACTCGATGGATCACCAGCCCATCTCCTCCTCTGAGGGTCGCCTTTATGTCTGAGGTGCTGGTGTGGCCTCCTCAGCTGTCTCCTCTCTCTCTCATGGGCGTTGTGGGTGGTCCCCTCATCTGATTTAATTTTTTTTTTTTTTTATTTAATTGTGTAGTGTTTAGATATATGTATAGTGTATTTATTTGTGTAGTGTTTTATATGTATAGTGTTTTTAATTGTGTAGTGTTTTATATGGTATTTATTTTACGTTACTTTTATAAACTTTTTATAAATTTTTATAAACTTTTTATAAACTTTTATAAACTTTTTATAAACTTTTTATAAACTTTTTATAAACTTTTATAAACTTTTATAAAAAGTTTATAAAAGTTATAAAAAGTTTATAAAAAAGTTTATAAAAGTTTATAAAAAGTTTATAAAAAAGTTTATAAAAGTTTATAAAAAAGTTTATAAAAATTTATAAAAAGTTTATAAAAGTAACGTAAAATAAATACCATATAAAACACTACACAATTAAAAACACTATACATATAAAACACTACACAAATAAATACACTATCATATACCTAAAAACTACACAATTAAATAAAAAAAAAAAAAAATTGCGTGAGGGGACCCACCCTGGCCGCCCATGTGAGAGAGAGGAGGACAAAGGAGGAGAGCGCTAAAAGAGTGAACCCGTATATTAAAATTATAATTCACAGTATGAATAACCCCACCCATCTATAATGATTCGTTTCTAGATTTTGATGTTGGTTTCTTGACTGTGTTCGTGAGATGGTGATGGGTTTTAGGTTAGTTATGGGTTTGTGGTTGTTCGATTTGGATTTGTTGGTGGGTCGTTCTCGATGGGGGTTGGTCACGGTTATGGTAGGTGCATCACCGGAGGCGGTTGCTACAGTGACAAAGTGGTGGTGGTGGTGGATGATATGTAAGTCTTCAAGGTGGTGTTCTAGGTTGCGGGGTTTCCTGTGGGAGGGTTTTTGGTGAGGCGGTAACGGACAGCGGGTGTTTTTTGAATGATTGAGAAGGATGAAATTGTAGTCTCTGCGTTTTTTGATCGGTGTGTATTTGGTTTTAATGGAGGGTTGGGGATGGCTGTTACTAAGACTATGATAAATTGGCTGTTACAACAAGTCAATCAGCCTTAATGTTAAAAGGATGTTACAATTTACAAGTCTGCATAATTGAATATATTTAATTTTCAGCATGTACTGATTTTATTGCAAATGTAACATAAATCTTTCTATAATAAGCAATTTCTGAATCTGAATTTTAAACCTCGCCATTTAAGGAAATGTCCTAAATGCATTATAAAATAGTATAGATTTGTTATCTCATATAGTCGTACCTTATCTATAGAAGCTATTTGAAGGTAACAAATACTTTTATTTAATCGAAAAAATATTTTAACTGAAAATCACAGAACCTTTGATTAGTTATTTAAAATTAAAGCTTCATATATATCACTAGAGAAAAAAACCCGTACCTTTTGATAATCAAACGCTCGAGGACATCAAATTAAAGTCATATCTTAGAGTGTGCTGATAACGTGTTGTAAACAAGATGAATGAAAAGTATTATTCAATTAATTATAATGTATAAGATACAAATGATATATATATTAAAACCCTAATAGCTAATTGGGCCATATGCTTTATGCTTTTTATGCGTTATATGAACATTCACATAATATTATTTCTAACAAATAATCACTTTTCGCATTTTGTCATCCAAACACTCTTCACTAGATTATTACATTTTCCAGCTGTGATAATCTAATAATCTGGTCCATAACACAATCGCCCCTTTAGTTGAAGCGGTTGCAAGACTTAAAGATCAGTCATTAGTAATTCTAATGCATGTTTTCTGATCAGATAAACGATACACGAATTTGAATACTGTTTCCGCACCAATTTTTAGGACATATGTCCCATGATCATGATCATATATATTGCTATGTCACAAATTTATCTTCTTAAACATTTTCCTTTAAATCATACGCGTGAAACGCCTTTGACACTTGAATACGCAGGTAATCGTTTAAGCCTATAACAAAAATACTAGAAACTATTATAATCAATAATCTTTTGCGAGAGATGATTAATACAGTACATGATAAGGAAAATGCATCAATTTTTGGGGCGTCCAAATTAATCATATCCCCTTCAAAAACAAAGTTACAAACATCCCATAACTTATTCATTTTCCTTTTAGCAAAATCAAGTCTTTTTCAGACAGGCTGGTAGGTAGTTTTGAGTGGTGGATATCGTACAACGTTTTTTTTTATGATATATACTCATTGACCCACAAACTCATTAAAGTTATGGTGGTGACTAATCAAGATAAATTCACCGACATGATCTTTTTATTTGGAACTCACTCGTGACTTCGTTGTTACTTTTATCACATTTTTTTACGCAAATTATAAAGCTTACAATACAACACTGTAATTCATAATTATGGTATTTGAATCAAAAAGTATAGTGGTAGTATCGGTGATGTTTTAAAAGCCGGTTTTAGTGACCGATCAGTCGACGGATCATGGGTCGATGGTTCAACCTGGGGTTCGGCGTGGTCAAAAGGTTTTATACACATAAAAAATTCAATAAATTGTGTTACCAAACACATATATAACTTGTAAAAAACCAATATCAAACACATGTAAAACCTTCAAAATCAAATACTAAGCATAAAATAAGTTAACCAAACATACAATCCAATAAAAACACATACAATCCAATGAAAGGTCCAAACTTCAAAACGACATTACTTACTTGAAACGTTTAAAACTATGTAAATTGATGTTCCCATAAAACTGTGATATATTGCTGTATATGTTTAAACATTTATGTCATCACAACTTTACATAATACTTACTTCCCTCATGAAATTTGTTATTATACAAACATTTTGGATTAAAACTGATGACAACTTTTCTATTCTAACATTACAAAATGTTGGCAGTATGGTATAGATAACTTGATCATGTAAATTCATTTGTTCAGAAGCTTAAGGTTTCATGCAACAATTCTCCATTAACCATATTGGTCAATTAGAAAATAACAAAAATACAAAACCGGCCGGTTTTGGTGAACCGGTTCGACCCGGGTTAAGTGAAACCGTGGTTCAATCCGGGTTTTAAATCATAAAACCGGTTAATGTGCCTTGATAACATCAGGTTCGATTCAACCGGTTGAGCCGTACGGTCAACAGGGTTTAAAACATTGGTATCAACTCTCCCCAAAATACCAACCGAAGTCACGAAGTCACGCATGAGTCAATTCAAGAAATGAAGGTCAAAGGTGAGTGACTCAATATTAGAAATTCTAGTAATTATTTTCTTTTAATAGTTTTTTATTTGATTTGTGAGTTGGTGTAAAGGATTTAGTAGAGTATATTTGTATAAAGTTAGTATTTTAATAAAAGGTGAGTGAAAGGTGACCAAAACGAATAAATGGTAAGAAGCACTGAGAGAAAGCGAGAGGAGAAAGAAAACTGATGTGACGATGAAGTCGCGCTACTTTCAGCCTTAATTTGCATACACTATATATTTTATGGAAAATGATAAATTGGCCTCAGGATAAGAGCGCAAAGAAGTGATCTGCGTAAATGAATCTACAATAGTGATAATTATGCAATTCGTTTATCTGATAACAAAACTATCGTCTTTAATTAGGCCTATGTATCAATGTTCATATTTTATTTAAGCACAACAAGGTATCATCAGGATAGGATAAACAACAAGTGATATATGTACAACTGTCTACAATAGTATAATTAAAACTAACAAAATAAACGTGCGCAAATAATCTTTCTAACCAATAACCATCCTTTTAGATTTATCATTATACTATATCTACCAATCAAGCTTGGTAGGTAGCTATCTTTATTCCTAATAAATTTTAAGGGTCCGTTTGGTATAGGAGTGTGGTAATTAAGGTATGAGCTTGATATCATTTATGTTTATTTGTTTGAAGGGTTTTGATAAATCATTTTTGTGGGCTTTATAGTTGAAACTCATAGATCCATACCACTTGGACTTGATGGATTTTGCCAAACCATTCTTGTGAGCCCTATCCCACCATTAATTTCACTCACCCACACTTTTTTTCTTCATATTTATCAAACAATATTCAAATCCAAATATATAAACCAAACAACATTTTTTGAATTATCAAACTCATTCTCATACCACCATATTATCATACCAATATCCATTGTGATTCTATAAGCAAACCAAACGGACCCTAAGGCTCTAATAAATTTTAACGCTTTTAATATTAATTGCATCTTACTGTCTCTTAATGACATATAAAAAACAATTTTTTATAAATTTATTTATTTTATTTTTTTAACCTTGATAGTGTGACTGAGTCAGGCTAAGAAACTGTTAAGATGATTATTTTTAGAAAAACAAACACAACCGTAGTAGTCAAAAGTCTAGGTTAGGTTTTAGCAAGGAAATGGTGATAAATTTGTTTTTGACTTTTGTACATGTATACAGAACTACTACTCGCGCGATACTTTATATAAATATATCAATGGTTGGATATCTTTGTATCATAAACACCTATGTAAAATTAGGTGACTAATATATGTATTTTACTAAATACATGAAAATGTATAGCATTTAACTAAATACAGGAAAATGTAAAGCAAGATGAGACGAGGCATGGGAAGGGTGGCATAGGTCATATATGACTGTCATCTAAGTTTGATAATAAATGTCTTTAACAAGATACATATACCGATCGTTATATTCCCGTGAAATAACCATGTTAGCCATCTAATAAGTGTTAATAAAACTCTTGACACTATTATTACGAAAGCATTTATTTAGTGAGTTATGATGGTTTATGGATGTTTTAATATACATAAGGAGCGTTTGGTATCTTGTCATGAATCATGATGGGTATGAGTTTGATAGTAGTGGTGGGCCCTCGGTATGAAAGATCCATACCTACCCTCATGAGGTATATGGAGTATGGAACTATATATCATTCATTACCATATTTGATAGATTTGCATCTTAAACAAACGGATGATTGGAATGAAAATTCATTCATTCATTCCCGAATGGATACCAAACGCACCCTAAGACCGGATTCGAACATGATACTTGGGATTGCATACATTACATATGAAATTAATAATAATTAATATATAGAGTTAGGATGAAATAAGAAGAAAAATTAAAATGAGAATGATAAGAAAACCACATTAATTTATATTAAAATGATCTCCCTAAAAATCTCTCCTTATTTGAAATGTGGCTAAAATTCTTATTCTTCTTCGTTTTTTTTTTTTTTCTGGATCCCTTCCTATATATATAAAATGTTATGTTTAATTATTTAATCACGAATAAAACACTTAGCGAGTTAATATTTAACGAGGTTTGGTTATGATCGTTAAATAACAAGTTAAAGGACTAGAGATGTAAATAGAAGTTGGGAAGGTTCTAGAATCCCTTGGAATACTATGGTCGGTCGAACAAGAGTAAAAAGGAAGCCAAACCCTAACTTGGAGACCAAAGGATTAGATTAGTATAAATACAAGGTCTCTTGTATTTATTAATCTTAATCCTTGAATCCTTAATAACCCTAACTTCCTCTCCTCTTGTGCTTGTAACGATCGTACAACACCCTTATCTGATAGGGATCGATTCTTCCTTGCTTAACATAAGTGTTTTGGTTGTTTGTGATTCAAGAATCTAGCTTTTCGCGTTGATTCGATTGTAGTACGTGTGTACAAGAACGAAGGGTAAATACATTTGTGTTTGGGTAATTCTTGGTAATCGACTAGGGTCTACTCGAATTTGATAAACCCTAATTTTTGGGTTTAGGGTTTCCTTGGTTCTTTGCTAGTTTTGTTGCTTGATTCGTAAAATGTACGTATATACTTTTAATTCGGTTAATTCTTTACAAGTATTATTCTATTACTTCCGCTGCATGCTTTGATGATATTTATGTGTTTAATATAATTTTTATGAATAGTAAAACCCAAAATTGGCATCACGAGCCGTTAATACGTTGTAATTAATTACCGAAACACATAAAAATTGAATCTTGATGATTATTATTTTTTTTTTATGGTTTCTAGGATTTTGAAAATCGAAACCTTAATTTTTTAATAGGGTCGATTACTTTTTATTTTTAATTAGGTTTTATTAATTTATAAAACTTGTAGAAACCCTAAGATTGTATGTAATTTTATGTGGTTAATTATGGATAATTGTTATGTGCCATGATTATATGCTTATCTTGGGATTATAAATGTTATGAGGAATCCATGGTGGAACATGCATTTTTTTTTCATGGATTATTATTTTGTATTGATTAATTGTTAAGTAGATTCACATGTAATTCGTTTGATATATATTAAATTGGGGAAGACCTCAATATATCTAATAATTCAATTATGTGCAATGTGGTATATGATTAACTAAGGCTTAAGCAATCGACTTGTCGATGTATGTGGCTCACTTACCTTTTTCTTATCTTTATATATATTCACATTTTTTTGTCTCTTTTTTTTAATTCACATTTTTTAATTCACGTTTTCTTTTTCACTTTCATAGGTTTTCGACTGTTTTCAGACATTTGTATATGTTTTCGTCTATTTTCATACATTTTCATCCGTTTTCCTCCTCTTTCTTACGTTTTCGTTCTTTTTCGTCCGTTTTCTTACATTTTCGTTCGTTTTCATACGTTTTCATCCATTTTTCATACCTTTTCGTCCTTCACTGGCTATAAAAAAACAAACAAACAAAGTCATCACCACAGTCCCACTTTATTTCCTGAAGATTATAAAGAAACAATTCTTTTTGGTTCTTGAAAGTTAATAGATACATTCCAGATAGATAAGAAAAAAAAAAAGCCCGATTGCATTTAGCAAGATATAGAAGATGGGTTGTTTGTCCATTATTCATATGGGTAGTGCCGGTTTATGGATGTTTCTGTTTAGTTATAGCTTCTTCTTTTTTGAGGATCCAATAAGTAATAAGGGGATAGTGTGGATTGATGGTAAAAGAAAGATTGCAGAGACAAATGATGCTTTTCTATGTGCAACAATAGATTTGTGGCCATGTGCAGCAACAGATACCGGATGTCTTTGGGAAAATTCGTCTCTCTTGACTGTGGTATATATCTTTTGTTTCATTTACATTCACTTAATTATATTGCATTTTTACACTTTTTAGTTGCAAAACAAAAGTAGAACGGTTTAGAAAGCAAAACGATATATGTTTGCGGTGTTCCCACAATATAGGGGCAACAAAGAAACAAGTTTTGAGCTTAACATTCTATTTTAGTTAAACTTAAACTTAAGGTAAAAAAATATCAATTTAGTTTTACTCATTGTGCTTAACATTCTATTTTAGTGTGTAAAGAATTGTCATTAGCAATAATCAGACAACTTAATACCTCTTGATAAGATGATTTTGGTGCAGGATCTTAATAACAAAGTCTTCAAGAATGCTGTTAAAGGTTTTGATTATTTTTTTCACTTTTCTATATATCTTTTTCATCAATTTTACCTCTAATAAGTACTACTGTATTTCTTAATAAAACATATGCAGCTTTTTCTCCATTAATGATCAGAGCAGGTGGCCTTTTACAAGATAAACTTACATATCAAACTGAGTATAGTGATGGACCTTGTGATGCTTTTATCCAGAACAATTCTGCATTATATAGTTTCAGTGACGGTTGTTTGCCTCTATCCAGATGGGATGAACTCAACAGATTCTTTCAAGATACCAAGTAACCAAAAGAAGAAAAAAAAAAAAGTAGTTTTTCGTATACTGTTAGTTTTCATGGTTATAATTGTCTTTTACGTTCAGGGCCGAGGTTGTTTTTGGACTAAATGAACTTAAAGGGAAGACACTACTGCTAGACAACGGCTCTGCTATTGGAGCTTGGGACTCTACGAATGCTGAATCTCTAATGCGTTACACGCTTAAAAAAAACTACACTATCTATGGTTGGGAACTCGGTAAGTCAAACCAACACATGCACACTTTTCGTTTCATAAAAAATTTATAATAGTCAACCTCCTGTCATTAAAACATCTCTTAAATAAAGTTAACCGATACTTAGGCCAATGCTAATGGTGACCATAATTTTTGTGGTCATGCCCGCCACCTCTGCGCCACATGAGCTTTCTCTCTCCAAAACTAACCTCAATCATAATTTGCTAAGACTAACTTTATCAACAACCCAATCCAACCACATCTTTTATTAAAATATTGTTTTCTTTTCCCTCCACCTAAACAAAATACATACAATCAATCTATATCATTTATCAACAACCCAACCTAAAATAATATAAGTATTAAAAATAAAAAAGAAAAAGTAAAGAAAAAGACAAATAGCCATTAAAATAAAAACATGTGGCAGATTGGGGTTGTGATCTTGAGTTGCCATATGACTTAGGTTGAATGAAAAGTTTGGATGAAAGTATTAAAAAATTATTAATTTGTATAAATAGTGTACTATTTGGGTTGGCAACCTAATTGATAAACATAGCCTAATAGTGACATCAATAACAACCGTAACTTTTTTCTTTAAAAAAATTAAAACTTCATTCATAAGTAAAAAAATATTTCAATGACAATTTAATTAAAATAAAAAAGATAAGGAAAACAATTCAACTAAACATTACTACTGATATTATGTTTATAAACCCACAAATCCACAAAACAAGGGGTTAAAAAGTAATTTGTGTACAAAACCAAATGAACCCACAAACCACCACCTTTATCTTGTGTACAAAACCAGATACCCCATCCCTCTAACTTTATCCTCATTTACCACGTCTCACCTTTGTTCTTATCTTTCCACCTAACATTGTCCTAACCTACAACTACAAACACACACAAAAAATCACTGTTTCTGTTGCTTCTTCACATGCTAAATCACAAAAACCTTCGACATAGTTTCTATATCTTCTTCAAATCTTTAAACCCAACATCAGGTAGCATCTTTTGATCTTGCGTTTGCAAGTATTCTTCGAATTAATAACAAAACTTTATCTTCCTTTTCTTTTTGTTGTTTGAATGTTTTATGCATTCTTTCTTCTCTCTATATTTCAGACATGTTCTTGGATTTTTTTTTCTTTTTTCCTCAAAACCGAAGCTCAACGGTTGGATTTTGCTAGAAAGAAGTGTCAATTGTTTCGGTTGGCTGACAAACCGAAACAATGAAAAGGTTGGGGTTTTGATTGGTCACACTCAGTTGGGCTAGTGGCACTAACTCGGTCGTGTGCTCGGTTGGGGTGGCAACCAACCGACCCGTTAGCATTGGCCTAATAATATTGTATATTGTACAAATGATTCAAACACAAAAATAACAAATTTTAAAAATTACAAATAATAAAGCTAAAGGTACAACATATATTTTTTCGCATGCATATTTTATTATTTATCCTATATTTTTTCTCCAACATGTTTCTTAAGCAGAATTTTCATTGTCGGAGCAAGGAAAGACGACACAACATTTATACTACTTTATGTTTACACGTTATATAATATTAGAATGAATATTACACAATATTTATTCTTGTGAGTTTCTTTCATTGTCAATCGTCACAACTTCGTAATCTACTAACTATCGCTTTCTTATAAATGTTGCATCGAGATGCACGAGTCTTATACCATATTTATATGAAACAATGTGCAAAAAGTTGTTACATGAAATTATCGACATACGTAAAGTTATTATCACGAAATTGTATAATCAAATAATATTATTCTAAAGTTTTGATTCTGATGCGTGTCATTTGTAATGCTGTGATCTGCATTAATAATTCACTTATGGACCCATGCATAAAGCCCACCACATGCAGATGTCTTATGTTGTTTGCTCGCATTATATTTTTACACTTTTAAAAATACGGATTTATTGTTTAAACTGCTTTATACTCACATTGTGTAAAATATTATTACGTTTATAAAAACTAAAATACATAAAATGTTATGTATACACTTTCACACATAAAAGTTTAAAGATAAAAATTTCCTATAAACCAACTTTTACATGAGTTAGGAACAAATAAGAAGTAAATTAAGAGAAAAAGAGCGAGAAAAAACTATAACCGTATATTTAAGATGCACTAACAAAAATGAATATATTTTTTAATTTCTCCATACTCATTTGAAATGTGTGGCTTGAACTTATTCTCGTTCTTTTATTTTATTTTTTTTTGCTCACTATATCCTTTCCCACTTGTAGATATATAAATTTTGTTCACACTTGAAAGTGTAGTTACAAATTTGTCACGCTCAATTTCTTCATTCTTCCTTTTGCATGAAGAATTTAGGCGTCACAAATTAATTATGAAAAGGAAATGAGTTAATTGATGGTGGAATTGAAGTAGGTGTTTTAAACATTTCATCATGGATAAAACAAATTATAAATATTTCATGTGTTTTAAACCTTTTCTTGGAATTATCATAGTGGATGCCGCCTAAGCTCAAAATTTACTTCATTAGTATGCATCATAACTTGCAAGTGAAACTTCTAACAGGAAATGAGTTAAGTGATGGTGGAATTGAAGTAGGTGTATCAGCAGCGGATTATGTAGTCGACATAACGACCCTCAGGGACATGATGCACCGCGTTTACAAAGACATTGAACCTAAGCCACTCCTCATCGCACCTGGAGGTTTTCTTGATCGATACTCCACTGATAAAATCTGGTACACAGAACTTTTGAACGAAACACGTAATACCCTCGATGCGGTCTCTCACCATATCTATGATCTTGGTGATGGTACAATTATAAACTAAACACGACTAACTAATTATCTGATAATCAGTTTCAACAAACCTCAAAGACCAATTATCTATGCCATTATTTTTAGGGACAGATGAGAACCTAACTGCAAAAATTCTTGATCCGTCTAATCTCGATAAAGGAAATGAGCCTTATGAAGTACTAAATTCCATCCTCAAGAATACTGCAAGTCCAGCATCATCTTTGGTTACCGAGTCTGGGGGTGCATACCACGGTGGCCATGCTAATGTTTCTGATGCATTTGTATTCAGTTTTTGGTAAGAGACACCAAACCAGAAACTACAACTATCAGCGCGTATGGTAATAGTACTAGTGCCTAAGTAACAACTTTGTTATCATATAATATATGTAGGTTCTTGGATCAGCTCGGAATGTCATCTGTTTATAATACCAAAACGTATTGTAGACAAAGTCTGGTAGGAGGAAACTATGGTATACTTAATACCATCACATATGAGCCAAATCCAGACTACTATAGGTTCATAACTCATCTTTGACTTTGATTTTGAACTCAAACAATACGAAATAATGACTCAAATGAGATTATGTTTGTTTCTTATCAGTGCGCTTCTTTTTCACCGGTTAATGGGAAGTAAAGTTCTATCTACAAGCTTTGAGGGCACCAAGAAGATACGCGCTTATTCACATTGTGCTAAAGAATCCGTAAGTCTCTTACAAGACTTAACTTGACCCATATATATCACCCTGATAGAACCTGCTTATAACATTTTGATTGTGAATCGCAGAAGGGAATAACGATATTACTGATAAATCTAGACAATAGTACTAGCATTATTGATGTAAGCTTGTCAGTATACAATACAAGACGTACAACGATGAGTGAAAGAAGAAAACAAATACGAGAAGAATATCATTTGACAGCAAAAGATGGCAACTTGCACAGTAAAGTGATGCTATTGAACGGAAAAGAATTGAGCGTAAATTCATCTGGTGACATACCTTTATTGACGCCTTTGTACGTGAATTCATCAGAGCCAATAAGTGTAGCTCCCTTTTCTATTGTATTTGTACATTTCCCACATTTTACATTATATGCTTGCCACAGTTAGCTAGGTCATTTAGTTATCATTTCTAGCTTTCGTATGAGACCAAATAAGCATGGTGATGACCCGAGTCAAATAAATGGATGTTTCGAAATTTCCATTTTAGTTTTGAATCTAGTTTAGCTTGGTGGCTTCGTTTTCAAATAGTATAAAGAGTGAGTTTTACTCGTTAATCATAATTTTTTTTTCACCCGCAACAAAGCCAAGAAGGAAAGACTTGTGTTTGTCAAAGTTGTAAATTGTTGCATGTTAGTGAGTCTAAGTTTCGTATCATTTAGCCTGAACAATGAACAACATAAGAACGTGGACTGATTGGTATAGGGTGCATCTGGCCAAGGTTTTTTGAGACTAAAACCCTCTCGCTGATCTATGCTTCCGTTTAACATAAACTTTGATTTATAACAAAAGCAAGTGGTTGATAATTGTAAAGTGCTTATACACTTTGAAAATAAGGAGATAAGTGATTTTAAGCAATAAATAAAGAAAATAAAATTAAAAAAGTTTTAATCGAACCTGCCGGATTTGAACAAATGACCTAAAGATACAATTGAACAACTACGGTCTTCAGTCTTACCAGCTGCGGTAAGGTGAGTTTTTATTTATTTTATGAAACTTATTTAATATAACAAAGTTAAGCAATGAACAAAATATTTATGCCTTTTATTTGTTTGATTTCCTCTGTTTTTTGTTTTCATA